>CANTUQ010000150.1:11572500-12172500 GCA_947683425.1 Excoecaria cochinchinensis | reverse complement strand
TTTATCTATTCCATTGTCGATCCATCAATTAAAAAAAAATATGCTAAGCGAAATTATATCTTAATAGCTAATTGTATTTGATGTAGAAATTCTTAAAAGCCGTGTGATCAATTAGGTGAAAATTAGCACGTGTTTAGAATATTTCACACGACTGTTAGAATTTCTTGACAGCCGTGTTGTCGAGAGAAAACAATATTTCCAAATTATCCATATGACGGTCAGGATTTGCTAACAGTTTTGTGGATTACCCAAAAATTGGAATTTCATTCCAAAAGCATTTTACACGAAGATCAGAGAATTTCACATGGCTATTAGGAATTCCAAACAGCTGTGTAACATGAAAAAGTATAGATCTAATGGACACCTCACGGCTATTAGAAATTTTTGACAACAGTGTAACTTGTCTTGTATAAATTTTTGACAAGGATCCGAATTATTTTTCATTCCAAAGTTTATTTTTAGTCATTTTTCTTCTGTGATTCATTTTTCAAGAGATTTTTTTCACAACTTTATTTAGTTTAGAATATAGTTGATATAGCTTTAGAATTTATTGTTGTTAATATAAGCTTAGGATTTTCTTTAGAACTTTCGGGTTTTATTATTGAAGAAGAGCTTGTAATTTGAAGATCTGAAGAGCTTAAAATTCCCCATAAGTATTTTTATAATGCCCTAAAATTTTAAACCTTGTATTACATACCCTTAGATGATCTTAATTAACAAACAATGGTTTAATTTAATAAATAATTAAAAATGAGTTCTTAACATTATTAGAGAGAAATTCGTAATATGCATACATATATGTGTGTGTGTTGAAAGAAAAATTACTTCTTATTATATAAAATAAAAAAAAAAGTGTGTGTGTTTATGTGTGTGTGTGTGTGTATATATATATATATAATAAATGATAATAAATAAAAAGAAAAGAAAGAAAGAAAGAAAAAAATATGAAATGAGGTGACAGAATCGGGACAAAGTCCCCTAAAAAAATTTTAAAAAGAAAAATGATGGGGCAAAGAGTGGGATGGGATTGTCCCTTTAGTTTGTTTTCCCTTTTCCTTTTAGTTGGCAACTGCCAACTCTTTTCTTTCTTTCTTTTCTTCTTTTTTTTTTCTTATAACCACCACCATCTTTTTTCCCTTTTTCCGGCACCATCTAGCCACCATTCCAACGTACTCCATGTGACGCCCTTTCCCCACGTCAGACTAGCTTAGCTAGTCTTAGTTAGAGAAGGTCGTGCACACACAACAGAACACATGCATAACCTTATGGGAACCCAAACAAAAAGATTTCATCACATACGATCATACATCATACATACTTATACAATTGTTCGTTACTATTCTTAGTTATCTCATTATTACATGTCTTTACATATCCGATACACATAATAATTATACAAAAAGTCTATACAAAAATTTCTCGAGTAACAAACCCCAAAACCTATGCTATCCACTTCCTATTGTTGACCGTCGATATGCGGGTGCGTCCTTCGGTCACCTCTTGTCCGTACCTGCACGGATTAGAGTAAACCATTGCTAAGCGAAAACGCTTAGTGGGGAACACATATAGCAAGTAATTTTCACACACAGATATAATTACCACACATTGCATGCCAACAATCATGCTTAATTAAGAATCACTTCATCAAATTCCATTCCATGCATAACATTATTCATTACTATATTCAATCATAAAGCACCAATCATGTATTCACATATTCACACCACATACCATACTATGTCACCATCATTTCCACTTATTATATAATTGATTAGCCTGCAAACCAGAGATGTGGATAACGGGTATCGCATTGGTACCACTCAGGTACTAGAATCTCATCGAGATTACATTTACGCATTGGTACCTTCAGGTACTTAACATCAATCCACTTATAATAAAATCCAGCAAGGATTATTCGCATTGTTTTCGCATTGTGATTCCCATGGAATCAGGCACATTAAACGCATGGGGCTGCAGCACTTGACCCTATAGGCATGCCTAACTATCAACTACTTGACTCGCAGGCTTAAGTTGTTAAACATATTATTCAATTCACATTGATCACTTTTCACATCACATATGTTGATAGCTAACATCACATTCACTCTACACATTCGCATTAGCACATAGTTATACATTTCACTTGCATACTCAATATGTTTCCAAACTCATTCCTCATAGTTAATAATCACATATTTGATTGCATTCAAGAATCATTATGTAGTATGCAATTGCACATTACCTAATACACACATAATACTTACTCATAATGTCCTTCATTTCAGCTCAAAGCCTTGCCATTTGAAAGGCCAAACACATTAGGGGTATATTGCCAAAACAGGTTAGGTCACGGTCACAACCAATTTTGTTGTCACCGTGACATGTTGAAGTCCAAAACAGAATGCAAATTGAGGACAGGTCATGGTCACAATCAATTTGATTGCCACCGTGACATGTTCCCAATTCTCGGCAAAATGCTACTTGAGGGTATGTCACGGTCACAATCAATTTGATTGTCACCGTGACATATCATATTTTTGCAGGGCAAAATGCTTCCTTGGGTACCTCACGGTCACAACCATTTTGGTTATCACCGTGACATACCCAATTCAGCTTGGCAGAACAGAATTCCAGTGTACCTCACCGTCACAATCAATTTGATTGTCACCGTAACCCATGCAAGATTCCAATTCCACATTGTATTCCCATCTCCTTTCAAGGACTTCCAACCTATTTTCCTTTCTAACAAATTAACCCAATTCATCAACCACATACCCAATTGGCACATACCTGATTTCCATCTTGGTATTGGTATTCACTCATAGCATAAATCATAATCATATTCATTATACACATAGTATACATATTCTCAAACCACATTTTCACAAAGCATATCTCCACATCCAATATTAAACCTAGCCATACAATTTCAGGCTCAAGGCCATTACTTCTCATATACACATGATTCATACCAAATTCATATTCAAGCAACATAATTTTCATAGTTATACAACTAAGGTTTGTTTCCAAACCTTGTCGGCTTAGCTCCTAATCTCGACGAACGCTCGATTCTCCGATTACAGCTTTCCCTTTATCCTTCTTCACTTCTTCAACTAGCAAAACCAGTCCAATTCCAAAATTGAACATAATCCATCAATTCTCATTCCAATACCAAATCAAAACCAAAAAGAAGAGTAGAAGATGAGAACAAGCATTCATAATCACTTACCTCTTAAGTCCAACAACTTAACTCTTGAGCAACTTAACAACTTGAACTTCTTAACAATTATGCAATTTGATTTAGAGACTAAAGGAACTACTCACACGGCAAGAGGAGGTAAAAAACACAGAAAATGACTCAATCCTCACAAATGGGTCATTTCCCTACCTCAAAGGAACACTTGCATGCAAAAGGTAGAGGTGGCATACACACATAAAGCCACACGGATTCCACTCACAAAACTTGTCTCCACCAACAGATTTCTTACCTTATTTTATTCCTAATTAAACCATCATTAAGTGACCTAATCAGCCCTTAAACCATTCCTAACTTAATCTCATAAATATATCAATTAGCCACTAATACTATCCACTCAACTTTCAATCAAGTCCTGCCTTCATTTCAATTTAGTGCAAACCTCACATTCAATTCACACACACATGCCAATTCAAGTTAATTCTTTTAGGTTACAAGTCCGGCCATGACACTCCACTTCCAAATGAATCCTTACTCCGAGGTGAATGCATAGATACTAATTTTAACCCATTTAATGTGTTAGAAAAGTAGATCAAAAATATAGTTTTTAAGACTTTTTGGTGACTTTTCGACTACTATAGGACTCCGTTTGGTGGGTGGTTAGTGCCGGTGAACTCCCCTCGATAAGAACTACAAATTGACATCCTCTGTTTCTCTCCGATAAAACTCCGGCGACACTCCAGTGATCGGTCAGTGACCGTCTGACGTTCCCATAGGGTCCAAAAATTTTGGTTCATCGTCTTTAGCTTGGGTAAACTCTTAATTCATCTTTTTAAGAGCTTTCAGATTTAATTTGCATATGTTGAGTATAATGCATGTGTAATTAATTTAATTATATATGCCATATGTGACCCAAGTTGAAATATTAGGAGGATATAAGTATTTAAAATGATGAATTATGCTCTTAATAAACTTAAAGGAGGGATTTTGACATATGCTAGGTGTATAGAAGCTTAAGGAATTATAGTGAGGTTCTCAAATAATTTATTTTGGGTATTTATGAAAGATGTGTTTAATTAAAGTTGAGAAGAGGATGAAGTAATAAGAAGTATGATTTTAGACATAAAGATGGTTACCAATGAATAAATCTAAATTTTTAAATATTCTTCTTTCGTACGGTGTTTAAGAGTTACTCCAAATTTATATGGTTAGGAATCAAAGAGAAATTCGATAAGTAGCTTGGAACACCTAAAGTGACGGGAACGCCTAAAGTGACGATTTTGGTACTTAGCCAACGAGGTCAGTATATAAGCCCAATTTTATGAATTGTCGAATGTATTTATTGATAACATGCTTTAAATGTTTACAAGTATTTATGAAAGGATTTAAGAGTACAAATTTATTGGAAGATGTTGTGTATAGTTATATTTCCTTCTTTGTAGTGTTTTGGATATTTTTGTCCAACTGCACTTGCATAATTTTAGGCTAGATCAACGTTATTAAGTTATGCCTCAAACTATTGTATTTCATATATATATATATATATATATATATATATGTTGTATACCCAAAATATATGATAAAAGGAATATTTCTTCCTTCATTTTCTTATTCTGTATTTCTTCATGGTATCGGAGCAGTGATCCTGCAATATTGTTTTTCTTTCCTATTTTTGATTCCTCTCTGTCTTTATCATGGATGACAAGGAGAAATCTACAGCAAAGGAGGTGGTTGTTTCCAGCGTTACTATTGATAATTGTAACACCCCAATACCCCATTTAGAAAGATACTGGAACGCTACGCAAACAAATACATATACATATACTCGACTAAGATAAGATAAACAAATGCATTTAATCGAAAGATAACAAATCCATACATGATCATATCGTTTTAGAAAAGGGATTTGTAAACCTTTACATATACATATACAAAATCGTGCCTTTACAAAATTACTTTGCCAAAACCAAAATCCATATACACAAAAATAAGCAGAAGACAAAATAAACTCCATCTATAGACTTCTAGTGGCCGACCTATAGATGCTCGACTCCAATTTGTACCTGCCACCTACACGGAAAAACAACCCGTGCTAAGCGATAACGCTTAGTGGGAAGAAACAAAACCACACAGATATGCATATACAAATAATGGCACTAAACAACTTATGAACTTATCAAAGCAATAAAGCATGTAAGCCATATTCTACTCATACTCATATCAACTATCTATACCTATTTATAAGCATGTAAACATTACTCATTCATCATATGCCTACTCACAATATAAAGCAATTAGCCAATCCACATACAAGTATCGCAGCATATTTTATCATATCTCATGTACATTAACATGTAATTTTGTATCCATTTCGCCAGTGGAAATACATATATCTCAAGTATGAATACATGTAACATATATCCATTTTCATATCACGGAAAAAACACATATAATAACCACATATAATAGCCACATATATAAGCCTCATGTAATAGCCTGATTACTCACTAACTAGTGGATATGGGTACTAATGATACTGATAGGACACAGTATCCAAGCATATAGAGACATGAGTCTCGAGTCATGTGTAAACATGTATACCCGAAGGTATACCAAAGACCGAAGTCTCAAATCATATATATTGGAGACCGAAGTCTCTTATCATTTAAACCCAAATGGGGTCGACATGTAACGTATAACATATAGCAGTTGCACTCACACTCTAACCCTTAATAAGCATTTATCTATCCACTACTATGACTATCAGGCTCAAATAACAACTCAGCTAAGCTCTTATATTATTATCATAAAATAGAGAATAATTCAAGTATAATCACATCATTTTATGTATACATGTGCACTGTTATATTTCAGAGACATATGAATCATATATAAATCTTATTGATCAAGAGCGTATAACTAGTAATTATTTACAGATCATATTACTCAAAGCCATATAACTTATAATAAGGAAACCAAGTAAAAATTTCAACTTAAAATATCATTTGAAGAAAAATTAGGGTTTACACAGCGGTATGGCATATCCTCACCGCCGTGTAAACATCTTACACTGTGGTCAAGTAGATCCTGATTGCCGTGTAAAATGCAGAACCCGAAATTAAATTAATCCAGAGAGCAGTTACACGGCGGTATGGTCTATCCTTACCGCCGTGTGGCTTGACGGACCAGTAATTCACATCGATCCATAATGCAATTACATGGCGGTATGGGGATATCTTACCACCATGTAAATCATCCCAAACCCAAAATTGCAAAAAACTCCTTTGCATTAAACTCAAAATCATCATATCATGCATATAACCTCAAATAACTGAACATATAGACTCTTTTCATGCTTATAGCCATGCTTATAGCAATCTAACACGTAACAGAACAATAATCTAGTAAGGATGCTCAATTAAATATCAAGCCTATTTCATTCCTATTCTCATCCAATTGGAAATCATCATATCTCAAAGTCATTTTATCTCAACTACATATGCATTCAACTCAGCTCTAACATGCATGGAAACACATCTAATATAACAACTCAATTGCACAATGATAATACACCTCAAAATGACATGTAACCCATTATAACTCTAACATCACAAATCATATATGCTAATCTACTAAACATATGCATTTACATGTATCAAAACAGACAAATTCCAGCACAATCATAACTCCAACCATTAATCTGAATTAAGAAAGGGACAAACACTCCCAAACCTGTAATGGAGCACAAACCCCTGTCTTTCAAGATCCCACCTTTTCCTTTCCTTTACTCTTCCTCCTTTCTTCAGATTCTTACACAATCCAACCAAAACGAAACCCAATTAACCCATGCAATCAAAACCATATAACCATAATCAACCCAAAGGAAGAAGAGGAAGAAGAAGAAGCAAACAAGTAAACCCAGCCACTTACCTCTTAAAAAAACCACTCTTGATCATAAAACCCTAGCTTAAACGTGAAGAACAATGTAGGAAAGAGTAGAGAGCAGAAAAAATAAGAGAGATAAGGGAGTGAGAGAACGGGAAAAGCAAGGAAGAGGAGCAGCTGGTGGCTTCCACGCGAAGCAAAACCACTTTCTGCTCTCCCTCTCTCTTCTCCCTTTCAAATCTCATTCAATGCACTCACCTACCCATCCACATGTCCATCTCTCATTAGATCTCTAATTCCACTTCTTTGACTTTCTTTCTTTTCTTTTGTCCTCAACAAAACTCTTATAAATCCTTAATTAAACCCCAATTCACTTACACAATTACCAAATTACCCTTTAAATGTCCAATTAAACATGAAATTTTAACTAAGCCATTTTTGGGATGTTACAATAATGATATCAACACATCACAGAAATTGACTTCCGTATTGTTAAACAGTTTTAATTATCTTCCTTAGTCTAGAGCTATTACTATAGCTCTCGGTGGAAGATCAAGATTGGGTTTTATCAATGGCAAGGAAAAACCTCTAGATTCCAATTCACCTGAATATGAGTCTTGGATGTCACTGGATCAGATGGTTATGTTAATGATTCTGAACTCCATGAAGCGTAATCTTGTTGAAATTTTTAGTTATCATGAGTCCTCCTTGAGTTTGTGGGAAGCAGTTCGAGATATGTATGGAAACCAAAACAACTCTGCTCGAATTTTTCAGATTCAACGAGATATCACTAGTCTTCAACAAGTTGATAATCCATTTGTTAGTTAACTTGGCAGATTGAAAAGCTTGTGGAATGAACTGGATGTCTATCGACGTTATTCCATCAATCCTATAGTTTTACAAAAATGAACAGAAGAAGATCAAATTTTTCAATTATTGGCAAGTCTTGGTCCTGATTTTTAGGTTTTATAGTGCCATATTCTGATAAATGCTGAACTTCCATCCTTTAAGAGTGTGTGTGCAATGATACAACGTGAAGAAGTGCGAAGGAAGGTTATGACCCATAATATTACTTCACATACTTCAGATGCTCGAGCCTATCTTGTACATCAATCTTCTGAAAGAAAGTTTACAAAGAAAAGCATCCGGACCTGAAATGTGATTATTGCAACTTACTTGGACATTCAATGGATCGGTGTTGGACTCTTCATCCAGAGCTGAAGCCTAAATTTAATAAAGAAAAAAAGGGAGGAGATCAGAAATGAGCTACTAATCATAAAGCACATTTGGTAACTAATGCTTTTGAATCATCTTCCTCTAATTTTATTACTTCGCTCAATGATTTTGCGAGTTTTCTTCAAGAAAAGTGTGGACATGTCCAAAATGGAACTATTAGCCAAAGGAATGATGAACCTGCTGCTCTTTTTAGCAAATTTACAGATTATCTAACTTATGCCAGATCTACAAATTCAGAGAATAGTCAAGGTACTCATTTTGCCTTAACCACTATATTGGATTTTTGTAATTTACATGATTTATGGTTTGTCGATTCTGGTGCCACGGATCACATGTCTAATAAGTTAAGGAGTATTCAAAATTTTAATCCTTTGTCTACTGCTTCTTTTATCTCTGTAGAAAATCGGAAAGGTGCATGTGTAAAGGGTAAGGGAAAAATTAATCTTGTCTCCAATACTATAGACTCAGAGGTTCTATATGTTCCCTTCTTTCCTTTTCAGTTACTCTCTGTTAAACAATTAACATCTTCTCTTAATTGTGAAGTTGTTTTCACTCCTTACAAGGTGATTTTTCAGGATTTTGTCACCAAGAAGATGATTGGTGAAGGTTTTCAATTGCATGGGCTATATTATTTTTCAAATTCTCGGGATTCCAGAGTCCTTCAAGCTTTTTCATTTCCTCACAATGAACATTTCTTATGCCATCGCCGTCTAGCACATCCTTCAGAACCCGTTCTCTCAAAAATAATTCTGAGTCTGTCTAGAGGGAATTTTGATTGTGAAGTCTGTTAGGCTTCCTTTTTATTCATCATCATCTAGAACTATTAAAGCTTTTGAACTTGTTCATTCAAATGTATGCGGACCTTTTTTAGTTTCTATTGATGGTTTTAAATATTTTGTAACTTTTATTGATGATTTCTCAAGGGTTACTTGGGTTTATTTGTTGAAATCAAAATCTGAAGTCTTTAATTGCTTCAAAGATTTTCACATGTTGGTTGCTACACAATTTTTAGCTCATATTAAAATTATTCGATCTGACAATGGCATAGAATATACATCTCATAACATGAAAAATTACTTAAATTCTAATGGTATATTGCATCAAACCAATTGTGTAAATTCACCCCAACAAAATGGGATTGCTGGACGAAATAATCGTGATTTATTAGAGAAAACTTGAGCCATTATGATTCAAATGAATGTTTCGAATTATTTTTGGTCTTATGGCATTCTTACTGCAACTTATCTTATCAATCGTTTACCTGATCTAGTGCTGGATTTTCAATCTCCCCTTGAAGTATTGCAGGTTAAAAAACCAAGCATATCTCATTTAAAGATTTTTGGCTGCATTTATTTTATGCACTTACCAGCAAATCAATGTAACAAGCTTGATCCACTAGCTACTAAATGTATTTTTTTGGGTTATTCTCAAACACAGAAGGGTATAAATGTTATGATGTTGCTGCCAAAAAATTGTATGTCAGCAGAGATGTTCAATTTGCTGAAACAAGCCCATTTTTTTGAACTCTAATCAGGGGGAGCTATTGACTGATTTATTTCCTTTACCAAATGCTGATTTTTGTTTGAACTATCAAATTTTTAGCCAATGGAATATGCAGCTCCACTCTCAATTGTTGTTCAAAATTCTTCTACTGATGGTGTGTCTACTTCAGCTAGCAATATAGCTCTGGTAGTTCCCATTGTTCCTAATGATAAACCAAATATGAGAGGCACACCTCAAGCTCCTCAACGAAATCCTTCACGAGATCGTCACCCTCCTATAAAAATGCAAGATTATGTTGGTTATTCTATTAGGTACCCTTTAACTAAATATCTAACTTATCAGAGACTGTCTGTAATGCCCATTCCCGACCACTAGATTAGCTCAGCTAATGCAGTCAAGAACAGCCACTACACAGCAACACAAGCACACTTCACAAACACAATCTCATGCCGATAATCTGAATAATAAAATTTCTTAACTAAGCATACATTCACATGCATCATACGTCATAAGTTACTTCCTGTTTTCCAACAATCTTGCTTACATACATACACTATAGGCATTAAGTTTACAACACTTGGATATTACAACTTTGCATACTTTTGGACTACCCCAAAATAACATACATAACTTGTACAAACACATTACTACCTAAAACCTACACTATAGATGTACTCCTAATGTTGACTATTGACAATGCGGAGATGTCCCTCAAAATCACCTCGCATCCGAACCTGAACGGATTAGGAAGAAACCCGTGCTAAGCAATAACGCTTAGTGGGGAAACACATACAAAGCATATATATACACACATGAACACAAATATCACACAATCATCATGTTATAATTCATACTTAAGCTATCAAGTCAAAAGTATGTAAATCATTATACTCATAACATCATTATTTAATCACATTTTTATATAGCATGCATATAACTGGCACATACTCATTATAACCAACGTGTTCACACACAACAGATATATAATTTAAGATTATCATTATCTTATATGATTAGATTTACCTGCAATTCAAAGACGCAGATAATGAGTATCGCATTGGTACACCTAAGGTACTATAATTTTAATGTATCCGTGGATACACATACTCGCATTGGTACCTGAGGTACAATAATTACAATAGAATCAATATTCCACATTTAAGAATCCAAAAAGGATTTAACTCACATTGTGATTCCCAAGGAATCGAATGCACTGGGCTGCAGCACTTTGACCCCATAGGCATGCCTATCTATCCACTACTTAACTCACAGGCTAAGATTATTCAATTTAATTCATAGTTCGCTTGATCACATGTTGCAACAAGACATTTGCAAACTAACAATGAATTCACATGCTTAAACTCATCATACAATTGTATTAACTTACCTCATTACTTTTGATATAAGCCCTTGAAATAGTTGGCTTAAGCATAGCACAATGGATCTCTTTAAATTAATCATTTACTTATAAACATCCCATTTAATAATAGAATGAAGCACTTATTAAGTTCATTGTATGTGATTAATCATTAACTTAACATCCAAGCATTACCTTTAATGAATAAGAATTCTTCTCAAAAATAGGGTACCTCACGGTCACAACCAGTTTGGTTGTCACCGTGACATACCAAAGGTTTTAAAACAGAATGTAGTCTAGGGTATCTCACGGTCACAACTAATTTGGTTATCATCGTGTCATACATTCAATACCCGGACAGAATGCAATTTTTGGGTATCTCCCGGTCGCAACTAATTTGGTTGTCACCGTGACATACCTCATGTGTGTAAAGGTAGATTGTAAACCTTGATACCTCACGGTCACAACCAATTGGTTGTCACCGTGATATACCAAATTCACTTTGGGCAGAATAGACTACATGATACCTCACGGTCACAACCAGTTTGGTTGTCACCGTGACATATCAATCACTCTCGGCAGAATGCAAACTTTGCATATCTCACGGTGGCAATCTCTTGGTTGTCACCGTGACTTATACACAAGTTGCAAAACACCTCTTTGCAAATCACCTCATGTTTTTGTTATACTCAAGACTTACCAACTCACCATTTCATACACAAACCATTATGTATTTCATCTCATTAGTTAACACATTACAAACTTCCATTCAAACATCTCAATTCCATGAACTTAGCATTAAACTCACATATATATAATCCACAATTCTAGGTAAAGTTCATTGGTTAAAGACATCCCATAATCTCATGCCATTTAAGTTCCTCCACAATCACATACCATTCAATATTTACATACAAGTCACACGGCAATTCTCAAATACCAGCATTCAACATTCAAATCAACTAACTAATTAACACCTATTAAAATAGGGCAAGTTTTCCAAACCTCGTTGCCTAAGCTCCTAGCGTTCACTTGGCACTCGATTCCCCGACCTTTGCTTTTTCCTTATCTTTCTTTACTCTTTCCTCTACAAATTCCATCCAATTTCCAGAATTGGACACAAATCATCAATTCCTCAAACCAACACATACCAAAACCAGAAAGAGTAGAAGATAGAATAAGTAATTGACCACTTACCTTGCAAATGCAACAACTTAGTCTACCCTTCAATTAACTTGATTACTATAACCGAATTCATGAAATCAATTGGAAACTCATAAGAACTCACGGATGAAGAATGAAAGAGAAGCAGAAATTGATAAAAGAGAGAATAGCTGAACTTTAAGCAAGTAGTGGCCCTTTCTCTCTCCTCAATTCTATATATTGCATGAGAATGGTGGTGGTGGCAGCACAATAAAGTGCCATACGGATTCCACCTTCAACAAATCTGCCCTCCACTAACTTATTTAATCTCCATTTAATATTAGTTAACCCTCAATTAGCTTAATGATGTAAACTTACAACTTGGCCACTTAACTTTCCTTTAGTTTCTCAATTAGGTCCTTCTTTTATTACAATCAAGTCCACATTACACCCTTAGTTAATCCAATTATACCAATTACAATTAGGGTGCATTTTCGGCCATTACACTGTCACCCTTGTACTCAACATTTCTTGCAGCTATTTTGAATGATCGTGAACCTAAAAGTTTTCATGAAGTGCAAACTCAAGATGTATGGGTGAAAACAAATGGAGGAGGAAGTAAAAGCACTTGAGGACAATAATACATGGAGTATAATGCCTCTTCCTGATGGTAAGCACACAGTTGGTAAAACAAAATTCAATCCCGATGGCTCTATCAATCGTCATAAGGCTTGTCTTATGACTCAGGGTTTTACACAAAAATTTGGTATCGACTACAAGGAGACGTTCGCTCCGGTTGCAAAAATGACCAGCTGCCCCCGGGACATCCCCAAAGTAGCGCGATCCAAGGCTGGTTTGTAAACTTCATAAAGTGATTTATGGACTGAAACAAAGCCCTTGGGCTTGGCATGCAAAGTTAAGTTCTACTCTTGAAGGTCTTGGTTTTCTACGAAGTTCTACTGATTCCTCCTTGTATGTTCAAATTAAAAATGCTGATAAGCTACTGGTCCTTATTTATGTCGATGATCTTATTGTTGCTTGTAATAATGTTACTTCTATTGCAATGCTGAAAAAGAATATCCAATAGCAATTTCCTATTAAAGACCTTGGATCTTTAAAGTATTTGCTCGGGATTGAAATGGCATCATCCAGCAAAGGACTCTTTTTGAATTAGTGAAAATATATTATGGATTTGCTCCAAGATGCTTGCATGTTTTCTTGTAAACCTGCAGCTACTCTATTAGATAGTAAATTAAAGCTTGATTCTTCGGGAAAAGCTCTTGATTCTCCCACTTCTTATCAGCAACTTGTAGGGAAACTTATCTATCTAACCATCACATAACTTGATATTTGCTTTGCTGTAAGTCTCGTTAGTCAACATATGCATGCACCTACTGACTATCATATGGGAATGGTGAAACACATATTGCGATACTTAAAAGGAACAATAAGCCGTGGATTATTAATGAGTAGACATGAGCACACTAATATTGTGGGATATACTAATTCGGATTGGGTCAGGAATACTCTTGATCGTCATTCTATTACTGGTTATTGTATGCCCATAAGTGGTAACCTTGTGTCTTGGAAAAGCAAAAAATAATATGTGGTGGCTCGTTCTAGTGCTAAAACTGAGTATCATGCTATGGCATCTGCTTATGAGCTTATGTGGCTTAAGAGTCTTCTTTCTAATATGGATTGTTTATTTGCTACCCCATTGACACTTTTTTGTGATAATCAAACAGCCATGCACATAGCAGCTAATCTTGTATTTCATGACAGAATAAAACACATTGAGATAGACTGTCATTATATTCGTTAGCAAGTTCAGTCTAAAGTTATTCATACCTATTATGTGCATTCTAGTGATCAACTTACAGATGTGTTCATACCCATTTACTTAGTTCCAATGATTATTAGGCAAGCTTGGATCCATCAATCTTCTGGATCCCGCTTCAGGGGGAGTATTAGAAGATATTGTGTATAGTTATTGTGTATAGTTGTATTTCCTTCTTTGTAGTGTTTTGGATATCTTTGTCCAACTGTACCTGCATATTTTTAGGTTAGATCAATGTTATTAACTTATGCCCCAAACTATTGTATTTCATATATGTGTGTGTGTGTGTGTCTATTGTATACCCAAAATATATGATAAAAGGAATATTTCTTCTTTCATTTTCTTATTCTATATTTCTTCAAAATTGAACCTTTACATGTAGATGAATATGTGTGTATATGTATATGTATATGCTATATATATGTGTGTAAAGTATAGGCAAAAATATTTTATTTGGCCATTGCATGATATGTGAGCATGAAATCACAATTACATATATTAGAGCTTCGATTCTTTACAGTTCATGGGAGTATAACTCCTAACAGTTACAGTTATAGGGGCCCCATGGTAGTTTACTACCGATATGTTAATTGTGGCTATGCCACCATATGATTCTTGAGATTTTATCCCTGACAGTTCATTTCATTTCATTATTACATTTCTTGCATTGGCCTAATCATATTTTAACATGTTAAAGTATCTATATAAATATGATGCATGTGACAACGTATTATAATATATTATTTTGTTTTATGAAATATGCCCATTTATTTAGATACTTGAATATTTTACTTGTTTTAGTTACTTATTTTATAAACCCAAATGTTTTAATTATTCATGTATTCTTGTAATATGTAGATAGAATGTTTTAAATTACTCGAGGGTAGAAATCATAAGATTTGTATTCTCCTTATATACTCACTCTATTATCTGAGGGTAGTTTGTCTAAACTACTCAAGTGAAGATAGGCAGAATATTAAGCAGAACACCGGAGGCAAATATGAGTTGCCATTTTTGCAGCTGAAGATTCACATGGGTCAAGACTCTTTTGATGACGTGGGCTTATACATTGTGTCTACGTAGGCATGATACTCATATATAGGATAAATTCTTTTAGTTTCACATACACTTGTTAATTGCTCGTGAAGTATTAATTAATTTGATGTCATTGTACAAAACCCATGTCATGTTCTTATTTTTGTGATACATAGTTTTATTAAATATTTAAAATCTAATTTCATGATTATGGTGATATGTATATGTATGAAGATGTTTACTATAGATTTATTGTAGTGATGATGTTTACGAAAGGCTTAGTAATAGCCATGGGTGATGATTGACGAAATATGATTTATTGAAGTGTATGAAATATTTTTAACAGGTTGAATTTTTTTTTTTTTGAGTCATTTTTATAGGGGAGATGCTGCCGAAATTTCGATAGGCATTAATGAACCTAAAAGTTTTTATCATTTGATTTTCAAATAGAAAATTTTTAAGAATCTTTTAAATAATTAAATAAAAAAATATTATCCAACTTTTCCATTTGAAAGAACATATTGTTTTTATAAACTTAATTAAATTCTTTATATAGTTACCAACGAAAGTAAGGTACAAGGCGTGACAATTTTGAATCTTTCTTCATTTATTTTATTATTCTTACAAATGAATAGTAAGTAGATCTGTTTTTTGCTAAGTCATCTCTGAATCCCCATACTTAATGTAATTAAACTCTAGTCTTCATTTATGAAAACTTATTCAACGGTTCTAGCTTTCTTGAGTTTCTCTACAAGTATTTGATTTGAATTATTTTACTTTGATATTAATCAGAATGATAATTAAAGTGAATCTATTTGATTAATATATGTTGTATATGCTCTGTTCTTTTAAAATCTACATCTAGTTGTCTTAATGATTCCAGAATGGAGGCTTGTTGTCTAGATGTTAGTTTTATTGGTTCAGATTTGTGAGAGATAAATGGGTTTATAGATAGATGATTTCGAAATGAAGGCTATCTTAAATTTAGGATTTGGTAACTCACGCTTTTGCTAGTCATGAAATATGCCCGGAATGGAACGTTTTCTAATTAGAATAGTCTATCTGAAATGATAACTTGGGTTTAGATGGATTGTCCACTACATGAATTTGTTATTTCTAGAAAGAGTTTAATGATGTGAGGAAGATAAGTTATCCTTTAACAAGTTTAATCTAATTTAAAACTTCAGTCAATTTTTCTGGATAACTTTTGAAATTAATTTGTCTTTTGCCATTGTGTCTTTGGTTTCTTTTGAACTTGACTAGCTGAATCTTAAATTTTGGAATTTAATTTTAAGTGTTATTTAGCCAATAAGCCAAAAACTCACAAATTAGGAATTTTTTAGTATACTTTCAATATTCATAATCTTGATATACTAATTTCTAGGTATGATAATTTGTGGGTCTCAATTTTACACCCCTATATTACTTGTTGATTTAGTACACTTGCTAAACATCGGCTACTACATCTGCAATCGATGTTTGCCTCACAGCTTTAGCAGATAATTTACATATAAATTGTTGATTTTGAAACTAATTTATTTTGTAATAACCTAAGTGTAAATACAATAACAAGTGTTACATTTGTGTTAAAATATATTATAATAATTAACTAATGGAAAAATAATTTATGTGGAGGTAACATTAGAAAATCGTACCTACCTCTTGTAGCGCAAAAACACGTTGCGAAAACGTTTACAATGATTTACTTTGTTTTTGGTCATTGGTCTGTTTTTACCTACGTGTGAAATAACAACAACTATTCCATAATATAAAAACTCCTGAAAGGTCAAGACAAAAACAAGTGTGAGTGGGAACGAGCAGTCTTACGGCGTATACGTTTTCTCGTTACCAAATACTGAGATCTCCCATCTATTTATAGAGATGCTAAAAGCTAGAAATTTATGTCTAGTATAACTTATACTTTTTCTGAAATACGATTTGATAATATTAATCAGATTGAATTATTTAATTCTATTTGAATTTGAAATTTATTCAAATTAAAGTTATGTGCATACTCAAAGTTTATCATTAACTATAAATGTAATTTAAAAATATTTCGTATAATAAAAAATATTAATCATATAAAATAAAGAATAAATAAAAATATCCAATATTTTTCTATATAAAACTAATACCATTCTCATTATTTTAAAAATAATTATAATATTTTAATCCAAACTATTATTATTTTCCAATTTCAATATTTTAAATATCAATTAAACTATTTTTTTAAATCTAACATAGAAAAAATTTCTACGACGACTAGCAAAATGAACAATACAGTCGAATCCACTATAGTAATTATATTAATTCAAATACATGCACATTTGTATGTTAAAAATATAATAAAAATTTTGACAAGTAATTTTTTATATTTTACATTATACGATATTGCATTTTCAAATGAAAATATAAGTAATAACTTACTTTTTTTTCCCTTCACTTTACCAAATTAAAAAACAAAATATACCTACAAATTACACAATAACACAATTAAATATTATATCAAAATATTATTTTTATGATTTTTTTATAAAAAATAATTGTAAAAATATAATTAATTTTATTTCTCTTTAATTTGTGCAATGAGCTAATAAATTACCTCAAAACTTAATGAAAGTTATACAATTTATAAATTGATGCAAAGATAATTGTTAAAAAAAAACAAAAAAAAAAGATGAATATAGATTTTAAAATACGGAAGATGAGGAATGCAAATTTACAAAGATGGATAATAGATGGAAAAAACAATTACAGGAGATGAGAATTGGAAAGAGATAATGGGTGTCGGGAGAGAAGAATTAAAGCCTACCGAGCTTTCAAAAGCGGCAGGCTTTACTTATGCACCCAAACATATTACTGCAATGGTCTTCTACACTATTGATGTAAAAAAATACAATTTTTTTAAATACTTTTCAAAACATCACAATTTTTAAAAATTTTTTCAAAAAATATTATTTTAAAAAATATTCTGGTCTTCAATTATTTCATAAATAAATCAAAAAACTACTCTAAATAAAGCTAAAAGATTAATTTAAAAAAAAATAAAAAATAAAAAAAAAAACTCAAAATGCCACGTTGATGCAATCTTTTAAATTTTTAACTCACAAAAGACCTTGCAGTTAAACTTGAACAAGTAAGATTAATAAGAATATGTAAGTTGAGTAATAAAGCTAATTCTGCATGTGTGATGGCAACTTAACCAAACACAACAATTGAACTTTCAAGAAAAGACAAAGCAAAATTACCTTTTTCTTTTGAAATAATTACTCTTAAAAATGCATTCTTCGATTTTGAACTTTCAAAATTACTCTTAAAAAATTTGTGCTTTAAAAATGCCCATTGTTGTTTTTAAATGGCAAAATTTTCACTTTTTTCTGAAACATTTGAGCGCTATTTACGCTCTCCATTTTCTCTGCTGACTTCACTATTAAGTTTTGAGGTTTCCCAAATTCACGATATCCATAGTTTGGCTGAGATCCTACAACTACTGATTCCCCATGGAAATACTGAGAACTCGAAGCTTGAACAACATTATTTTCATGATGCCCAAGTGGAATCTGAGTTGTACTTTGCTCATCTATAACACTATTTTCATTACCAACTTTAACCATAGACTCACTAGACTGAGATTTCAAAGTCAGATAAAACCCAGATTGAGTTCGTAATTTTCAATGCTATACAAAGTCTGGAGCTTTCGAAGGGAATAAAGGAATATCAAACAAAGACAAGAGACTTACAGAGAAGGATTTGCTTGAAGCTCCTGAGAGAAGGGTTTGATGGAAGACAAGACTTTCTGTGCATATGAAAATGGTTGGTACAGTGTAGTCTACGGTCTATAGAGGAAAGTTGTCAGGGAGCAGGTAAATTCAATTATGACCGCGTTAGTAATAGACAGGAATGGCCTTCCATTTTCTCCACTTTGCATAAGTATTCTAAGGCTTTGGGAAATATAAGATGGTCCACTCCTAGATCCGTCACTTCATTATTATTTCCATAAGAAAATTCCAAAATTTCTGATCCTAATTTATTGGCTTGAACCAATGTTTAGGTCGAATATATTTAATGTGGACTGCAGGGAGAATTTTTTTTTAATAATTTTTTTAAAATATGTTAAAAATTGTGTTTATTAAAAAATATTTAAAAAATAAAATTTATTTTTATCAAAGTCAAAGCAACTATTTGCAGAATTGCATGAGCATCATGTAAATAAAAAAGTTGTTGCTCCTGAAACTGCAGCAGTTTATTACGATTTTCAGTTGGATAACTTTTTTGTCCCGGAGAACGTGACGTTGACTCCTACTCCGACAAGTTGCACAGTATTACATCAAATTTACTTAACCGGCCAAAGTTAAATTTTTTATTATTATTTTTATATTATATAAACAAATATTCTTCTTCTACGCATTATTTTCACCGTTTTTCACTTATCATCAATTTTACCATCTTCAATTTATTTCTCTTCTCAAACCTTTCTCAAACTTTCTTGTAATTTTTTTTTAAGTTGTACATCTAATGTTAATTTTAAAAGTTAATATTTAGTTTATTACAGAAAGTATATGTTAGTAAAATTTATTATAATTTTTTTATATAAAATTTATAAATATTTAATGTATTATTTTGTAATTTATAGGCATTTTTTGTTTGTTATTTTGGAGATGTGAAGAAAAAAAGGCAAGTTATTACTTTTAATATTATTTATAGATACACAATGTTTTATAATGTTAAATGTTAGAATAATAGATTTATATAATATAAAAAATTTTATGTCAGTGTTAATTAAAATTTCTCAACCAGTTATATTACACTACAAGAAAAGTGCGCATTACCTACGGAAAAGAAAATTCTAGCGACGAAAAATAGTTCAATGATGAAAAACAATTTTGTCGCAAAAATTTTTCCCGCTAGGATATACCGACGAAATTTAGCAACGGAAATTATAAACCGTCGCTAAATGTGGTGCCAATAAAAATTAGTCAAGGAATATACTTTCCGTCACTAAATTTAGCGACAGAAATGATAATCCGTCGTTAAATTTGGAAATTAAGGACTAAAAAAAATATCGATAGTTAAAAGAGATTTTTAGTGACGGAAAAGTATTTCTGTAGCTAAAATTATGTGTGTGTATATATATATATATATATATATAAATTGAAATTTTGATGATTTTTTTTATGAATAAAATAAAAAATATATAATTTATATTTGATATGTATTTTGATATTTTTGATTTATTATTATATTTATTTTAAATTTTTTTATTATAAATGTTAAATAATTTGAAAATAATATCTTTTAATTAGTATTTGTGATTAATAGATTTTTTTAAAATATTTTTATCATTTTTATATAATGATATTTTCATAATATTTATAAAATTTTTATAAATAACATTATTTAAAAAAAAAATGGATCAAATTGATTAAACCATAATCTCCTTGTCTTTTCAGTTTAGGTTGAATTAGCTTAATTTGTATAAGATGATAGACTGTATTAAACTCAACTCAAGTCTGATGCATGATTTGATTGTAGGGATAATTTTTGTGCATGAGTAGTGATTGCTAGATATCATGATGGCCTTTCTCCAGCGTATCAATTCCGACAAAAGTTTGCAGCTTCATCCTTGGCAGCAAAATCAATTGCACTGCAACAGGCAACTAAACTGACAGTCTCCGAAGGTTGCATTATGCCATTTTTGAATGTGATGCTGAGACTTTAATCAAAGCGATCAACGGAGATTTAAAATGTGATTGAAGATATAAGATTCCAAACGAAATATTTTTGCAAAGATGTTTTTGTTTTTGTGAAATAGAGCTGCTAATGCTGCATCTAATTTTGTTGCTAAACAAGCTAGAATTCATTATTCTTCAGTCTTAGATTTTCTTGTGTATTCTACTGAACTGGAAGATATCCATGTTTTTAAGGCTTTGGCCTTTAGTTAATGAAGTTTCATGTTCAAAAATAAATAAATAACATGGTCCAGCAAAACTAGATGAAACATCCAAGAAAACACCAAATATTTCCCAATTAGTATTGTTAAAGTTAATATTTGCCTTTTTACTCAACTATTTTGTAGTAGAACAATTTTGTCTCTAGATTTTTTCTATTGATTTTTGCTTCAGAACTATTCAAAATATGGAGATTTTGCCATTACTTCGTTCAAAAATCAATTACATAATATCACTACATATCATTCATTTTAATGGTAAAATATGTCTAGTTTACCAAGTTTTTGATTATCTATTTTTAAAAGTGAAAAAGCAAATTTTTTCCATTATAAATAATTTAAAAGTAAAAGTAGATTAAAAAATAAAAATTCAAGAGTAAAACCGTCCTGGATTGAAAGGTGAAAATTACTTTTATGTCTTAATATTTTGAGTATAAAGTCTTGTTTAGTGACAAGTAGACTTAGACATGAGCCGAGCTTTGGCCAAATTTCGACTGAATCCATGTGAATTTTTAAACTTTTTTTTTTATTCAAACTCATCTCAATGCCCAGGTCTAGTGACAAGTTATTCTCCCTACTTGCTTTGGTCAGGTTTTAATCTTTTCATAATCATCTATTTTACTGCTCTTGTTTCTTTGTATTCAAAATGGCTAGTTCATCAGAAACCCCTAATGTGGATAAAGATGAAGATAAGAATGTACTTTCTTCACAAAATACCATTTCATTAGTATTACTTTTCTAAATAGTTTACATAGCTAAATAATAAGATGCATAAATTAAAGTGCATATAAACAGTTATGGAGAATTCTTCAAATTTACAGCAGTGATATTTCTGTGAACAAATATCACAATATATGTGTTGCTGCTGAGCTACTTTATGCTGCATTCTTCTTCAATTTGGCCATCTACATGAAAAAACAAGCCATCATTTTGCCAAATTGCAACATATAAAATCAGTTTCTGGAACTTCAAAACAGTCCATTTTCCTCGCATAAATCACAATTATGGAGCATCATTCGAAACAGAAATATAGAAGATACATTTATATAACAAACTCCAATACTTCTAAAAGAATCTACAAGGTTAAAAGGGTGTATATATATATATATATATATATATACAGGATTAAACTATTATCTAAAGCAAGGATTTGAAGAGTAAAGTTGAATTTTTGTGGACTGAAATATAAAATTTTATATAAGTTTTAGTGATAAAAATCTAATAAGAACAACTTTTTTAAACTAAAAACTGAAACCATAAACAAAAATAAAAAAATAAACCTAAAACTTGGTTTCATTAACTCCTCTTTTGGTTAGTTTCGGTTTGTTTTTTCAATTTTCCAAATATTGATTTTCAGCCTTAGAATTTCACCTTTGAGATTAACAGCCAGGTTTGCTTGAACATCAGCGGCCGAGTTGAATTCCTAGAAAATGAACAGCAGTTCATTAGCACAAAAGTTTCACAATGTAGAAACTAATGGATCTAAGGAGACATAATATGCACAGTGCTATGAGCTTCATGGCTAATTAGTAATAATTATGAACCAGCCTAACTCTAATTTCATTCACATAAATTTCCCACGCCAAAATAACCATCTTATTGATCAGGTAGATAATCGAAGGAAAAATAGTATTCATGTGCACATTCCAAGAAGAGCTCCAAATGCATTCAATACACCCCACACAATTCAAAACCACAAAAATAAAAATATCACTTATTATTGGAATAGATCTGATCAAATAAAGTGCCATAATCAGTGATGAGATCAACCAGAAGAATTAGGGGTGAACATTCAGTCGGTTCGGTTTGAAAACTGACTGAACCAAATAGACCGAACTATTTTAAAAAATAACCGAACAACCGAAGTTGAACTTAGAAATCGAACTGAACTGACCAAAATTATTTTGGTCGGTTCAGTTCAATTTCTTCGGTTCTGGGTCTTTGAGCTTTTAATTTTTTCTACTATTAAATATATTTAAAACAAAAAAATTATAATAAAATTTAATAATTATGAAATAACAAAATTCAAAACACTATAATTTGAATATTAAAAATTATAATAGAATAATTATATAGAATATTTTTAATTATAACTAACTAATTACAATTAACTCATAATTATTACATATACAAAATAAATATTATAATAAATAAGTATTATCTATAATTATATATATATATATATAAATAATTAGTTTATACATTATATAAATTAATTAAATAATTAAATGAATATTATATAAATAAAATATTTAAAAAATATATAAAAAAGTGTAGTTCGGCCGATTCGGTCTATTTGGTTTTTCAATATAAAAACCGAACCCAACAAACCAAAATAACAGAAGCACAAAAAAAGAATAGACTGAATAAACCGAACAAATTGAACCAAAATAACCAAATTGCAAGAGGTTGGATTCGGTTTTCGGTTTTAGTTTGGTTTTGCACACCCCTAACAAGAATTATAAGGTTACCACTCAAGCTATTGTAGTCAGACATTAAACTTCAAGAAGAGAGGAGAAAATTGATTTTAAATGAATGTTATATCTGCATATCACACTGCATATCTATGACAATATATGCATATAATATATTCTGTATATAGTATACCCTAAGAATATGTTCAATATTGAATGATGTGAACTTATCCTTGAGATCCTTGGCCACCTTCCACAATTCAGCCAGATTCTGGTTTTTGATTTTCCATAGACCTTGAATCTGTGCACAAGTAAAGACCAAGCATAGGTAAGGAAAAATGCTATCAAAATGTAATGATGTATTTGCGGAACTATCATGTGGAAGTCAACACAATAAAAAGTTAAAAATAAATACTTCGTTTAATCAGAAATTAAAAACACAAGCAACTTGGCAGTGATTCTGTTATACATTATATATTAATGACAATTTCAGTGTAATTGAACAAGTAGTAAATAAATAATATGTTGCTCGATTTCAAAAGAATCTGTGATAAGGGAACTCTCTCATAAATGGCTGATAGTAAAACAAGTACAAAAACTCAAATTGGATATTGGACTGTAAAACAGTTAGCATAATGTGCAGTAATATTTCTCATCAAGTTTTTTGATCTAACCAATTTTCGCCTTTAATTTATGATCTAAGTTTTCTCTAAACAGGTTCCCTTGCAGTCAGTTGTTTTCTTTTTTTTTTTCTTATGAAAAAAAAAAATTACAGAAAACAAGAAATTCTTCCATTGCAACCTAAATGTTCTATTCACTCCTGATAGAAAAACACATTAGCAAAACTTTTTTGTCTGAGAATTTAAGCATTATAGGATTAAAAATTCAAACCTGCATGCAGACAAGATTTGAGTCTCCTCGGACACGAATATGTTTGAAACCTTTACCAAGTGCATGCTTCAGTCCTAAAATTACAGCTCGATATTCAGCGACATTATTTGTTGCACTGCCCAATCCCTCACGAAGTAGACATACCTACCAAAACTCAGAATTAGAAAGGCTGCAATTAAAATATCACACACCAAAATTTAAGACTAACATACAATTCAAGTAACTTCTTACCATGCTCCCATCTTCAGCACGCAACACTGCTCCAGCACCAGCTGGACCAGGATTTCCTTTTGAAGCTCCATCAAATTCAAGAATGCAGTAGTGCTGGCATCAAAATTTTTATTTTCACCATAGAAGTCCAACAACATTATACCCATTAGCAAATTTGGCTAGCATAAAAACCAGATATAGCAATCCATACTATAATCACTGTGTATCATGATTAAGTTCATGCCAAATTATATACCAAATCACAACAGTTGATGAAGGTGTTCCAGTGCAAGAAATCTTAGAATAAAAAGCAGTTTCAATGAATTCCAGAGACACTCCTATGGACTGCTCACAAAAATTAGCAAAAGTTAAAACATATTAGCTGGCTGAGCAAAAGTGTAACTGGGTACAGAGCATGCTCTACATCAAGTCATAAGATTTCCAGAAGTACAAACTAAGAGGAGAAGAAACTATCGTCCAAAAAATAATGAAAAAAAAAAGGCCATCAGAAAATATTGCTGAGAGAAGACCTAATTGGACATGTGATAAACAAATACATGAAATTTAGAATGTCACTCATTATGCATCAGGGAAAACATGTAAAAGGCAGTTGGATCATGGCACACAGTAACACATGAAAAGAGAAATTTATACAATTCATATAAATAGAGAGCAGAGGAATTATAACTTTGGTGGACCAGCAACTCACACAACTAGAAGACCATGGTTTCGATTTAACAGAATTGTCTGATTTCTGAAGCTTCTGTGAGATGTTTGTCATATTTGAAGTTGAACCAATCACTTCCTGCAAAACAGTAAGAAGCACAAAGGAACCCTAAAACATCTAAAAGGCAGTTGGATCATGGCACACAGCAACACATGAAAGGAGAAATTTATACAATTCATATAAATAGAGAGCAGAAGAATTATAACTTTGGTGGACCAGCAACTCACACAACTAGAAGACCATGGTTTAGATTTAACAGAATTGTCTGATTTCTGAAGCTTCTTTGAAATGTTTGTTATATTTGAAGTTGAACCAATCACTTCCTGCAAAACAGTAAGAAGCACAAAGGACAAAACGTTTACAGGAATGTAAATCAAGCGGAATACTGTCCTACTTCCTCCAATGTCAACTAACACAGATCATCCCTCCTAATACCCTACTTTTGGGGCATCTTAGAACAGCAACTCATGCAACAAGAAGAATTACTTCCCTTCAAATGCCTTTCTGAGGATCTGATCTCTTGAACTTGAAATCCATTCATATTATCCTCAATAAGAATAACACACCATGTAGAAAAGCAAAAAAAATAACCTCTACTACTGAAAGATTTCACATCCATCAAGAACCAAGGAAGCCAATTAATCACATTCCAATCTTCAGCATGCTAACAAGATGTAAATCATGTAAAAGGTTTCAGATGAAACAAAGTACATAGGTAGATACAGTGACAAAAATTACATATACTGAATCAAATAGAAGATTCATTATTTTAGCTTCAGTATTGATTTCATTATTGCATTTGAATAAACATTCAGTTTGGTTAAACTTTATGTATGCATGGAAACTGAAGATACTTCAACTAACTAGAACTCTATCTGCATTAATTTGAACTCATGCATGTATAAAAATTTACTCACCATTGCAGCAGGTAAATGTTGCAATCTCGTTGGTGGGCAATCCTTTTCAAATACTTTTCCTCCAGAGGAAGCTGGTTGCTATAAAGTATATAACTTTCACGGAATATATTAAAATATAGATGACTTTTATATAACTTTCACCGAATATATTAAAATATAGATGACTTTTCTAACAGACAAAGTGGATGTCTAAGTGAACTTCAACAAATTATTGCTGGCAAACATAACATGCAGCATAATCTCAATGGAATGAACTACATAAAAATGGCTATGGTAAATAAGCAAGTAGGGATAGTGTTCAATGATCTCAAAATAATGACTATTGGCGTAACCTTGATACACAAGCAAAAGAATGTGAGAGTTGTGTGAACTAAAGATAACTTTGATAGAGCACAATTGAGAAGGTTTGTGCACATTCGGTGCACGCCAATAAGATACATGGGCAGATAAAACTTGAGTACAACCAAATTAGGGAGTCAGAAAAGGAGAGGTAGACCAAGGATATCCAACTTGAGGTCAAGAACAAGGATTATTGGCTCAAGCCATTTCTGTGCATAAGCCCTAAATCAAGAATGACAGAGAAGAATCCATACCATCAATGTGAACTAATGATAATTAATTACCACTAAGATTGTGATGTTTAACACAAAAGGTGTTACGTAACCACAACAAGAAAGAACATAAAAATAACATAAAGCTATATTGACCTGAAAAGGGCAAGGGACCAGTTCACCAAAAAGATCATTTTGCACATCAGCAGCTGGGATTGAGTAGACAGCATTCTTAAGCCCATGTGAGATCAGGTACTCCTCAGCATTTTTAGGCAAACCGTACCCCTTGAACACACTTACAGAAGGATTACATACCTGTTAACAAATTGAAATGGCCTGAATTAATGATTGAAAGATGCAGTTTGAGACACATTGCGAAAGAAATGAAATTGAACCATATATTAGTCTGAGAAAAATTAAAAACCAGGAAAACCAGATTCAAGTTTAACCAGCAGGGATAATTTAGAAAAGCTATAATTTGTTTACAACCATGCAAAAGCAGAGCATGGAATCAACTTGGGAAGTAAACTTTAAAGTGAAGTCATCTTTATAGCAAAAATAATGATCCATGATGATCAACCATCCTCAGTCCAACAAAGCTAAATTCTTTTTAACGATGCATCAAGATCAAGTAGTGTAGCACTTTCAGAGATCATCTACGCTCAAGCAACAAAAATTAAAACAGGCATAATCAAGCAAGGAAGCAAGTTAAATTGAATTATACACAAGGAATTCTCATTTCATTCAGAAAATCAAACACCAAAAGTGTATATTTAAAAAAAAAATGCATCTAAAAGAGGGCGTGAAATAGTTGACCAACAAAGCCAATCGACACAAGCAACACAAAAAAATTGCAAACCGGAAATTAAAAAGAAATGAGAAAGAAAATAATTACAGAATATCCGGCTTGGGCTTGGCATTCTTTGAAGCTCTTATAAAAGCCAACAACATCGCCTTTCCTTACAACGTAAAAAGTATCTTTGTCTTCCTCCATGATAGAATGCTGTCATGCATTGCACAAACATGCCAATCAAATATTAGGGTTTTCAAACTAATAAAAAAAAGTACCAATTTTTCTTAAAATATTTAAAAATTGAAAAGAAAAAAGAAAACTTTTAATATGATCACCAGTTCACCACCATGATTATGATAGAGTAAGGGAAGAAAATGAAGAAAAATCAGTATAAGTTAGAAGGCAGACCTGTTGATTGATTGATAGTGATACTGAGAAAAAGGCTCCACTATACTTCAAAGAACGAGAAGGAGAGAGAAAGAGAGACAGCGGGAAGAAAGAAATAAGTAAATAACCTTGTAGTATTCATGCTCCACGTAGCCAGAGCACACCGAAATTTGATCGCAGCTCAAATATTCATATGAACAAAAAAACTCATTTTTAACTTGACCGAAATATATTAAGTCCCTCCAATAAATTGACTTAGAGGCATTTTTTTAATTTTTTCCTTATTTTTTTTTTTAATCTTTACGTAGACTTTTACACTGTTATAATACTAGTCCTACTACTAGTCATCATAGAGATGGATGACGCTATACACCTTTTATACCCTCGTTGACCGAAATAAATAAATAAATGTAAACCTTTCGGCTCGATTTTATACTGACTTGAACAAACAGAAAATTGAATTTGAGAAATTTGTAAAGTCGAACGGCGGCCAAAATTTTTAAAATCGAGACAGAATAAATTAAAATAATTTTAGTCTGTTCGATTTGGTTCAATCGGTTGTTCACAAATATAAATTTTTTTAAAAAAAATTTAACTTATATGAATTCATAAATTAAATTAATTTATATTTAATAAAACAAAATCATTTAAAATAACTAAAAATAAAAGACATACATAAATATTTCATATTATTTTCTTAATAAATTAGAAAAATTACACTAAAAAATATACATTAAAATAAATGCAACATAAATTCTTATTAATAATATATTCAATGCATTTCAATTAAACAAAACATATATGTAAATAAATATAACTCTAGTGTATATTTATATATATATATATATATAAAAGCAAAATGGTGAGTTTAAAAAATTTCGGTCGGTTCGGTTCTTTCAGTTTTACAATTATAAGAACCGAAGCGAAATACCTGAAATTTAATTTCGGTTTAAAACAAATGAACCGAAAATTGAAGAAATCGAACTAAATAGACCAAAATCCATTCGATTCGGTTCGATTTTCGATTTTGGTTCGCTTTTGCACAGCCCTATAAATCTTTTCTACCACAACATTTAAATCATGAATTGTAATTCATTTTTAACTAAGGGTGTTCTAAAAAAAATAGGTGAATTCGGTTAACCGAAAAATCGATTCAAAACTGAACCAATTTTTCGATTAATCGACCCTATATGTATCAATCTATGTTTTGTGAAATTTTGATTTTTTTATTCCGGTTTCGGTTCATAATCTGAAAAAATCGTCGGTTTTGGTTAGCTGACAGGTTTAATGATTTATATATATATATATATAAAATAATTTGCATCAACCTCTCCCTCGCTGCTCTACCTATAGCCGGTTTCACCTCTCTCGCCCTCCTCTCTCGCCAGATCCATCTTCCCCCTCCCCAAATCTACTGTCGCCATTCTCTATCTCCCTGATTTCACCTCTCTCGCCGCTCGCTAGATCCATCTCCCCACTCGCTAGATCTATCTCTCCTCGCTAGATCCATCACCAATCTACCGATGAGCGAATTGGGAAATCCAAAAAGACAAGTTTGCCAAAAAAACAACAGAACCCAAATACGAAAAGAAAAAGAATAAGAATAGAGAGACAAAGAAATGGCATTGTGTCTTAATTACTAATAATATTAATTAAAAAAAATCTTGAAATCGGTTTGTGATTAATAGGTGGTGGTGGATATGTGTGAAGAGCATAAAGATTCTATCTTTGAAGGTAGGTATTGGGGGATGGTTTCACAAGTGGTGGTGCGGTGAGGAATGAATGACAGCGGAAAGGAGGATGGTGGATGTGATTTCAGGTTATATGGGAAGGTGTATATTTAGGGTTAAATATATGGATGGAGCTAGGGGTGTGCATCGGTCGGGTTCGGGTCAACCCGACCCGAACCCGAATAACCCGAAACCCGATTTTACATGAAATTATACACCCGAACCAACCCTAACTTCTTATAGGGCCCCGAACCGAATAACTCGAAATATTTCGGGGCCCAAACCGAATAACCGAATTACCCGAATTTTATTTTATTTTTTTTATTAAACCTAATTATAAACTATTAAATACATAATTAACATAACATATTGAATATCTAATTAGCATAGTCATCATATTGAATATCTAATCAGCCAATTTTGCTCAAAATAATCATATAAAGCGAAATAGAAAAAGTACAAATTATCTCATTTAATGGAACAAAGTGAATTCTTGAATAGTCATTATTTCCCAAATACATTTGTTCGCCCAACCCAATATATGAAATGCCTCGTTCCAATTTAGCAGCTCTATTCTGTAAACTTCTATGTATGGAAGACTACTGATAGATGGTGCTTAGTTCTTGACCTAATCTAAAGGCTTGGGAATCATGCGTCCAAAGATCGAACTTTTAATTATTTCCATGATTTGGAATGTATGGACTGTGGAATATCATCTTATTTAGACCTTTATAAACTTGTTATACCTTACAATGAGAACCAATTTTATGTTGATACACTAGATTTGAGATATATACCAGTGTATTGATTTACTCTTTTTCTCGGCCAAGAAAAAAAATACATTTACAGAAACGATGAAATTCATTAAGGATATTAAAATAAATTAAACAGGAAAATGTAACAGAAAAGAAGACAATTTAACAACTGGCCAAATCCCACAGACAATGAAAAAATCACTAACTAAAAAATAAAAATAACAAAATCTCTCCCAAAATCCATCAGCAGAAGAATGAGAATACAACACTGTACCAGTAACTACAAAAATCTCTTCTATATGGGCTGATGTCTCCCATTAACATAGTCTACTACTCATGATGATTGCTGTAACCAATTACCCTATTCATTTACATTTTTGGCATCTTCTTTACCGATTGTTTTTGTTAGATCTAACTATTTCTTCCCAGACTCTTTCATTTCTTACTGGGAATTCAAACTAGGCTACTATAAATATACAAATTACATGTTATTGTACAACAGAGCATTAAGACAGACCTGGGAATATTGGAACACAGCGCTCCGGTAGCAATTTTGCCTATAAAGATAATTTCATTTCTTGATTATATTGTACAATTCAAATCCATAAAGTTAATGGTCAGTTAATTGAGACTGAGAGTTGAATTACATCTTCCATCGACCAGTGACCAAATCAGAATTACTATCCGAATAAGAAGAAGAAGAAGAAGAAGAAGTTACCTTCGTGGAGGCTACCGGCGGCGAAGAGAAGTGGCAACGACGACCGGCAACAGCAAGGAAGGGGACGAGCGGCGACGAGCAATGGAGAAGAGGAGCGATGGGGGGATTTTAGGGATTTAGTTATCAAAACGAAAAGGGGAAAATGAGAATATGAGGGACAGACCCAGACCGGGTTTAAAGAGAGGTTATATTTCGGTTGGTTCGGGCGGTTCGGGTTTACCTTCATTTTCACCCGAACCGACCCGAACCCGAGATTTCCCATATTCCCCCACCCGAACCGAACTGAATTATCTGAAATAACCTCACCCGAATTTATATTTCGGTTCGGGTTATTCGGGTCGGTTCGATTTTTGCACACCCCTAAATGGAGCAAAACGATGCAATAATTGACAAAACTCAGGCCAATTCGATTTTAACTGTTTTCTAACTTGAGAAAAATCAAACCAAACTTTTAATCGAACTTTTTTAATGAAAATAATTGAATCAAAACTCAAAATAAAAAAAATTAAATTAAAATTAAAAATTAATTTTTAAAAAAAAAACTGAATATTTTTAATTTATATTTGTAGTTTGAACATTATATTAAATTATTTTTTATTTCTATTTTTTATTTTTAAGTACCTTAACTATTTTAATTTTTTTAATCTTATAATTATTGTGGTTAATCGAAAAATATTATTTAATCAATCTGAAAAACCGAAACCGATGGACTGATTAACCTATTATAACTATTAGTATTATAAAAAAACAAAAATTAATAGACTGATTTTTTTTAGAGCTCATGGACTGTGATATTTTCCATAATATCAGAATAAGAAATGTAGAACAAGTCGATCAGGTTGGAAGAGATCCAATAACCTGCAAGGAAAGATAGCCCAGTCAGATCGGACGCTAGCTTTCCGAAACTTAAGTCTGCATGAGATTTTTGAGAGAGGAAATAACGAGAGTTTCTCTCTTATGAGATAAATTATAGCTGGAGCCCTTAGAAGGTAGGGCCATTTATATGGCAGAAGAGAGATAGTGATATTTTACTATTTGGCCATGGTAGCGTCATGACCTTTACTACTCAAGCTTTACCGAATGTATCAGAGTAGGTGGATGATGACGTGACTAAAGATAGTCAATGAGGTATGGCGATTGAGTATGTTAGTGGATTATTAAGTGGCAACTAGGCAGGTCCGATCGAACATGCCTCATGACTGCTTATTGAATTTCCTATCCCATACCTTGGGACTTGTGTCCTTTCGGCCTTATTTTGGGCCTTTGGTGCTTTTGATAGATAGGGTATTATCATTTATCCCCCATTTAGTAGGTATCGATAAAGATCGGTAGCTCTTGCACTGTTTTATCATATCGCAGTGTCTCTCTTTTGAGAAGGTTTTAGTATACTTATTGATAGACATTTCGTTTGACATAATCAAACTGTTGCCTTTTCCATTTTCCTGTATCATCACGTGACTCAGATACCTATAGTCCCGTGTTTTTAGAGGAATTTTTGCCCTATAAATAAACAAAATTTTCCCGTTGTTTTCTCTCATGAGCGTTTTTGTTATCATTGTTTCATGGAGCTGCTTAATGCTTAAGTGTCTGAAAGTTTTCTCATCTTTCTTTTTCCCAGGATTCCTTCATTTTAGGAAGATGAATGAATTAAGTTCCTCTCATGAAGGATTAGATAGTCTTCTTATTGCAGTATTTCGTTGCTTCAAATGAACCAGAGGTCCGATGAGGGTGTTATCTTCTTACAAATCAGAGGTCTTTTTGCTCTCGGATCTGCTCTTTATCCTCCATTTTTTGACTTTAACTTCTCTTTCCCTTTTTCACCGTTAGGTGAATTTAGGGAATCGAAGGTTCAGAGTTAAAAGAAAGGGCAGTAGACTCCAGGCAATTTATGAAAGCAAGTAAGTTGGATGTCCTTGGAGTGTTCTGGCGAATGGAGCGCCCTATAAGATCTTATCTGCTCCAAGCCTTTAGTTAGAATAACTTCTTTATGCTATTTTTGGTTTCTAGATTTCTTGATAAAGCTCTCGATTTATATATATATGTATATATTTGTTGGATACTTCTTGCCTTTTGATAACTCTAAGATATATTAATATTGAAGTGCTTTCATTACTCGACTTAGGGTAGGATTTCATTTTTTTTTCTAAGACGACAAATTTTTCTTCTTGCTTGCATTATTCAATTGATGTGTCAGTTCAAAGGAAGCCTGTCTTGAGGATCAGATCAGCTTCTATTTTGCAACTTCTGACTTTGTCTTTTCGCTTTCCTTACTACTTGACTCGGTTCATTGAACTTAGGCATTTGTCCATTATGCCTATTGATGGCGTCGTTCCGATTTCCAAACTGATGCTGCATTAATGGGGGACTCAATATATTAATGGGCGATGTTTCATTTATCACGCCAATTATGATGACTCTTTGTTAACTACGTTCCGCCTCCTTAGCTTCTCTTATTGTAGACTGCCATGTGGCTTGAACCGTTTGGTTTTGGAAAGGCTATTTTCTCCTTATAAATAGATGACTCCCTTTCTCTGTTTGTCTTCAAGTTTCAGAATTTCTTATTTCTAATGGATTTCTTCTGTTTGCCCCTCATGAATTTATTCAAGCACCTCAGAATTTTCTCATTATTGCCTTTCCTCATTTTCATCCACTTTAGGATAAGGAATGAATTCTACTCCTTTGTTGGTTCTTGCTGTGTCGTGATCTTTTTTCCCAATGATAGAAGTGTGGTCTTCAAATATGTACTTTCTTCTCTATTTTTGTGACTTCCCTTTTTTATTTTCACAATCTCTACTTTCTATTTTACACCACTAAGAAAGCTCAGAGGGTTCGCACTGAGGGTGAAAAGAGTGTTGAGATCGAAAACCAGAAGAAAGTTCCAGTACCGTTCGAGTTGATGAGAGGTGTTCTCAGAGCATTAGATTGGGCTTCGAAGAAGATTAGATAAGAGTTTCTTTATCAATGTCATTTTCCTTTGATGTATTTAGAACAGTTAATAAAATGTTCTTCTTTATCATCTGTTGCTTTTATATCTACCTTGCTTGTAATTTTTTGCAAACGATCGGAAACAAGCCTCAGGTCGCAACTTTTTTGCATTTTCTGTGTTATCCTAAGTTTTAATAAGATTTTCGATTTTTAGTTTACTGTCACTTTCCTTTTATCTTCGCATATGGATACTATCTGTTTCTTTTGCTTTTTCGTTATTTCGAGTTTAACGAAGCTAACAACTCGATCGGATAGCATAGCGAAACACCATTCCAGAGTATATCAATGTTTTAAGCAGCTTTAATTGGGAGAACATGATCGGTGTTAACATTATTTATGTCGATTCATGAATTGCTAACATAATTTCGTGAATTTTTGGATTTCGACACAAAGATAATTAATCCTTTCGGCCTATAAATTTGCTCCCTTTTTAGCATCATTGATACAATCGAAATCTCGTTGTAGTGGTTGTTTTTGTCTTTCTGTAAGTGATTTCTTCTCCTTTGTTCGTGCTTGTATGATCAGTATGCTAGCACTACTTTGTGGCTATTTATGCTTTCAGAGATTTTTTTCAGCTTCTCAAAGGTAGCATCCCTTCTTAAGAGTTCGATTGGATCCACAAATATATTCAAACATTATTTTTTGCTTGTTTCAATCTTTACCTTGACCTCTTATCTGAGCAGGTGAATGATGTCGAGTTGGTCCTGTAGAAGGCTATTCTGGTCAATCCATTGGATTTGGACATTTCATCCATTGCATCTAGAAACAACATTTTATTTTCCACATTAGTGGCGCATTTAATGACCGCCATTTTGTTCCTTGCATTTTAATAGCGACGCTTCGCTCTTTGGGGTTTTGACTCTTTGGCTTCTAGTGCTACACTAATCATAGGGTGCCACATCATCCTGCATTGAAGTCCTGGCTTACGGGGTAAGCTTCCTAAAGTTTCTTATAAATAGGTGAACTCTTCTTTTTTCGTTCCTCCTCCTTTCTTGATAATTCTTTGAAATGATACTATTCAAACACCTTAAGATTTTGCAATCCTTTGCCCATCAATCTTTCTCCATTTTATGAAGATGAATGAATATATTTCTCCCTCGTTTTGTCAATTTCTCTCTAGCTTTCAATTTTGCACTCATTCTAGGCTCCAGGGAGATCGCGATTTGAGGTGATGATGATGAATGGGGAATGGCTAAGATTTTGTATTTCCTTCTCCATTTTTCATTTTTCTTTATCGAATTTCAAAGGGGCAGTGGCTAAAGAGGAAAAAGATTGCAGCACCGCATGATTTTGGTGGAGGTTGCTTCCCAGTATTCCATCCTACTTTCAAGAAATCTAGATAGGAATTCCTTTTATCTGAAGTAATTTTTTTAACTGCAAATATTTATAAAATACTAATCTTCTAATTCTTTCTTTTGTCCTTTTATTTATCGCATGGTGATAAGAGTTTTTACTCTATCTTGAATGATTCCTCAAATTTTATATGTAAGTTGGATTTGTAAATTAAGTAGTTTCTGCGATTAAATAGCGATTCGATTGATAATAGTATATTTTATGATCATTCTCAATGACCACTTTGAGAGAGGTCTTGGCATGGTGGAATTTTTTTATCCCTTTGTTTGGGCATTCTAGACTATTTTTTCAATCATCTTTGCTTTCTGGAGTCAATTGACTTTTTCAGAGGCGAATGTTACTTCCGACCGGGAGTTTCAAGTAACGTTGATGGTCAATTCGAACTCATCTTTCGAGCACTTTAGAAAGAATTCCATTCGTCCGATCATTTTAATAGAAACATAAGGCTTCGAAGGTTTGTATATTGAAGTAAAATTTCTTGAGTTCGACTCTCGAGAGTTTATCGACTGAGGAGAAGTTTTAATAGTTCATTTTTTGAGAATTTTATGACCAAGGTGAAGTTTTAATAGTTCATCTCTTGGGAATTTTATCGATCGAAGCGAAGTCTTAATAGTTCATCTCTCGAAAATTTTATCGACCAATGAGAATTTTTAATAATTCAGCTCTCGGAGTTTATCGACCGAAGCAAATTTTTAATTATTCTTTTTCAAATGAATCTGATGGATTTTGTTCCCCATTTAAGGGTTAATTAACTCAATATCACGATTTTAATTGCTTTTTATTTTTTCAAGGCAAAGTGAGTAACTAAATTGAATAAGTCTCATAGATTTGCAATACATGTATTTAATAATCAATTGTATCAGTACACATAGAGTACCTTTTATTAAACACGTTGATACTCCTAAAGCTTTTCAAAAGGCTTTAATTTTGTCAAGGTAGGATATCTCAAACAGGTATGTTGTCGATTAGTTATGGCCTTTATCAGCGGTTATCTCAGATTTCTAAGCGTTATCTTTGAGAAAGGCATTTGGGAGTTTGCTTTCTTTAGCTTACGCTGATAGCTTCTCCGATCGACCTTTCATTCGATTTAGTGGGGTCTCCGTTAAGGCACATGTACAAGGCCTTGAATTTGATGTCTGGGAGATTTATTGACTTCTCCTTTTTCCATCGAAATCCCAATGTTGGTGTCTTGGCGATTTCTTGACTTTTATGGTGGGTTGCCATTTGGAACATTTTTTTTATTTGGCATCCATGTTTGGAGCTCAAAAATATTTGATTTTTGACTTTTTCTAGGCTCTTGGCTTTGCTGGCGATTGACTCAGTGGAGTAGGCATTTCCATCTTTTTTTTATTCGATTGCCACTCTCTTTTCTCCACCTATCTTGGATCCTCATCAGTGATTACATGAGAAGAGGTTTGAAATGGATGTCAGGTGTATTTCTAATTGCCCAGCAAAGGTTAACCGATCAGTAAAAAATATTCATAGCATTTCATTCAACTCACCTATTCTCTGGCGAGGCCTCTCCATGCCTGGGGCATTTTTCTTTTGCTTTCACCCTTCTTCTTAACACACTTTCCCTTTTAATTGGGTCTGATTGACTTCAGAGTGTGTCTGGAAGTTCCACTCTTCAAGACATCTTTCTTTTTAACTTGGGATGAGCGGATATTCTTTCGTTTTGACCTTCTTTAGTTGTGGAGTTGTATTTTGAAGAGGGATATTACGTCTCCTATTTCCTGGAAGTATATTTTCTTTTTTTTTTTGAGGAGGGATGTTACATCTCCTACTTGTTAGCCCGTGAGGCAAGTGTTTGAAAGGATATACTGTCTTCTTTAAATAATATCTGATCGATCTATCCCTTCAAAGGGGAATAATTATGTCTACGCATACTTTGCACAAGTGTCCTTAAAAAGCCTTGTTTTAAGAGCCTCTCTCTTTCGCCTTTCAATGATTTGCATTCATTAGTCGTATGGCCGACGTCCTTGTGAAAATCACAATATTTGCTCCTATCCCTTAAGGTGAGCTTTCGATCAGATAGCTTTTTCAGCCATCTGACTTGTCTTTTGCTTCTTATCTGTTGGAGAATCTCGGTAGGGCTAGCATTTAAAGCTTCATGACTTTCGACTAGATTTTTATAGTAGCTTTCAGCCATTTTTTTTTTCATTTTTTGCTTACCTTGCCCTCTTTGACTGTTGATTCATCGTATTGAATGAAAATTGCAACCGATCAAATACACTTGGCAGAGGTTACAACCGATCACACATACTTGGCGGGAACTGCAGTCTTTCAATTAGAATTTGTCTTCTTCTATTAGCAAGGATAGTTTCATCCAAGGGAATGAATAACACCACTCTTTTTATTATGCCGCCTATGCTTGTTGGGAGTTCGGTTCTGAGAGACTCAGATAGAGGAAAGCTTCTAGTGTTTATTCACAGTGCTTTTATCGCCTCTTTAAGTCGGATACCTTTGTTTTCCATGGCGAGGGTTCGAAACCTTTCCATATAGTCTTTGAGACTTTCATGGGGTTTCTAAGTCAAGTTATGTAGATTGCCAATTGTTCTTATTGTCTAAGCTTGAGTAAATTTTTCTATGAAAAACTCTTTGATTTGCTCGAAGGAAGTAACTGAGCCTTAAGGGATGCTCTAAAACCATTTTAGAGCCGAGTTTGTCAAGGTTGTAGAAAAACTCTACAAAATACCCAACTGTTGGAGGAGTATGTTGCAATTTACACTAGAAACTCATAAAGGTGAACTTTTGCATCTGTCTTACCTATATACTTTGGCATTTGAATTCCTCTGAATCCTAGAGGAAATTTGGCTTCTTTTATTTCCTGACAGAAGGGAGAGGTAGTATCGTTATTAAACGTGGTGTACCAAGCAAAATCATTGGTGCGAGAAAGATAACTCATGAGGAGAGAAGTGTTCCTTTCGGAGAGCAATTTTTCTTTTCCTTTGTTCTTTCGATCTGGCACATGGAAACGAGCCTGGTATTTTTCATTATATGCCAAGTCTCCAATCATGATTCCTTTTTCATGCTTTTTGTCTCATATTCTCCTGACATCATTCTTCCTCAAACTATGAGGTTGCTGAGCAGCTTGAATGGACTGTTCAAGGTTTTTACTAAAATCTGTAAGGATAGATTATATCTTATTCATAATGCTTGGAGTTTCAGGGAATCCTTGAGATTCACCTTGTTCATTTGAGGATATTGATTTGCTCCGATCTATGTCGGATGGGAAGTCTCTTTTTGACTCAGCTTGGGAGAAATTTTCAAATCCTTCCATCGGCTCTCAATGAAAGCACTAAATGATATTTCCCAGAATATTGGAATAAGAAATGTAGAATGAGCTGATATGGTTAGAAGAGCTCCAATAACCTGTAAGGAAGGCTAGACCGGTCAGACTGGACATTAGCTCTTCAAATCTTAAGTTAGGAAGAGACTTTTGAGAGAGGAAATAAAGAGAGTTTCTCTTATGAGATAAATAATACCTGGAGCCCTTATAAGGTAGGGCTATTTATATGGCAGAAGAGAGAGAGTGATATTCTACAGTTTGGGTATGGTAGCATCATGACCTTTACTGTTTAAACCTTACCGAATGTGTCAAAGTAGGTGGATAATGTAGTGACTAAAGATAGTCAGGTAGGTATGGCAATAGAGTATGTCAGTGAATTATCAGGTGGCAGTCAGGCAAGTACAATTGGACATGGCTCATGACAGCTCATTGAATTTTCTGTCCCATACCTTGGACTTTGTGGCCTTTGGCCTTATTTTGGGCCTTTGGTGTTTTTGATAGATAGGGTATTATCAGACCAGTTAACCGTTTCATGAACACTCCTATTTTTAACCATTTTTATATTGAATGCTAACTATTTTATTTTCGTACATCCTCATTTGATGGATTAAAGCATAATAATAACACTATAATTATGGATCAAAATTGAAATTACCATTTAAAAAGGATCAAAGCAAATATTTTTTATGTACCTATCAACACAAAAAAATAAAAATAAAAAGCAAGTACCATTCAATTAGAAATCGTCAATTGAAATTGAATTTTCAAATTTAATTTCAATTAAATAAGATTGAATTTTTTTAATTTGAATAATTGATGTCAACTAAAATTGAATTTAAATAAAACTAAATTTGAATCAATTGAATGAATTTGGATTTGTATTTTATTTTTAATGAAATAATTTCAATTAATTTTTAATGAAAATTGCTTCAATTGAATTTGAATTGATTTAATTTATTTGAAAGTTTATTATAATTAAATTATAATTCAATCAGTTATGATTTTTTTTTTCAATTTTGATATAATTGAAATTCGATTTAAATATACATAATTGATTTTCAATTGAAATTCAATCAATTGAGTTTGAATTGATTCAATTACCAAAGATTGACTTTCGATTAAAAACATCAATTACTCAAGGAAAAATCCATCGTTTAGTCGTTGAAATTTAACATTTTTACACATTGGGTTTTATACTTTAAAAACTATATATTGAGTTCTTAACTTTAATGTATTTACATATTGAATTTCTATATTTTGAAAACTACACATTGAATCCATGAACTTATCTACTGTAATACATTAAGTGCAAACGAACGGTAAAAATAACAGTATTCCAATAAAATACATGCGATTTTAACCGCGCTTATATTATACTGTCATTTGTGCCTTGTATTTTGGACTTAATATGTTCTCCTTGAAAAATTCGAGCACTCAATGTGTAGTTTTAAAAGTATAGAAACTCAATGTTTAAAATTATTAAACTACAAGGACCAAAATATGGATTTTTCCATTACTCAATTTGAAATTTAGTTAACCATATATGCATACATGTGTGCGTAAAGTTACACATACTAGTTTTGTATATATTCAACCTTTGGATTGATTTTATTTTCACTAAAAAAAACCTTTCGATTGATTTACTTTTTTTTCACCATTTCCAATATGTATTATGTGCTTATATATTTGCTTATTATAAATTCCTTATTTTGTTACAAATTTGTTAAATAAGTGTTAATCAATTTTATTAATTGACTATTTTATATTGCTGTAATTTATATTATTTTAAGTCAATAGTTAGGAGCAGAGGAGGAGTCAGGATATAATTTTTTTGGTCGGCCAAAAAAAATATTTAATTTGAAGTTCAAATTAATGAATTTAACTTTTACGCTAAATTAAAAAATAATTTTCATTTTTGTAGCAAATTTGCCTTCTCATAAAAAAAAATCAAATTAAAATTCAAAATTATGTTAATTATTCAATTTTAATTTCAACTGATTTCAATTTAAATCAATTCAAGTTCACTTGAAAATAAAATCATTTATCCAAATTGAATCCAATTTGCAATAAAAATTAATTGCAAAGTTCAAATTTAATTTGAATTGAATTTAATTCAAATCAATTAAGACTCATTTGTTCAATTTCAATTGATAATTAATTATTTTTATTTGAATATAATTTCAATTAAAAATTATAAAAGAAAATCATGGTAGTGGCTAATTCAATTTATATTCGATTCAATAGAACTTTTATTTCAATTAAAAATTATAAGGGAAAATCGTGGTCGTGGCTAATTCAATTTTTATTAGATTCAATTCAACTTTTAAATCAGTTGAACAAATTTGGGACAAAGATTAGAATAATGTGTTTTGGAAAAATATTTACAAAATTTGTGTGTTTTCGAAATTAATTTCGGGATTGGAGTGTTTTGTTCAATCCAGTATAAGAGACTTGTGGCATTGAGATCCATTTTGGACTTCGGATACCGCAGTTGTCAGGGGGCAGATTAAAGACTCCTTCTACCACACAGACAGTCAAGCATGAACAGTGTCATGCATGACTGACATTCATGCAGGAAAAAAAACATATTGTATAGAATTTGAGATCCGACTTCTTTATAACTGTTCTCAATTCTCAAATTTCTTATTCTTCTTCTTCATCATCACCTTATTACATTCACATTCAACATTTCTCTCAAAATACATTACGAATTTTTTTATATATATAATTTATTCATCATACTTTAAGTTTGAAGTGATTTATCGATTATTTGCAGAAATTAAGGGTAAGTAAAATTTATAATATTTTTTACAATCATTTATATGTTAACGCATTTGATCAAATATTTAACAGTGCTATTGTGTATTTCACTATAAGAAAAACACAAATTAGAGACGAAATTTATCAACGAAATTCTATCGCTAAACCAATTTAGCGACGAAAGGTTCCGTCGTTGCTTCGGTCATTGTTAATTTTAGCAACGAAAAATGTCCGTCGCTAAATTTTACTGACAGAAAAACAATTTTCATCGGTAACTATTGCGACGAAAATTGCATTTTCGTCTCTAAAATTTACAACGGAAAATATGTTTCTATCGTTAATTTTAGCGATGGAAATAGTTTTCCGTTGCAAATTTAACGACGAAAAGTAATATTTCATCGCTAAAAGTAACGATAGAAATTGTTTTTCCGTTGTTATTTTTTGCAATGGAAAGTAAAAATTAGCGACGGAATTTAATTTCCGTCACTAAAGTTATGGAAATTATTTTATTTTTTATTAAAATTTATAAAATTTTATATTATTTATTATTATTTTTTAATTTGAAGTGATAGAATATCAATAGCATAAATATTATAGTGGACAAAAATAATATAATTAAAAATATATTAATTAAAATAAATAATATTGCTAAAAACATAATAGTAATGTATTGTTAACTAAACTTACTATAAATAGTAAATTATATAAAAATCTCTTGACGAAGGTGGATAATCAGTGGTGGAGTGTTGAATTTTCTGTTCATTTCCTCCCACTGATTTTGCATGTCATTTATGAAGTTTCCTACCTCTATCACCTTCATTTGTATCTAAAGTGCCTTCACCCGATTGTTTATCCACTAACATTGCACATCATGACTTTCTTGCTCATAATGACGGTGTGAATTGGAAGATTCTCTCACACTCCCAATACGACGTTCCTGCAAAAAATGAAAAAATGCTCAAATGAGTGGAAAACTGAAGTATGATGAACATAGAAAAATCTCATTCTCTCTTCACAAGCTCTATATATTATACTTCATGACAGAAAAAAATGGTGCATACATCATGGAATAGCAAGTCATCTGCCTCAAGCATGTGGATCACATATCCCACTTTGGGCCTTTTTGTTGCATCGGGATCAACACACCGAAGAGCAACCAGGAGAACGCGCTTTAGTGCTTTGGATGAGGGCATCTTAGGCAACTTAAGATCAACCGCTTCTTCAGATTTTCGGTTCCCAACCATGGCTTTCAACCAATCCACCAAATTCACCTGCAATTATTTCCAAGTTATGTAAGATTTTCAACATTAAATTCTTACAAACATCATCATAAACTTTCATGCCCATTCAGATCTTGAATATAATAATAATCACATAGAAAAGTGAATAGATCACTTACCTTGAACGGAATTCGACATAATCAAGAGAAATTTGATAATTACGAATCTTGTAAACTAGTTTCTCTCTCTTAACCTTCTTTATACAGCAGATGCTTGATGGAAAGCCAAAATATGATCCTTATGTATTTTGTTTTGTTTGTAAATCTTAATTAGGGTGGAGAGAGGACTAGTTTATATACCCTTTTAACTTTAGATCTAGTACGTCCATTAAATGCTAATTTAACGGTTAAAATTTAATATACTATTAAATAAAAGGAAAATTCTAATCCTAACTTAATATGGGTTTAAATGTAAATAGAAGTATGAACCAAATAGACTTTTAATCCGGCCATACATCTAACATTCTCCCACTTGGACGGACATTTCATCATTATATTTAATAGCATAACATAAGGCTAGCAAAGATTAAATCTTATAAACCGTTAACATCATAAACACCTCAACACAACAAATTACATAATGCGGGTTATGGCGGTCATACATAGTTTAGTAGCATACTCCCTTCCATATACCACTACATTAAGAATTATGTTAGGTTCATAAGTTGTATATAAACAACATACAGTCCACATACTTGTTGTAAAAATACATAGAAATTTCTTATTCAAACAATCATGTATACATAAGCACAATGAATAAGAAATATAAAATTCAGAAACATGTCATTATTGAGCTCAAGAGTGTTAAGCATTATTATCAATCATCAATACAACCAAGACCCATCTTAAGCACATGTTCTCCAAATGTCTTTAGTTGTAAACCTTTAGTTGGAGGATTTGCAATCATAAGATCTGTCTTAATATGTTCTATACACACTCTTTGTTTCTAAATCTCCTCTTTAATAACAAAATACTTTAATTCCATGTGTTTTGCTCCTTTGGAATATTTGTCATTCTTAGAGAAGAAAACTGCTATAGAATTATCACAACAAATTTTCAGCGGCTTGCTTATGGTGTCGACAATCCCAAGCCCTGAAATAAAGTTTCGCAGCCACAATGCATGAATTATAGCCTTATAACAAGCTATAAATTCTGCTTCCATAGTGGATGAAATAATAATAGACTGTTTGGTACTTTTCCATGAAATTGCTCCTTCAGCTAATAGGAACAAATAGCCAAATGTTGACTTTCCACTATCAATACACCCAGCAAAATTTGAATCTGAATCTGAATATTTAAATGATCAGATCTTTTATAAGTAAGCATGTAATCCTTTGTTCCTTGAAGGTATCTTAATACTTTCTTTGCAGATTTCCAATGATCAATACTAGGATTACTTTGATATCTACCCAGCATCCCTACTGCAAAACTGATGTCGGGTCTAGTACAGGTTTGAAGGTACATCAAACTGCCCACAACAGAAGCATATGGAATTGTTTCCATTTCTTTACGTTCTACATCATTCTTTGGACATTGCATAAGACTAAATTTATCTCCCCTGCGCACTTGCTCATGTTAAATTTCTCAAGAATTTTCTCAATATAAGCTTTTTGAGATAGTCTTAATAAACCTTCTAATCTCTTACGGAATATTGAAATTCCAATCACATAGGATGTCTCTCCCATATCTTTCATTTCAAAACTCTTAGAAAGAAATTGTTTAGTCTTATGCAATATACCCAAGTCATTAGCAGCAAGCAAAATGTTATCAACATACAGAACTGGAAATATAAACTTACTCCCACTGATATTTCCGTAAATACACTGATCAACAGTGATTTCCTCAAAACCGAAAGAAGTAATGGTATTATTGAACTTAATATTCCATATATATTGACTTCTTCAATTTACACACCATACTTTCTTTCCCTTCAATGGAAAAACCTTTAGGTTGATTCATATAAACTTCCTCCTCAAGATCCCCATTCAGAAATGCTATTTTCCACATCCATTTGACGTAGTTCTAAATAAAAATGAGCTACTAATGCCAAAATTATTCTCGAAGAATCTTTCTTTGAGACGGATGAAAAAGTCTCCTTATAATCAATGCCGTCTTTTTGAGTGTAACCTTTGGCAACAAGTCTAGCTTTATATCTTTCAACATTGCCATTTAAGTCGCATTTGGTCTTAAAGACCCATTTACAGCCAACCCTTTTAGAACCTTCTGGCAAGTCTATAAGATCTCAGACATTATTTTGCGCCATTGATTCTAACTCTTCTTTCATATCATCAATTCATCTTTCAGACTTATCACTACCTATGGCTTGTGAAAATGAAACAGGATCATTATCAATGCCATAATTAAAATCTGACTCTTGCAAATAAACCACATAATCATTAGGAATAGACGACCTTCTAACCCTTACAGGTTTATTTAAGGCTATACCAATTGGTTCATTTGTATGAGCTAGTGGTAAGTTAGGTTCTTCATGGGGTGCTTCTTCGTTATCCAAATGTTGTTCTTGATTATTTTGCTCTACAAAAACAAGAACAACATTTGTTGTGGTTGTAGATTTAAGAACATTTATGGGAAATGGAACATCAACCCTTATTTCATTAATATCCATAACTTGATTTTTAGCACTCCCACTAACCTCACCATTCTCTAAAAATTTGGCATTGGCTGTTTTAATAATTCTAGAACTGTGGTTTGGACAGTAAAACCTGTACCCTTTGGATTTCTCTGGGTAACCAATAAAGTAACCACTAACTGTTCGAGAATCCAGTTTTCTTTCATGTGGATTATAAATTCTTACTTCTGCTGGACAACCCCAAACATGCAGGTATCTTAAACTAGGTTTCCTTCCAGTCCATAACTCAAAAGGAGTTTTAGGAACTGCATTACTAGGAACTCTATTTAACAAATATACAGCAGTTCTTAATGCATACATCCATAAACTTTTGGATAATGAGGTATTACTTATCAAACACCTAACCATATCCATTAATGTTCTATTTCGCCTTTCTGCCACACCATTTTGTTGCGGTGTGCCTGGCATAATATACTGTGCACATATGCCATGACTTTCGAGAAACTTAGCAAATGGACCAGGACACTGTCCAGATTCATCATACTTTTCATAATACTCACCACCTCTATCTGATCTTATAATTTTCACTTTTCTATCTAATTGCCTTTCAACCTCCTTTACAAACACCTCAAGGGCATTTACAGCTTGAGATTTTTTATGCAGCAAATAAATATATCCATACCATGAAAAATCATGTATAAAGGTGATGAAATATTTTTCTTCATTAAAGGACGGAGTGTCAAAAGGTCCATAAATATCGGTGTGTATTATTTCAAGAAGCTGACTGCTTCTTGTGGCTCCTTTCTTACTATGTTTGGTTTCCTTGCCTTTAATGTATTCCACACATAAGCTAAGATCAGTAAAATCTAGATTTGGTAGAATCTCATTCTTTACTAATCTTTCTAATCTTTCTTTGGATATATGACCCAAACGTTTATGCCACAAATAAGCATAATGTTCATTCGCTAAACTATGTTTAATTCTAATATTATGATTAACATTAAATAGGGATTCAGAAAAAACATCATCAAGTTTCAATTTATATAAACCATCCATAAGAATTCCATAAACCGATAAAGGAATTATTCTTATACAAATTGAAACAACCAAGTCCACTCTTAAAGGTATATCCACTAGCATTAAGTCTAGAAACAGAAATTAAATTTCTAGAAATCAAAAGTTCATAGAGAGTGTTCATTAGATCTAAGTGATACCTAGTATATAATGTCAATCTATAAGTCCCTACACCTTTAATTGGGGCCTTCATTTGTTTCCCCATAAATAGAAAGTTGCTAGTTGGGCTAATGGTTTGAATTGAAAGGAATCCTTGCATAATATTAGAAACATGAGTAGTGACTCCAGAATCAAACCACTAAGTATTAGAAGGAACTTTAGATAAGTTTGATTCAAAGCATACAGAAACATAATGTATACCTTTCTTTTCGAACCAAGCCTTACGTTTTAAGCAATCTTTCTGATAATGTCCTTGCTTTTTGCAAAAGCGACATTTATCAAATTTTTATCCCTTCTTTTCATCATTAGCAACCTGTGGAACTTTAGCAGGTTCTTTTTTCTTGAAATTCTTGGCCTTTGGTTTGAGTTTCTTTCTAGCTCCTTGACCCACTAGGTTAATAGAATGAACTCCTTGTTTCTTTAATCTCGCTTCCTCCTGAATGAGCTTACTAGACAGTTCATCAATATTTCACTTATCCTTTAATATATTATAATTGATGTGGAACGGTCCATATTCAGCAGGAAGTGAGTTCAAGATAAACTGCACTAAGAAGGAGTCTTCCACAGTCATGCCTAGTGTCTTAAGTCCTGCTGCAATATTGGTCATTTTAAGGACATGTTGCTGCATACTCTTTGACCCATCAAATTTCATGGTCGTGAGTTCAACCATAAGTGTCATTGCAAGTGCCTTATCAGCAAAATGAAACTTATATTCCACTAGCTTAAGAAAATCTCTAGCATTCTGATTTCAGTGCTAGGAAGAGTAGACTTAATGTTGTTGGCAATTGTCATTCGCATAAAGTTCAAGCATAATCTATTAGACCTTATCCATGCCTTAAGTGTGCCTTTTCAGCCTCTGTACTAGTATCATTAATAGCAGTAGGCTTATCCTCTAATAGCGCCAAGTCAAGATCTAAAGCACCTAAATGGAAAGTGACTTGCTCACTCCATTCAAAAAAATTCACACCAGTGAATAAGGTAACAGAAGAAGCTTGAGAGTGAAGGCTAATAGTTGCAAATATATAAACGCTCACTTATTAACATATTCAAATAGGAAGCATATACATTAAATATATATTGCAGGTTTCCTTTGAGTAAACTCAACAATACATATCATTACTATCATTAGGGTGCTATTTAAACTTTATGAGAAAATTAAATAAACTTTACCAAATATATATAGCATTTTCGGATAACTATATATGTGACAATAGTATATTAATTCTTCTCCTTTATATTTATTAGTTATAGAACATTGATTTACCTTTGGGTAAATTCCTTAATTTCTATCAACCACTAAATTCTTTATAATAGCATTTGATAAAATACATAAATTATATGACTACACATTCAAATTAATTTGGCCACTTTGGCGACTAACAAATTAATTTTAATCATACTGTCACATATATATATTACCACACATTTCAAAATTAATTTAGCCACTTTGGTGACAAATAAATTAATTTTAATCATACTATCATAAAATAATAATAATAATATACCCATGAGATAAATTAAGATTGAAGTTTTTATTATAGGTCAAAATAATATTAATATGACCAAACGTAAAATCAAAACTTTAAAATAAATTTATACAACATCATTAAACTTAATACAATTTTAAACAAAAGATCAATATCTCACGTTTTTGTAGGAAATTGAAGTAAACAATGAAACAAACATGATTGAAATTAGAAATATAACATACTACTCAATCAAATCATTGAATTAAAACTTCATTATGGCCATTACATTTATTTATTTATTTTAATTAAAATAAACAAATAAATAAAGAAGTAAAGAAACAAATAATCAAAATTTATTTCAATAATTTCATGCAGTGGTAACCATTATTATTATTATTATTATTATTATTATTATTATTATTATTATTATTATTATTATTATTATTATTATTATTATTATTATTATTATTATTTCTTCTTTAGTTTATGTTGCCCTGAATCATAATATTCTTTGTTCCTTACATTATGGCGGCAACCAAACATTAGGGCGGCAGCCTCATCTTCTTATTTTATCGGCGGCAGCAATAATTTTATTTTATTAACATCAAATATTCATGATCAATATCATAATTTATCATAAACGTCATAATTGATTGAAAATAAAATAAATAATCGAAGGGTTATTATCTATTAAAAATCCAAAGCTCTGATACCAAATGTAAGATTTTCAACATTAAATTCTTACAAACATCATCATAAAATTTCATATCCATTCGGATCTTGAATATAATAATAATCATATAAAAAAGTGAATAGATCACTTACCTTGAGCGAAATTCGACATAATGAAGAGAAATTTGATAATCACGAATCTTGTAAACTAGTTTCTCTCCCTTCGGAAGAGTTGGCATGATGACGGCTCTACCATTCTACGGAGGGTTAGCACGATTACAACACTACCACTTTAAAACTCAAAAGGGTTACCACGATGGCGGCACTACCATTCTAAGGAAGCTTAGCACGACCACGGCACTACTGCTTCAGAAGAGTTAGCACGATGATGGCATTACTACTCCACGGAGGGTTAGGACGATCATGACACTACCACTTCAACAAAGGATAACATGACAGCAACATGGCGACAACCACCCCAACAAAATCATCCGGTCTAGAAAGACGGCCGCCTGAGGTACGCTCTTCTTTCCTCTTTTCAGATTTTTGGCTCACCTAGGTACCTGCATGCTAGCTTCCCAAAATTGGGGGCAACTGTAGACACCGGGCCCCAAAGCGGTCCAAGATGGTCCAAAATCAAAATTATCCGATGATGAAAATGATACCGGCACACAGGCAAAGGTGTCAAAAGTGATATTTTCCTTGTCGAGACCCTCGTTATTTTCGAATAAAAATAGACAAATAAATATATCTAAAAAATTATTAATTAAAAATTATTAGGAAGTATTTTTTATATACATATCAAAATTTTTGATATTTTAAAAAAGAGAATTAAATTAAAAAAAAAGGGATTTAATATTAAGATAAAGAAAGAATTTGAAAAAGAAAAAAAAGAAGGATTAAAAAAATAAATAAATAAATAAAACATATAAGTGGCCACGAATGGCCACTTTATAAGTGGCCATGACACGACCACTTTATAAGTGACTGTGGATGGCCACTTTATAAATGGCCATCACGCGACCACTTTAGTGGCCGCGTCTCATCCCTTGGGCGTGCGCCCTCTTGGGGCGCGTTTTCCCGCAGGCACGCGTCTTCCCTCTTTCACGTGGGCATATTTGCCCGCCCAGTCCCTTTCGCCTGCATTTTTTGTATTTTCTGCGTTTTCTCAGTCCATTTTTTCCTGTTCTTTCATGTTTTTATGCTTTTTCGGTTAAATAAAAATAAAATAACTTTTGACTCTTTCCATTTTTGGACGAGGCAGAAATTAAAAGGGTTTTTGGGACTCATTTCCAGGGGGCTTAAATTTTGATTAAAAAAAAAATACTCAATTTTCTCTCAATGAAGAACAACAACTGTTTTCAAGCAAAAATCCCAAGAAATTCAAGATTTTAATCTTCTTTCTTTTTTCTTCAAGAACATTTAGTTCCCAGGTGATTTTTGAGCTTGGAAAATTAATTTCCTTTGCTCAAAACTCCTACCAAAAATATTTTCTTGATTTAAATTTGTTCAAAAACATCAATTTTTACATTTTCTTCAAATATTCACCACCACAAATTCGACAAGGAGGACGGATCAAGACACCGCCTTTCTCCAATCTATAAAATTCTGAGGGTAAACACTTGGGCCTTACTCACAGTTTAATTTGAACAGCTTTCACTATTATTTTCTACCATTATTACTATGTCCATGGTTTATTTTTAATTTTTTCGTGTGATTACCACGTTTAACATGCCATGTGATTTTAAGTAGTTTTTTTTGTCTCATTTTCCACCCCTGTGCACGCCACTGTTGACATATTGCTTGTTCCTTTTTAATTTGATTCCTTTATGCCTTAACTTGACTAGCATCTCTTATTATTATTATTATTATTATTATTATTATTATTATTATTATTATGATGATGATGATGGTGATGTTTGTATTTATATCTATTATTATTATTATTATTATTATTATTATTATTATTATTATTATTTGTTCATTATTATGTTATATTTATTTGTTTCATATCATTATTATTATTATCATTTTATATTGTTATCATTTTGTTACATTATTATTATTATTATTACCATCATCATTTCATTTTGCCATAATTTTTATTATTATCCTTTTCTTTGGCTTGATATATTTTTAATTCCTTTTACATGAAGATTGTTTGTTCATTAAATTAATTTGTCCAATATTTATTTCGTCTTTACTTAATTTTAGAATCATTACTGATATTTTTGATGTTAATTTTTTGACTGAGATTTAAATTTGGGATGCACTGTGTGAGCTTCTCCGTAGCTCCCCTGTTGGGTCACGATGCGTAGACAAACACTCCGATTTTCGGTGAGATCCTTCCGACACCTTTTGTTATGTGTTTAGTGTTTGTTTGTAAATATTTATTTTATTTATGCATGAGTGCGATAAAAAATCACAAAAATATTTCTATAATTAAATTGGGATTTTCACTAATAAAATTGGGACCAATGTCCCTTGATTTAGCCAAGAAATGAAAAATATCACAAACAAAACGAAGAGTTAGTTTTCTCTAAAATGGGATCACTCATCCCTGTTTTTTAACTCAGCAATCAAATGACTCTTCGAACCCTCTTTAAATAAATGTGAAGGAACCAATGTTCCTAAACCTTCAAACGAACGTGAAGGAACCAATGTTCCGACCCAAAATGAATATCCCGATTTATGTATGTTTTCCTTGCACTTGATTTTGTTTGATCGTTTTAAAGTTTAAGTTCATTTCTTTTTAGGCCCTTTTAATTAATTTTTGGGCAATATTATTTAATTTTGGGGATTGTATTCTGTCCCCATTTATATTCTTAATCTTCTTTTAATGGGGTTGTATTCCGCCCTTATCTTCTATGTAATTGTGTGCTTGCGTGCTTATTCGCTTTCCTTTATCATTTTATTTATAGCTTTTCTTTATAGCTTTCCTTTACTGCTTTTTGAATGCTTGCGATATGCCTTTATTTAAATGCATAAATCGTGTGAGATAAGAGGTATAGTTTTAAGAAGTTAAAAACTCACTTATAATTAACCAAAGCATAAGTAAGAGTGAAGTTCCGAACACCAATCTCTGGTCTTGACCAATGAGAGGTTAGAGACCTTTCCCAATTCCTCGTGAATTGGGTTGCAACTCTATGATGCCTCAAAGGTGTCCAAAGGCGCCATGGGGCTAGATGTTCCTTTCCAATGTTCTATTGGGAAGGAAGTATCCAAAATGTCTCATAGCGCCCATGATAAAAAAGACACGAACCAGTCCATCGAATCCTAAAAGCGGATTTAGTGAGGGCCTTTGCTGGGTTCGGCACATGTCATAGTGGCGACTCCACTATGGACTGTTTGAGACTTCGCTCCGAAAGTGTTTTGGTTAAAATATATAATTGAGCTTTTAAAACTTAAAATTCTCTCTTTTCGAAATTGCATTACATTATTTAAGGGCCATAGAACTATGTTAGTTGGTCCCCTATCTTACCTCGATGCGTTCCCAAAGCACGACCTTAATTTCACTCATTGTAGGGAAGTGTTAGGGATAATCACCAGCCCAAGCCCGTGCCATTAATGGTATATCAAATGGAGACCCAATCGGTCGCTATACTCGTGATGAGCTAGACCCATTAGCAGGGACCATGCTTGGATAGACCTAAAAAATCACCATTGACCAAAGCCCATGTAATGACAAATAGAAACTTCTACTAGGTGGTATGCTCTTTAATACGATGCTTATGATGTGGGCCGTCACGTATTAAACAAAATCAAGCAAATTAAGTGGTCCTTTATCAAAGGCTTTCATGCCCTGGTAAGCCCACCTTAACTTGATTGAGTTGTCCAAATACATAATGGCCAAAACTCATATGAATGCGCATTAGATAAGAGTGTTATGCTGCCAATTTTCCACCGTGCACCATACGCGTCCATCGGGTTCCCCGTTAACCCTTGGATTAAGCCCACCTAGGAAAGAGACCGCATGACCTCGTGTGTGGGAGCAATAAAGTTGGAAGGATCTATCTGCTTGCATGTGGTTGTGGATACTGCACAATATGCTCGTGCATCGCATGTTATTAAAATAAATATGTGTGTATATAAATAATAATATTTTTTCTCTCATGCTATGCGTGTATATATCCTTTCATCTGCATATTATTTTTTCACGAGTGCATATCTTCCTGCGTGTAATTTCTTCCATGCATCCCATCGTATTGTGGTAATCCATTGATCTCACACTCATCAAAGACCACTTACATGGCACGATCATGCATTGTATATGTCATCCATGCATCATTCTAACAATCTGGACCTTTCAGCCATCATAGATTCATCAAAGTGGACTAGGGTTTCTGACGGTCGGCTAGTGAGGACAGACTCACCCTTTGGGTTGCTAGAACTAGTGTCTATTTGGGATTCTGAGTCACTCTCTACAGCCAGTGAATCATCTTCCATTGCAGAAGAAATCGGAGCTTTGACTACTCCAGACCTCGTTAGGAGACTAAACGAATTTGAATGAAGGATGTTGGATATGATGGGAGCAATGGTCAAAAGGATTGCTCAGCCTCTTGCTCCACAAGCACCTGTGGCTCCATAACTGCCGGTAGCCCCTCCTCGAGGCAAGCTGAACCGCCTGCTGGTGGGGAGGCTCCCCTCGTTGAAGTTGCTGCCCATCAACCTGTAAATGAGTCTCAAGCTACTGCTATGCCAGTTGGACCAGGAAGAGCAAGGATCCCAAACCCTGATGAGGATTTCATAATGAAAGAGAAGGTTGAGGAGATAGCAGCCCATCAAGTCATGAGGGGTAGAGCACCCAGGGTAGAAGATGAGGCTATGAGGGGTATGAGACAGCAAATTGAGGCAATCACCTGCGTGTTGATAGCTGGCAAGGGAATTAGCCCTGAAGATATGGATTTGGATGATGGAGAGCTGTTGCTCCAGAGGTTTAAGGTGCCAGACCTGCCAAACTTTGACGGTACTTTGGACCCTTCTGCACATGTTAAGCAGTACATCTTGATCATGAAGGGCGCAAGGCTAACTAAGAGGCAAAAAGTGGATTATTTTTGTCTCAGTCTAGCGGGTCCGGCAGTAAACTGGTATCATGGACTGGATAAGAGATCCAAAGAGGACTGGGACCTACTGATTGATGAATTCATAAAGCAGTACGACTGCAGCACTAGAATAGAGGTCACCTTGAAGGACCTCGAGCTTCTACAGTAAAAGAATGATGAGTCGTTTCATGAATATCTCACTGGGTGGAGAAACAGGGTAATGGAAATAAAGAGAAAACCTGATACCCCTAACCAGATAAGGTTATTCATCATGAATGCTAACCCGTACCTAAGAGAGGCACTAAAGATGAAGGGCGCTTAAAGACATAGCCATCGAAGCTGAGGCCGAACATATGGACAAAATGGATAAGCCTGCAAACCTGGCCTTAGGTGAAAGCAAAGGAAGCAGCAGTGATAATGGGGGCAATGATAGGGTAGCAGAAGTCTCAGCCACAGGAATGGCTCCTAAACACCTCACTATCTCAGGCAGACCATTATCTTGGCACTTCACCCGTCTCATTAAGGAAGGAAAGTTACAATCCTTGCCAGCTGGGCCTGCCCCAAGTCAAGGAAATCCTAAGTATAGAACGGATTGGTATTGCGCATATCACCAGTACACAGGGCATAGAACAGACTATTGCTGTCCTTTAAGGGATCGGATTCAAGGCTTGATTGATAGCAAACAAATCACTGATCCTGAGCAGGGGGAAAGTAGGAAGAAGTCGGCCTGTAATGCCATGATTGGTTCAATCTTACCTGAATGGTATGTACTGCAAGACTTGTTTGGAAATGGGCATGCCGCTATTACTCGCCCTGAGGTAGATGAAGGAGGGATTTCTGTAACCATGATAGGTTGTTGGTCCACTAGCGAGAGCAAGGAAGAAGGTGGGGAAAGAAGACAGGAGGGGTCTAACCAAGCATTAAGAGTGGCTGATCTTTCATGACAGATCAAAGAGACTCATACCTTAATGGCTCAAGAGATTGATAGAAGGTTCGAGGAGCTTGAAAAAAGGTTATCGACCATGATTAAGGAAAGAATAGATGCCATGGCACTGGTTCTTCAAGCTAGACTGATAGCGACTACCCTTAATCAGGTTGAGCCGGCCACTATCGAAAAGGTCTATACAGTGACAACCGCAGCGTCTCCCTGAGCTTCTAAGCCCAGAGGCAAGGGACTGCTTGAGTTACCAGTAGGGCAAGGAGGTGATAAGAGGCCTACTCTAGAACATAACATTGTGCCTGAAGGGGATGGAGATGTGGTGAGGTTGTATGCTCTGAAAAATGCAAACCCAATTATCCGCAATGGCGGTATAGGCAATATTAAGAGGACGGGAGAGCCATCAGCGAAAATAAATCAAAGGCGTTACTCTGATTTGGGTAGACCCTTGTCGTGGGTTCTTGAGAAGCTAGTGAGAAAGGGAATATTACAGCCATTACCCGCTAGGCCCGCCAGTAGCCAGGGGCGGCCCAATCACAGAGCGGATCAATATTGCGCGTTCCACTAACACACCGGACATTTGACAGACTATTGTCGGACTTTGAGAGATTGGGTTCAAAACCTCATTGATAGCGAGCAGATCTCTGACCCAGAGGAGCAAAAGAAGATGCATGGGGTAAATTGAGTACCTAAATGGAGGAGGGAAGACGGTTCCCGTGGACGGTGGTGAGCTAGCGGCCAAAGTGTCTCTATCGGTGGAAACAAGAGGGTGTTATCCATTTAGATGTTCCTTTTTATTTTTGAACTGTTTAATGATGACTTTTTTAATCTCAGTTTTCATTGAATAAAATGAATGTTTTTATTTATTTGTGTGATATTTCTTATGATTTCATTATGCATAATCATGGCACTTTTACATTTAACGCTGATTCAACCAATGCCACCCTTTAATTTCGAAACTTTGGGAGAACCCAAAGAAAATCTTGATAGCATCTGTTATGACTCCTGAAGTGAGATAAAATTTGAGAGAATAAAAAAAATGAAATAAAAAGTCTTCGCCTGGACCTACGAAGACATACCAGAAGATGATTGTGAAGCCGCTGAGCATGCTATGCCAAACATATCCTAATCATAGACAAGTGATATAGAAACTTAGAAGACTTAAGCTAAAATGGGCAGAAATGGTCGAAAGGCAAGATCCATAAGCAGGGACGGGACCAAAATTCTTACTGAGATGCAATGCTCGACTAGATTGAACAACAATGGTCCCAATGGTTGAGAAGAAAAGTGCGTGTATGTGTAAACTTCAGGATTTGAGCAAAGCTGGTTAAAAAATAATAATAATAAAAAAATAAAAAATAAAAAAATAAAAAAATAAAAAAATAAGAAATAAATAAAAATAAATAAAAATTAGGGGGCAAGGGAATGTTATTTGGGGGCAAGCTTTGTTCAAATCCTGTAGATCTACACATACCCGCATCTCGCCATTCTTCTTTTACCACTGGAAAAGACCTGAAGACTAATCCATAAGCCATCCACCCAATCCATAAGTATAAAGGGTGTGCTATACGAGAGATGAGCTGATGACCTATAGCTGAGATGCCAAATGAGGGGAATGCCAAAAAGGTTATGGAGTAGACCCATTATGGGGTCTGCAACTAGAACCCTCACAAGAGTCATGCTTTACACCTTGATGCATGAGGCAAAAACATTACCGCCCATTGAAGTACACCAAATCTTTGAGGGGAAGTCATGGAAGCAACGGCTGCAACAGTCAAGCACATCAAACGAAAATAGGTTTCGGGATTACTATCGCTATCAGATCTATCAAAAAACACCTTATCTGATCATTTGGGAAGAAAGTCAGAAAGCACCCGCCGAAAGAATGAGATTTGGTCTTCGAGCAAAAAGGTCCGGGTATTCAAGACGGACAAGGTAAACTCAGACCAACACATGAAGACCCACTCGTTCTTGAAAAATTGTTATCCAAGGAAGCAACATCCCGACAGACAGCAAGGGAAGCAAATTCAATCAACACCGATGAAATGAAGGAGGGTCCATGGCAGAAGCTAAAAAATAAATAAATAAATAAATAAAAAAGAGAGAAAATATTCAATCAAGAAAACCCGCGAGGGCTGATTGGAAACAAGAGTCTGATGCTTACAAGATCCACTCCGAGATTAGATGTAATTTTGCATTCTGAATCCGTGTTAAATGGTGATCATGTATGGAGAAATTATGCCGAAATGCACACAGTCTTTGCAAATACATAAAATAAAAGCAGTTTGACTCATCATTTCCTAGTTCTTTTATAAAAAGAGAAACATCATTCATTACTGAATGCGTGAAATCTAAATGGCTACTCTACTTCTGCTCTCACCAACCAGATGCCTAAGCCAATGGGTCCTATTATCTACTGCGGGGCTAAGTACCCTTCTCTTACATGAGCTTATGGAGGCAAGGGCATAGTCTATGACCAGAGCAGTTCATTTTGCATACTTAAAGTTGTCTGGTTCCAGCGTAAAGTCAGCACATTAGTACTATCGATCCTCTGCCACTCTCGCCACTTAGGCATTTCAGTCAACTCATCTTGCTACCCACTGTGAAGCCAATCCTACAGCACCTTCCCGATAAAGAACCAAGCTCATACGACCATAATCTGAGACATAAGCACATGCCAATCATACCCAAAAGATCTTTCGCAACAACTCCAACTTCTCTCACAAATAAAAAAAAAAAAGAAAAAAAGGGGCCGTTAGAGATGAAAACCGTGATTGGCACTCTAAGCAAAAGTGAAGCCAAAGGGTAGGGTGAAAACTTTGGAACAGGCAGTCTGTCTTACAAAAAATGAAATAAATAAAAGCCGCTGGATTAGGTTGGGTCCATTCCAGGCAAAAAATAAGGCACAGGGTTATGTGAAAATCCGAACAGGACTCATTTTCCGCTAAGAAAAGCTAGTGTGAAAATCCACGAGGGACGCACTACCTTCAAAAAATGATTAAAGGTATCAGAGCAGAACCTCATAATCCCTCAGAGGCATAAAATTCAAAAGCAATTCTAGGGGGCACCGATCCTTCTGCAAATTACGACCAAACTGGCTTTTGCCTCCCAAATCCACTCAGATGAATCCTTATCTTGCATTATTGCATACATATGCATCTCACGGGCATGGCATTTGACGATGCCCAATGTGCATTCACGCATGCATGAACTTTATATATATCTTGCATAAGCAATTCTTCGCGCACATAATTTCTGCGTACTTGCAACACACAATTCTTTGCACATGTCTAGCGTGCATAGCACAAGCACTTATCACGTGCATCTAATCTTTTACACGTATAGTTGTGTACACATAATTTTCGCACATCAATCCCTAGAATGGTTTGTGCGTATAGCTTTGCACATACATCTTACATCCCATTATCTTTAAGTCCTTTTTCAAGGCATTCTCAGTCTCTTCGGAGCATTATCTTTAAGTCCTTTTTCAAAGCATTCTCAGTCTCTTCGGAACATTATCTTTAAGTCCTTTTTCAAGGCATTCTCAATCTTTTCGGAGCATTATCTTTAAGTCCTTTTTCAAGGCATTCTCAGTCTCTTCAGAGCATTATCTTTAAGTCCTTTTTCAAGGCATTCTCAGTCTCTTCGGAGCATTATCTTTAAGTCCTTTTTCAAGGCATTCTCAGTCTCTTCGAAGCATTATATTTAAGTATTTTTTTCAAGGCATTCTCAGTCTCTTCGGAGCATTATCTTTAAGTCCCTTTTCAAGGCATTCTCAATCTCTTCGGAGCATTATCTTTAAGTCCTTTTTCAAAGTCTCTTCGGAGCATTATCTTTAAGTCATTTTTAAGGCATTCTCAGTCTCTTCGGAGCATTATCTTTAAGTCCTTTTTCAAGGCATTCTCAGTCTTTTCGGAGCATTATCTTTAAGTCCTTTTTCAATGCATTCTCAGTCTCTTCGGAGCATTATCTTTAAGTCCTTTTTCAAGTCATTCTCAGTCTCTTTGGAGCATTATCTTTAAGTCCTTTCTCAAGGCATTCTCAGTCTATTCGGAGCATTATCTTCAAGTCCTTTTTTCAAGGCATTCTCAGTCTATTCAGAGCACTATCTTCAAGTCCTTTTCCAAGGCATTCTCAGCCTGTTCGGAGCACTATTTTTAAGTCCTTCTTCAAGGCATTCTTATTCAAGGCATTCTCAGTCTCTTCAGAGCATTATCATTTTAAAGCCCTTTTTTCAAGGCATTCTCAGTCTCTTCGAAGCATTATCCTTCGTAGCATTGAGCTTTTTTCAAAATATTCCAAATCCTTTCAATCCATAAGGATATCTGCGTCAATAGGTTAGATAACGACACGGCTGAGGTTATACACCGCACAGGTTAGATGCCATAACGGAAGAGGTTAGATACCACATTAAGTTCAATTATAGACCACATTAATAAGGCTAGACACCGCACAGGTTAGATGCCAAAGCAATAGGGGTTCACACGTCGACGAAGAGACGGTAACTACCCGCAACAACCTCGAAAGACGACTGCCTCAGGTACGCGCTTCTATCCTTTTTTTTCTGAATTTTGGCTCACTTAGGCACCTAAGTTCTAAGTTTTCCAAAATTGGGGGCAACTGTAGACACCGGGTTCCTAGACGGTCCAAGATCAGAATTATCCGATGATGAAAATGATACCGGCACACAGGCAAAAGTCTTGAAAGTGATGTTTTTCTTGTTGAGACCCTCGTTATTTTCAAATAAAAATAGATAAATAAATATATCTATAAAATTATTAGTATTAAAAAAAATTATTAATTAAAAATTATTAGAAAGTGTTTTTTATATACATATTAAAATTTTTGATATTTTAAAAAAGAGAATTAAATTAAAAAAAGGGGATTTAATATTAAGATAAAGAAAAAATTTGAAAAAGAAAAAAAAAAGAAGAATTAAAAAAATAAATAAATAAATAAAAAACTTATAAGTGGCCACGGATGGCCACTTTATAAGTGGCCATCACGCGGCCACTTTAGTGGCCGCATCTCATCCCTTGGGCGCGCGCCCATGTGAGCGCGCGCCCTATTGGGGCGCGTTTTCCCACAGGCGCGCATGCCACTTAGGGCGCGCGTCTTCCCTCCTTCATGCGGGCATATTTGCCCGCCTAGTCCCTTTTGCCTGCATTTTCTTCACTTTTTGCGTTTTCTTAGTCTGTTTTTTTCGGTTTCTTTCATGTTTTTATGCTTTTTTCGGTTAACTAAAAATAAAATAACTTTTGACTCTTTCCATTTTTGGTCGAGGCAGAAATTAAAAGGGTTTTTGGGACTTATTTCCAGGGGGCTGCGATTTTGATTAAAAAAAAATACTCGATTTTCTCTCAACGAAGAAAAAGAACAACAGCTGGGTTTTCAAGAAAAAATTCCAAGAAATTCAAGATTTTAATCTTCCTTCTTTTTTCTTCAAGAACATTTAGTTCCCAAGTGATTTTTGAGCTTGGAAAATTAATTTCCTTTGCTCAAAACTCCTACCAAAAATATTTTCTTGACTTAAATTTGTTCAAAAACATCAATTTTTACATTTTCTTCAACTATTCACCACCACAAATTCGACAAGGAGGACGGATCAAGACACCGCCTTTCTCCAATCTATAAAATTCTGAGGGTAAACACTTGGGCCTTACTCACAGTTTAATTTGAACATCTTTCACTATTATTTTCTACCATTATTTCTATGTCCATGGTTTATTTTTAATTTTTTCGTGTGATTACCACATTTAACATGCCATGTGATTTTAAGTAGTTTTTTTTGTCTCATTTTCCACCCCTGTGCACGCCACTGTTGACATATTGCTTGTTCCTTTTTAATTTGATTCTTTTATGCCTTAACTTGATTATTATTATTATTATTATTATTATTATTATTATTATTATTATTATTATTATTCCTATGATATACTTATTTATTATTATTATTATTATTATTATTATTATTATTATTATTATTATTATCCATTATTATTATTATTATTATTATTATTATTATTATTATTATTTGTTCATTATTATGTTATATTTATTTGTTTCATATCATTATTATTATTATTATCATTTTATATTGTTATCATTATATTACATTATTATTATTATTATTATTATCATCATCATTTCATTTTGCCATCATTTTTATTATTATCCTTTTCTTTGGCTTGATATATTTTTAATTCCTTTTACATGAAGATTGTTTGTTCATTAAATTAATTTGCCCAATATTTATTTCATCTTTACTTAATTTTAGAATCATTACTAATATTTTTGATGTTAATTTTTTGCCTGAGATTTAAATTTGGGATGCACTGTGTGAGCTTCTCTGTGGCTCCCCTGTTGGGTCACGACACGTAGACGAACACTCCAATTTTCGGTGAGATCCTTCCGACACCCTTTGTTATGTGTTTAGTGTTTGTTTCTAAATATTTGTTTTATTTATGCACGCATGCGATGAAAAATCACAAGAATATTTCTATAATTAAATTAGAATTTTCACTAATAAAATTGGGACCAATGTCCCTTGATTTAGCCAAGAAAGGAAAAATATCACAAACAAAACGAAGAGTTAGTTTTCTCGAAAATGAGATCACTCATCCCTGTTTTTCAACTCAACAATCAAATAACTCTTCGAACCCTCGTTAAATAAACGCAAAGGAACCAATGTTCCTAAACCTTCAAACAAACGCGAAGGAACCAATGTTCCGACCCAAAATGAATATCCCGATTTATGTATGTTTTCCTTGCACTTGATTTTGTTTTATCGTTTTAAAGTTTAAGTTCATTTCTTTTTAGGCCCTTGTAATTAACTTTGGGGCAATATTATTTAATTTTGGGGATTGTATTCCGTCCCCATTTATATTCTTAATTTTCTTTTAATGGGGTTGTATTCCGCCCCTATCTTCCATGTAATTGTGTGCTTGCGTGTTTATTCGCTTTCCTTTATCACTTTATTTACAGCTTTTTTTTCTAGCTTTCCTTTACTGCTTTTTGAATGCTTGCGATGTGCCTTTATTTAAATGCATAAATCGTGTGAGATAAGAGGTACAATTTTAAGAAGTTAAAAACTCACTTATAATTAACCAAAGCATAAGTAAGAGTGAAGTTCTGAACACCAATCTCTGGTCTTGACCAATGAGAGGTTAGAGACCTTTCCCAATTCCTCGTGAATTGGGTGGCAACTCCATGATGCCTCAAAGGTGCCCAAAGGCGCCATGGGGCTAGATGTTCCTTTCCAATGTTCTATTGGGAAGGAAGTATCCAAAATGTCTCATAGCGCCCATGATCAAAAAGACGCGAACCAGTCCCTCGAATCCTAAAAGCGGATCAGCGAGGGCCCTTACTGGGTTCGACGCTCGTCACACCGATTTATGGACAAGAAAGTAAGGATCGACCGTTTCCTTGTCAAAATTGACTTTTTTAGAAAAATAAATAAAAAAATATATTTGAAAAATTAAAAATAAAAAGTAAGGTTGAAAGTGTTAATTTTGTGTCAAAAAGATTTGATTTAAAAAAAATAATTCGAAGTGTCGCTCGAGCCCGTCGCGAGGGGTGCCTGCCTCACAGGGGCATCGCCCACCGCACAGAGGTACTTGCTTACATGAGGCGCCCGCTGTGCAGAGGCACTCGCATACGCTATGCGCCTGCCGCCCAGAGGCACTCGCGTATACGAGGCACCCGCCGCGCAGGTGTGGCCGTGTGCATGAGGTTCCTAGTGCACATCCTTCTCTCCAGGCCACCGTGTAGGCGCCTAGCATGCGGCAGGGCGCCGTTGGGCGGCAGCCCGCCCTCGCGCGTCTTTTTTTCCATCGAAAATGATTTTTTTGCCATTTTTGGTCTTTTTTAACCCTTTTTTAAGGGTTTTGTATTTTTAAAACTATTTTCTTAATTAAATTATTTTTTTTTCCTGAAAAAATGGGTATAAATAAAATTGGATGAAGAGAAAAAGGGAGGAGTTTTTGGAGAAAATCTGGAGAGGGTTTTGAGAGAGAAAATCCATTTTTTTGAGAAAAAACCTTATGTTTCTTCATCTTTCTTCATTTTTTCTTGAATCTAAAAAATATTTTGTGGGTTTAGATCAACTTAAGGAAGAAAAATTAATTTCCTTAACTTGGGTTTTTCCATAAAAAATTAAAAAAAAAAATCAATTGTTGAATTTTATTTTTCTTGGGTCTTTTTGAAATAAAAACTTGGGATTCTTGAATATTTTTGAGTTTATTTTTAGTTTTTGACAAGGAAAAATAGACTGAGACATCCTACTTGCTAATCATCAAATCTAAGGGTAAAGATTTCTTGGACCTATTATTATTTTCTAATTTCATTTTATATATTTTATTTTGTTTCTTTTCTTGCATTTATGTAGATGTGTTCTTAAGATTTGTTTTCTTAACATGTTTTCATATATTTTATCTTATTTCTTGTGTGAAAATGGGTAAATATACATTATTTGAGTGTGAAAAATCAGATCTACTGATTTTCTCCTCTTTTGGTATGATTTTCGTGATAATCATTTTTTATATTTGAATATTGTTTTTGTTGCATGTCCATTTGTTCCTCACCCACATTCCTTACTTGTTTTATTTCATCTTTCATCATCATCATCATCATCATCATCATCATCATCATTATTATTATTATTATTATTATTATTATATTTTTTGGTGTGGTTAACTTTGTATGATTCATTAATTCTTTTTGCATGTATATGATTTTTACATTAAATTAATATGTATAACTTAACCAATTTTATCTCTTACATGTGCATTAAGCACATTTTATATTTTTATTTTGTCTTTATATTTTTTTGGTTAATTTTAGAATTATCACTAACATTTTTACTTTTATTTTTTGTTTGGGGTTTAAATGTGGCTTACCTTGTGTGAGCGTTTCCGTGACCGAACGGAGGGGTCACGACGCGTAGGAAACCTCCCCTCAATGAGATCTTACCTGTTTTTTTTTATTTGCATAATTGTGATTGCCTGTAACTAAAATAGTTTTATTTATGCACATGTCGGATAAAAAATCACAAAAATATTTTATAACTAAATTGGGATTTTATTAATAAAATTGGGGCCAATGTTACTCATTTTAGCCAACAAATGTAAAATGTCACGAATAAAATGAAGAGTTAAATTTTTTCAAAAATGGGATCACTCATCATGGTTTTCAATCCAACAATCCAAATAACTTTTCGATCCCTTCTTAAGTAAGCGTGAAGGGAACAATATTTCTAAACCAAATAAATATCCCGATTTATGTATGTCATTTTTTTTTATTTTGGTTATTTTAAATTTATGCTTATATATCTTGTGGGCCCTTGTACTTAATTATTTTTGGCGCAATTTTATTTAGCTTTTCTTTTCATTTAAGAGATTGTATTCTATCCTAATTTTTATCTTGTAAATGATGTGCTTTGCGTGTTTATTGTTTTATTTATCACTTTATTTACCGCTTTCTTTATAGCATTCTTTTATCGCTTTCTCAATGATTGTAAAGCTCCTTTAAATTAAATGCATTAATCGTGTGAGATGAGAGATAGAATTATATAATCTAAAAACCCACTTATAATTAACTAAGGCATAAATAAGAATGAAGTTCCGAACACCTTCTCTAGAGGTTAGATGACATTTCTCAATTTCTTATAAATTGGGTGGTGACTCCAAAATACTTCAAAGGTGCTAAAAGGTTTCATGAGATTAGATGATCCTTCCAGTGTTCTATTAGAAGGAAGTGTCCAAAATATCTCATATTGCCTAAGATCAAAAGACGTGAACCAATCCCTCAAGCCCTAAAAGCGAGTCTCCTGTATGAGGGCCTTTCCTAGGCTCGGCGTGCGTCATAATATCTTTGAGGTATTTTGGAGCCGCTACCCAATTTACAATAAATTGACAAAGTTCATCTAAATTCGGGGTCTAAACCGAGAAAAATTCATAACTTTACTCTTATTAATGTCTTGATCAATTATAAATGGATTTTTAATTTTAAAATTCCATCTCTTTTCTCACTTGATCACGAATTAAAAATAAATCACAAATCAAGCACCAAAAGAAAGCGGTAAAAAAATTGATAAAATAACAAAGCAAATTACAAATATAAAATTAGGACAAAATACAATCCCCCAAAATAAAATGATATTAAAATTTGGGACAAAAATACAATTTCCCAAATAAAATCAAACAAAACATAAATAAATAGCAAAATTAAATGAATAAATAAACATTCATAAATCGGGATATTTATTTAGAATAAGAACATTGGTTCCTTCATACTAACTTAGAAAATTGAAGAATTTTTTTTAGGCATTATTAGAAAAATCGGGATGAGTGATCAAATTTTGAGAAAATTAACTCTTCGTTCTAAAAGTGAGTTTTTATTGGTTGAAATTAGGATATTGGTCTCATTTTATTAGAAAAAATTCCAATTTATTAATATAATTTTTTTTGTAATTTTTAATTAACGTGCATAAAATAAACTAAATATATTACATATTACATAATAAAAACAAATTAAAGCAAAATAATGAAAAGTAATAAAATGCTAAATAATGACAGGCCCAACCATAATGGCGTTTTCAAATTTTCATGGACTCCTATTTGCCATTGAAAATGCTCACACATAAAAAAAAAAAAACACAAATGAAATTAATGTTAGTAATAAAAATGAATTAAACATATAATATACGAAAATGAATAAAATGCATTATGCATGACAAATAAATTAAATTACATAATGAAATAAATAAATAAATACATTAATAAATCAACACACATAAAAACATAAGTAGCAATAATAATAATAATAATAATAATAATAATAATAATAATAATAATAATAATAATAATAATAATAATAATAACAACAACAACAACAACAATAAAAGCATGTTAAATCTATGAATAAAATCACAAAAAAAATAATAGATCTAAAAATCTACATATCTGTTAATTAATTATAAATAAAACAAAAACATAGAATAATAAAAAATAAAATACAAAATTGAACCTAAAATACTTACCCTCAGAATGGAATTTGATGAATAAGGGCAAATGATCATTTTTTTTGTCTATATTTGCAGAAATAAGATTAGAAAAATAAAAATAGAGTAAAAGAAAATTTATATCTCAAGAACAAAAAATTATTTTCTTAGTCTTAAGAAAAAAATTTGTTAAAAAAAAAAGAGAAAAATTCCCAAAAATAAAGAATTGTTCTCTCTGTTTAAAAAATTAACTTAGAAAAATTCATTTAAAACCTTAGAAAAAATGCTCTTCAAGAAGAAGAAAAGAAGTAATTTTTTTGCCTAAAAAAATTCCCCCCAAATTATCTCTCTAAAAAGCCTTTTATATCTCCCCAAAAATAAGATTTTTTGAAGAAATTAAATCAATTTAATGTCTCTTAAAATAGATAAAAAAACTGAAGAATCTCAAAAGTCCAAAGAAAAAATGTTTTTAACATTGAATTCCACAAAATAAAATGAGAAAAAAAACATAAAATTGGCCAAAAAACGCTCAGGGGGCTTCTAGAGCGTCAAGCAGGCGAAAGGGCGCACGCAGTGCCCAGCCTGCGCGTAGGCGACGGATGTCTCTCCGGCGCAGTGATGCTCTCCCGTGCGTGCAGCGGCAGTTATGTGGGCGAGCGACGCCCGCGTGCTGGCGCACGAGGGAGGCCTGCCCACGCACGTTGGCGGTCGAAAGCGCCCGATTTTTTTTTTAAGAAAAACAAACTTAACTATAACACTATAATTTTCAACCCCTTTTTATTTTTATTTTTAAAATATATATATTTTTATTTATTTTCTATAAAGCAATTTTAACAAGCAAACTATCACTTCCAACTTTATTTTTGCCTGTGAACAGGCACTTAATTTCATCATTAGGTATGTAATACCCTGATTTGGATCCTAGTAGAATTTACGGTGTACATGGGGTTAAAAAGGACATCAAGGTAATTGGACAAGTATAAAATTGGTTTTAACAAGGACTTAATTGGAAGAGAAATTAAAGTTAATTAAGAAAGAGTTTAGTTTAGTGATTTATTGGAGTTTGGCCAAGGACCAAAGAGACATAAGTCAAGGGTTAAAGGAAAATTTGGCAAAGATATTTTGTTTTAGCCAATAGGTGAGTGAGACCTAGGAATGGTAGTTAGGAGCATTTAATGTAAAGAGGAAAAGAAAGAAGGAAAGAGATAGGGAAATTGCAGATTTCTTCTTTCCCATTCTCTTCTTCCTACGTGAGTTCTTCCTTCTTCATCTTCTTCTTCTCATTTCGTGCTCCTTCTCCTTCTTCTGGGTGGTTCTCGAAGGGTTTTGAGCTAGATTATGAAGAGTTGTGTGTTGGTTTAAAGAGGTAAGTTAGATAAGGTTGTTTTCTTTCTTTTCCCGTTTTGCTTTGAGTTTGAATTAAGAGAGTTTTTGGTTTGGATTTGTATGTTCTTGCAAGAAGATTTGGATAAGAGTAAGATCAAAGGCAAAGAGAAGCTTGGACCTTGAAGAGCTAAGTGGTTTTGAGCTGTATTTTGAGGTCTGGGAGTTTATATGTTTTTGATGTAGTTTGTGATTTTTGTTTAAATTCTGGAATTTGAGTTGTTAAATGTGTTTAAAGACATATGTTTAGTTGGGTTTTTGTATTGGTATGAAGTTTGATGAATAATTTGAGATATATATGAGTTGAAGTGAAATTGCACTATTATTAGAGCAAAATTCTGTGTTTGTATTTTAATGAACCATCTTTCTAATTTAATGATTCTTGATATGTGTAAATTGTTGCTATTTGATTATTAGCATGTTTAGAATGCATATGTTAAGTGAATTGAGGTTGAATGAATGTTTGGGTAGTGTTGAGTAGAGTTGTGGATGAGTTGATCTGGAAGTTTGAGTTTTCAGGTCTGGTAGCTTGCCTTTGTCACGAGCGCAGCAGAGAGCACGGTTTTGGAGCTCTGCTGAGCATGATTTATCGCGAGTGCGACAGAGAGCTCAGTAAGTCGAGCTGTTGCCGGGCTGTGCATAATCACGTGAGTGCCTTTAAGCACGAGTGCTTTGGGGACCTTCTCGCCTTCTATTGCGAGCGTGATAGAGGCTTGCTAGCTCCCTTTTTATGAGGGTAGGGTTTGTCGCGAGCGCAACTTTGGGCGAGCTTCGCCTTTGTCGCCAGCGCGACCCTCCCCTGTTTTGCATATGTTATTTATTTGAGATCCTTTGCATGGTTTCCCACTTATGAGTTATGTATGAATATGTATTATAAGGTTTATTTATGTTCTATAAATTCATATATTTATATATGAATCATATATTTGTTCAATTGAGTAGCTTTATATGATAGGAAATAAGGTTTTTTAGTTGTGTTCTTGTACTTGGACAAGGAATGTTTATATGACAGTGGTTAGTAGTTTGAGCCTGAATAGTCATAGTAATGAATAGATAAGGATGCTTATTTAGGGATTTAGTGCAGCTGTTTCAGTAGGCCCCATTTAGGTCTTTATGTCGATCCCATTTGGGTCATTATTTCGGCCCCATTTAGGTCTATAAGATGTTTAGAGACTTCGATTTCTTCAGCTACCTTCAAGTATAAAAATGTTTTGAGACTTATATCTCTATATGCTTCTAGTATTGTTTCCAATCAGTACTTCAGTACCTGTATCCACCTCTAATGTATATTCAGGCTAGTCTATGTCGATATATGATTAAGATGTGCAGTGATATGTTTATATGATAAGTTTAGTACTTGAATTTGTGATCAGAGTTATGACATGCTTATATTATTGATAGTGTGTTAGATAGTGATTTTATACATGTTTTAACATATGTATAAATATGTGTTTTATTATGTTCATTTGAGATGCTTATATTATTCTTATGCATGCTTAGTATGTGTGGTTAGGCAATTCACCAGAAGTTAGGCAATCTCTAACAAATGATGTAACACTCTATACCCGCAAATGATACGGATATCGAATGTCACCACACTGTACAACACTCCTCAGATTCAGTAAATTTTTTTTTCAACAATAACATTCATACATAACAACAAAAAATAATTAAACTAATACACCACTATTATACTTAACCTGTATAACCTCGAGTCCATGCATTGCAGTCGTATACATGCCATGCCTATCTCAATATCCTTGTTGTTCCGTAAATTCTTTCAATCATTAGTAACATCAGCCACTATCACATCTTTTTTTTTTTATAATCTGCACGCAGTAATCACACTACGCGCTGAGCATTGAAATACCCAGTTGTGGATACATATTCTAAATTTTTCACACTAAGACAATATGCATGCACACACCAACATTTGCTTTTAATCTCATTGTGTAAACATTACTTTCGGAATCTTTTAAATATTCATAATATACTTTTACTGAAATAATTTATCTTTTACTTTTATCTTTAGTTTACTAACCATGCGTTAACATTACTATTACTGTCATCAGAGCCATTATTATTTACACTGTTAACTTTAACATTAATACTATTATGTTCATTCAACTAGTTCAATGACCAGTCATATTAACAATATTCATGATTATCGTATTTATTTGTTTTTCTTTAGTTGTTTATAGCTCAATCACATCAGTTATAGTCCACACTGAGTACAGATTTAGTTACTAACATATCTATGGAACAGTCATCATCCTAGTAATTGTCGTTCACTGTTAACTTTTAACATTTAATGACAATTCTAGTTTCTTTCGGGTCTTTAGTTTCGTTACTAACATTCTTAGGCAACCCCATTACTGAATCCTACATATACAACATTATAAGAACATTAATTATCATAGTCAATACTTAGATAATTAATCCAATCTATAATACTTATATCTGTTATATATAAATGTTTGTACATATTTATATTACACACTTTTAATTCATTGTGACTTGATTATGAAATTCACAATATTCAGTTAAATTCACCCGACATATTATTATTTATCTTAATTATATTATCTTATCTTCAATTTAATATTATAGATTTAAATTTACATTTCAGTTATTTTTGATTAGTAATAATAATCATTTACTAGCCCAAAGACATTTCTATTCTTTTATTAATGCTAATATTACTCATATATTTCTTTTACATTTAATCCTATTACCATTTTCCATAATATTAGCTTTAACAGTAATATTTCTATTAATATTACCATAAATATCATTATTTTCTCTATTGTCAATTAACTATAAAATTACACTCAAATTACTTATAAATTATCTTTTAAATCTCTTATTTTACCTCGCTACTGACAAATTTACATTTAAGTTCGTAGACTTCCATTAATTTATAGTTTTCCCTTTATTTTTCACTTATTTACAATAATGCCATTAGTTAACTTATTATTATCCTTATTTTATTTTCTAACATGCACTAATATTTTTAATGTCAATTAAATCACTCATTTAAGGACATATACATTTATAGCATACATAAAATTACATATTTGCATTTTGGTCCCTTAAATACAATATAATTGCAATTAGGTCCTCAAACTATAGCATATTTATGCTTAGGTCCTCCAACTTTGCCATATTTACACTTAGGTCCTTCATCTATGCCATATTTACACTTAGCTCCTTCAACTATGCCATATTTACACTTATGTCCTTCAACTATGCCATATTTACACTTAGGTCCTTTAACTATGCCATATTTACACTTATGCCACCAAATTAATTTAGCAATTTAACAAAAGTATAATTTAGCCCCTAAATATGGCAAAATTACAATTAGGTCCTCAAACTTTTACCAAAATTATAAAAATGCCATTAATTCATCTTATTTACCTTTTTAAACATTAGTTTATTATTTAAAATATTCAAATTATGCTATCATTATTTTCGTTAATCATTATCTCCATAAATAATTTAATTAAATATCAAATTAAAATTCTAATTCACTTTGACTTCTAATCTAATTAGAGTTCTAATCCAAATAGACTTCTAATCCAATTAAAGTTCTATTCCAAATTGACTTTTAATTCATTTAGAATTCAAATCCAAATTGACTTCTAATTCAAATTGTCTTCTAATTCTTATAAGGTTTTAATCCATTTACATTAGGGTCCTTTAACTTTTACAATAATCACATCTATGTCCATTCTTTTACATTAATACCATTTATGTCCTCCTATGATCACATAATTACTAAAATACCCTCTATTTATTCTTAATTACCAGATAGCCCTCACTTACAATTTATTATTATTTTTATCCCTTAACTTTTTACTAAATTATATTTTAGTCCCTACTTTATCACTTTAATGCCCAATTACCATTTTAACCTTACATTTTCATTTATTTACATAACCCTTAAGTCACACTTTTTACCTAACTTTTTTTTTTCTTCATACTTACTTATCCATTAGGTGTAAAATTACCATTATACCTTCAAAACTTTTATTAATTACAATTATGTCCTTTCTCACACAAATAACATTTTTACATCACAATTCACCCAATTAAAGCACATATTTACCATATTGCTCCTAAACATTTTACATATTACGGTTTTGCCATTCCTTTTTCTTTTATTTACAATTATGTCATTTTCAATCTTAGCTTAACTTTATCCTTATCACTTTAATCATTACCATATCTCATCTTTGTCATAAAATCATTATCATATCTTTGTCTTTATCACATAATCACATGCATATCTTTGTCTTTATTATATAATCACATGCATATATTATTTAATCACTTATACTTTATATTCATATCATTTTAAACTTATTTTATTATTTTTCTTTGCCATTTGCCCCTGTATAATACTGGCATACTCTACGTAAAGGATAAACGAGACATGAACCTCTGAAGGCTCACAAAACTTGGAGAGACCCCCAATTGATCAATCCAGTACATTCCAAACCTGAAGAACCTCGAAGGATTACTCCAGTACATTCCAATATAGATACTGTTTAAAATAAAATAATACAAAATAGGTCCATTATTGACCTATAAAATAGTGAGACACCATACTCACTCCCACGTCTTAAGTCTCTATGGCTAGCCATCATATTCTGAACTAGACTGGACTACCAGATTACTACATAGGGCATCAACATTCCACTTTTCACATTCTTAAGTTACCGGTCATTCTTTTCATGGAATTTCATCATTCTATTCCATTCTTTTTCATACAATTCAGTCATCATGCATGTGATTATCATCATACCATCACATGCCATCATTTTCATGTTATCATCATGGTACACATGGTAAATCACATACATACCATTCGGCCAACATGTGAACTTTCCACTATCAATTCTTTTCATCAACTTTAACATTCATTTATGTCATTTACATGTTGAATAACATAGCCACGCCATTAATTTCCATAAAAATACATTAAAATCATGCCTTTACAGATGGTAACCATTCAGCCATACATGCATACCATACATTATAACATTTTTACATGCTCTTATACATACCATTAGATAGATCACATGCCAAACAACATAGTCATGTCATGAAATCACATCAAAACACATAAAAATCATGCCTTTTCATGTGTTAACCATTTGGCCATCAACTAACTTTACACAATTAATTCTTTTTATAAAATCTATCATTTATTTAGGCCAATTACATGTTGTATAACATCACCATACCATTTATTTTCATAAAAACACATCAAAATCATACCTTTATGCATGATGTACATTAGGCCATACATACATAACATACCTCATGATGTTTTCACACGCTCTAACACATACCATTCATTAGTTCACATGCCAAATACCAAAAAGCCATCATAAAAATGCATTGAACATCATTAAAACACATGAAAATCCCATGATTTCAATTCGGCCCAAGAAGAAATTTTTCATACCAAATTTATTTCTTCACTTTAATCATTCATACTATCATTTTTAACATCCTTAAGCATGAATATCAAGTTATTTTCAATTAAACATGCATATTTATCATACTTTATGTTTAAACATAACATAAAATCATGCTTTTAACATGGAAAAAGAAGGATATTGTATCCACTAACCTCATTCTCAAGCTTTTCACACTTAGATCTTCCTTTCATAGCCATACCTCCTTGAAATACAATCACTTTCCTTATGTTCCTTAAGTGGCCGAATAGAAACATCAAAGAAACCAACATAAATTTGCTTCCTTTTTACAATATAGCTTCATAAATATCATCTACGCATCCTAAAATACCTTTAGGAACCTTTAGATTAAATTTTAGAACTCAAAATCTCTTACCTCAAATTTAGGGCATAATCTTTGGCATATGATTTTTCCCACTTATCTCCTTCAAAATGAGCTTTTGAGACTATCATCATAGAAAAGAGAGGTTGGATTTTACTTAGGAGGGTTAGATTTAGGGAGAACTTTGAAGAGAAATGAAGAAAATTCAAGAAAAATGGGATATGTACTATTCGGCCATGGAGAAAGGAGGAGAGAAATGGAGAGCTTTCTAGGGTTTTCTGCATTTTGGGGGTTTATATAGGTGGTTGTGGTGGGTTGGGCTTGGTCCAACCAATTAGGCCAACCTAATTCTAAGCCCATTTAAGAAATAAGGCCCAATAAATAAATAAAAATAATTTCTCTTACTTTCCAAGCTCAATTTATCCCAAAATAAATTTCATAATTCTTAAAATATATAATTTAGCCTCCATATAAAATTTCAGCCCAATCAAAAATCATTTTTCGGTTCGCTAATTTCTTATCAGTCCGATAACAAAATTTTCTGTCTCATCGTAAAAATTATTTTTCATCACAATTTGATTCTCCACAATATTTCAAGCACAAACATGCTTTCAGATAATTTTTCTGAGATCCAGAACTCCATTTAGAGTCCAGTCAAACTTTGGTCAAACATAGTCAAATCAAAGTCAACCGATCCAGTCTGATTTACTGGTTCAACCGGTTTGGTTCACTTTTTCACCCTTAACATCAATTTCACTCTTATAAGCCCATTAAACCTTAATCCCATCTCAATTAGGGTAACTATTCAGTCCGGTTCAATTAAACCGGTCCGGTTCACCAATTTTTCAATGTCTCCATAAAATTTCTTTTTTACCACCAAACTGTTCTACACACTATTCTGAGTTTATCTATACCGTCAGATAATTTTTTAGAAGTCGTTTACTATATTTAGAGTTTCGATCAAATTTCGGTCAAATCTGGTTACTATTTGAATTGAACCGGAGGCTATCTTCAGAATGACTTTCGGAGGTCAATTTGACTCCGTTTTTAGCTCAAATTTTACCAATAGACTCCTGACGGCCCACAGATCATTTTGCAAAATAAAATATTTTCTAAAAATATACGGCCGGGTTCGCTGTATAACCATCTCGGGGTTACCCATCCCGTAATCGCTATACTTCCAGCTCCCTTAACACTGAATTTTAACACCGGCCAAATTATTCACTAAACTGTTTGACACTGCGATCGTCATGGTAACACTAAAATTATACGCTGACACTCCTAGACCGGTATTTGGGCCATTAGAAATGAAGTGGGAAAATTGGTGAATGATAGGCTTGATGAAGTTGAATGAGAACAGAGGTTGAAAAAACCTAAGGCATAAAAAAAAGAGACCTAAAAAAATTAAAAAAGTAGGAAAAGATAAAATTGTCTCATTATAAAATTGTCTCATTCATTCTCAATCATGAAAAGAAAGTAGCCAATTTAGATAATAATAATTTGGTTCAAGATCTTAGGAAATCTTTAGGTTTTTCGATAAAGCTCTAATCCATGTAAATGATAGAAGTTTAATGAGTTTCTTACGATGAAGAGGGCATTGTACAAGCCTAACTATTCTTATAGGATGAAAGAACAATTCATGCCTAAGGAGAACTCATTAAGGCCAATAATAAAGTTGTTCTCAATTTACATTATGTAAAGAACCCATTTGAGATAATGAATGAGTGGGTTACCATGATAGGATTTGCTGTGAAATTAGTAGTTTTACTCCAAATCGAGTTTACAAATTATGCGAGGTCACTATAATAGGAAATGCCCATAAGTATAAGGAATTATTAACAAGTCACACAAACATAAAAGATGAAATAAATAAATAATTGCTAGCGGGTGGTGTGATAGTCATAGTAGTAGATGCAATGAAAAGAGAGCATTGTGATTTCTCGTTGTCAATAAAGTCATTAGAAAGAGAACCATAGCTTATATCATTGAACAGATTGCAAATTTATGACTTGTTATTTTGAGAATTATGCATGTAAATTTCATAACTATTATTACAATTTAGATTATGTGACACAAAATTACATGTCAGAAGTGTTTTTTACTAAACTTCTAGAGCCTGGCCTAAAGTAGCAAAAATAGCATACCAGTTCCTCCTGTATGGAGATAAAGTGGTAGATAGCCTAGGAAGAAAGATACAAGCAGTAAAATATTCCATGAAAAAGGCATGCATTGAGCTCCAAGGTAAGATGAAAAACGTCTTCCTTATCTAAATAGGAGCTATTGTTCTCAAGTTGAATATGCTTCAAAAAGGTACTGATGTGCTTTTAGAGCTGACAACCAAAGGAGAATGAGATATTCTTCTAAGAAAAAGAAATTTAAGAGATACATGAAAAGAGAAACATCAGGGAACAGAAAAAATGAGAGAAAAAGGCTAAATAAATCTTTTAAGTTTATCAAATGAAGAACCAACATTAAGGACAAAGATAAAATATAAGCATTCAAGAGAAAATAAGGGAAATAACCTAAATTCCCTAAAGCAAAGCCTTTAAATAGTTATTCATGTTGTTGGATTTGTGGCTCAAAGAGCCACAAGGCTTATTCTTATCCTCACAAAAATATGTGAAAAAAAACTAAAAAATTTATTTTTTAAAAATGAGTTTAGTCTTTAAATCTATAGATGAGGAAGACTTATCTGATATAGACCCTGAAATATATTCAGTATATGAAATGGTTTTTGAATATAAAATTAATGAAGTTGAGTCTGATTTATAGAGAGCTCAAATATTCATGATGAATAAAGCAAAAGCTGCCATAAATAAAGAGTTAGTCAAATTGAACAATACTTTGTTATAGGAAGAATCCTTCCAATATGAAGAATCATCGAGGAGCTGCCTAGATTGAAAATGCCCAAGGTAGACATCAACAACATTTATAGTAAGTCCAAGTTTAATTTTAAATCAATCGTAGATATATCCTAATTTGAGTCAACGTCTCAAGTTTCTAGTATTGAACTAGAATAATTGGATTTGTCCCTAATCAATCTAGCCAAAAAAGAGAACTTGTTAGCAAATCTAATAGTGAGTATAAATATACTCACATAGGGCTCGTCCAAGTAAGACTAATCCTATTGTTCAACTTGCTAGCAGATAGTCTTGTGATAGCAGCTATCCTAAATAAGAGATGGAAAGAATTTAAAGATCAGCTCGTATTAAGAGTGTAGACTACCTTAACAAATAGTTCATTATAGTTTCAAACTATTTGATGGCTTTAAGTGATAGGTGTTGAGGTAATTCATTGACACTCAGAATTAAATCTCTAAAAATGAATAGAATGAATACCCAGGCTAAGTATTTGATGTATCACTCTAGGATAGCTTTCATATTAGTAAAAACAATAAACCTTGGAGTGAAAAATATGTCCAAAATAATAGAACTATTTGAAAAAGGTGTAGACAGGTACAAATAGTTCCATAGGAAAGCAATAAATCCCATAGAACTAAGGTGGCCTAAAAGTTGGTTTCTCATGGAACCAATTAAGCATTTTAAACCAATAAACTCTTATTAGATAACAAAAATAAGGAGAAATATATTTTTACAATTAGAAAAACTTATGATGAATCTTACATGTTGTTCAAATGCCCAGAAAATCAATCTCTTATAGAGTCAGTGAAGAAACGTCATGAGTCGAACTTTAATCGTTAAGAATGTCATAAAAAAAGATAAAAAAGTCAATCATCTGTAAATAATAGGAAATAATCGGCTATAAAGACTTTAATTTGCCTATTTATGCAAATGATGAGGAAAGTCAGGAAAGTGTAAAACCCATGAGGCATATAACACTAATAGCTGAGGTTGTAACGGAGATTAAAAAAACAAATCCCCCAATAACATTTTATCCCTTTTGAAGAAATCTAAAAAATTGTTTCACTCATCCCAGTCGACTTATAAAAGGTTTTTAGCCTTATTAATGTAGGTCTCAACACATATATTGAGGTAACATTCAAATTCCTCATTATTATGATTATTCCTTATATGCAATAATTGACATAGGATCAACAATGACTTTAGCAAGACTGAATCATTGCCTAGTGAATGGTGGCAATCATTGGCCAAACCTATAATGTTAAAAATGGCAGAAGGTGAGGTAAACCTAGTTACGCATTAAGCTAAATAGGCACCTGTTATCACTGGTGGAAAGAAATTCAACATTGATAAGGTTTTAGCATTCCCGAAACTTAATGCAAATATTATTTTGGGAACTGCGTTTTTAAGAGGGCAACGAGAAAATTTTCCTTTTGTGCAAGATGAAACTTTTTTTTTAAAAGAACACAAATTCAAATCCTTAGTAGTCAAAAATGTAAATTGAAATTTGGTTTCTAAAAATTTCTAATTTGTGTGGATTACCTTATGACCAAGCTTTCAGAGTACAAGCATAGCATGGTAAAACTTGGATTGATAGATTGTTTAAGTCTTAGGATTCAAATAAAGATTGGTATGATGAGTTTTGTTTTAGAACACATCGTGAAATAGAAAACCTAGAGCACGAAGCACCAGGTGATAGGAACAAAATGGGATAAGTTTTTGGTAAAATTGGCTAATAATTTTAGTGATAATCCATTAAAATTATGGGTTCTAAATGGTATGTGTAATGACCCAAAATGTACCCCAATCAGGTTCACATGTGTTTAGAGTATAAAAGTGATTGAAATGTGTAATTGATTAGTTAAAATGGTTACGTAAAGTTGAGAACGCTTTCGATAACAATTGAAAGTTGGAGAAAAGTTAGTAACGGGATATTTATGTACTTTAAGGCAAGAAAAGAGCTAATTGGTATGAAAATGAAAACAATAAAGTAAATGAAAAGGTAAATGTAATATGAACCGATTAAAGTAGTAAACTGAAATGGAGGGCATAATTATCATTAAATGGAACGTTTCGGTAAATACTGTAAATTGGAATTTGTTAACTATGATATTATATCAAATGAATTAATTTGGTGACAAAAAGTGCATTATCGAGTACTTAAAATTGTTACGTGTAGTAAAGGAGATGATTGGTATTAAGTAAAAAGGTTAAGGGTAAATTGGTTATTTTACATTTATGGATTAACTTGAAGGAATTTAGTTAAGTAGCTATGTCAATGCTCGAGAATGGATTAATTACATGTTAAATGTATGAAACATTAAGAGATAAAGGATCAAAGTGGAAGTTTGCAAAAAAATCTAAAAAGGGCCAATAGGATGTTGATAAGTGTGGTAAGGGGATAAGAATGAAAGAAAAAGGAGGAAAAGTTAGTTGACCAACTTTAAGCAAAATGGATTTGGCCATTTTGTGGCCAATTAAAAGGGGAAAGAGAGGAGATTTGTAATGCCCCATAGTCATTCTAGTAGTATGAGCCGTTTGTGTGTGTGATTTTGTGTGTGTGTTCAAGTGTGGTATGTGTTATTATGTGCTTGTGTATGATTTAAATTAAAGTATTAGGTGTTGCAAAGTTGTGCTTGGGTGTGAATAACTGTATGGGAGTAGGGTATGTTTAGTGAGGTTAGGTTTGTGTGAATGTGAGAGGATGAGTTTTGTGTATATGTTTGGGTAGTCTTCTAATAGGGAGCTGCCATGTGGCATGAGAAGGGGTATGTGAGTGAGGAGAGAGGTGAGAAAAGTCAGATTTTTCCCTTATCTCTCCTTTCCCGTTTTCTTTCTTCTTCCCGTTCCTCTTCTTCCTCTTATGTTCTTCTTACTCTTCTTGCAATCTTTCCTCTTTTGCTGCAATCTTGGTGAGTTTTGGGTTATCTTGAGTTGTTCTAGGTAAGTGTTAGCTTATTGTTCTTCTTCTTTCTCTTGTTCTCTCTAATTTGGGTATGGTTTGGGAGTTTGAGTTTTGGAGTTTGCTTGGATGTTTATTTGCTCAGAAAACCCTCCTAGAGAGCCCAAAGGCAAGGAAATTGCGAGTGGAAGCGGAGCCTGAGATTAGAGTCGAAGAATTTGAGGTTTGTGAACATTTATGGTTTTGTGTGTGTTTAGGGGTAATAATTGTGTTTTGGTGTTAATTGTATGTTAATTACTTGCAAATCGAGGTATGAGTGTGATTGAGTATGCCTTTGAATGTTGATGAGTAGTAATTTTGTGGTATTTGTTCAATTTTGGGATGTGTTGAAGTTTGGTTGTGAGTTGAGTTCCTTTTCCCATTGAATTTCTGGGTTTTTGGCGAGTTACACAGCGGTAAGGAAATTCCTCACTACCGTGTAATCGCATTCTGTCCTCCAGAATTCTTTGCCCGTGTTTTTACACAGCGGTAAGAACTTTTCATACCGCCGTGTAAAATCATTCTGCCTTGCATGAATTCTGGGTGGAGTAATTACATGGGGGTAAAGAATTCTCCATACCGTCGTGTAAATACATTCTGCCTTTTGAGGACTTCGTGTTGGACATGTTACACGGCGGTATGGTTTTCCCTTACCACCGTGTAGGATGTCTTACATGGTGGTAAGGGTAAGTCATACCGTCGTGTAAAACCCCTCTGTTTTGAAATTCTGCAAAATTTTAAGTTATGTATTTTTCCTTCCTTTTTCATATATTATGGTAATCTTATTTGAGGACTTCTTAATTGGAAAATGGATTTTTAATTTGTGTTATAGATTGTCAAATTATACTAAATGTGAAGTATAGTGAATGTATATATTAAGTTTATGGTACCTTATTCTAAAGCATGTGTTATACTTTGAGTATGATTTGATGATTTATGCATAACTTGTGAAAGTCAAATTAAGTGGATAATAGGCATGCCTATAGAGTTCAGTTTGCTGCAGCCATGCGTATGCGTTTTGGACCCTGATCAGGTCCCTGAATTAGATCCACGCGATCCCCATTTAACTTGAATCTTGCTTAAGATTCCATGGGAAAATGTTTTGAAATAAAAAGAAAAGAATGATTTTGATACCCTCGGGTATCCATGCATTTCGAATGATTATGCGTTACTCGCTATCCACTATTTTTTAATAAGCATGTCTTATGTGATTATGAGTTTTGATTTGGCACTGTATGTTTGATTGAATGATAAACGATATTATTATTGTAACACCCCCTACCCATACATAGGGGAACCCATCCGCGAGGGAGTGAGAACTCGTACGAGCAGGGGTGTCATACAACATACAGGATGGAGCATACATACATTCCCATAATATAACATATATATAAACAGCGGAAAATTAAAACTTTAAAAACAAAAGACCATTCATTCATAGAATAACAATATCCAATTACATAATTGTTCTGATACCAACATTATTACATCAGTCAGAAATACATAGCGGAAGCTTAACAAAACTATATACAAGAGAGACCACTATTACAAAATAATGATGAAACAAAAAGAAACTATGTCCTATCAATAATCCCACTGTGTTAGCTTGACTAGCGGTGACTCTCCCAAAAGCTATACACCTTTCGCACCTGCACGGGTGAAAACACCATGCTAAGCGATAGCGCTTAGTGGGGAAACAAACAATAATATATGGATGGCCATTCATAATGGTCACCTAGGCAAAGCACATACGAAATTGCATACTAATAATCATAAGATATGAACACAAGGGAATTCCATTCATCACCATTCAAAGGTTCAATAAACACATTTATACGCCAACAGATTCATATGCTCATAATAGAGTCATTCAGATTCAAATACTTATAATCATACTCATTCAGATCACATTCTTATAAGTATATTAGAATAAATCGTAACACCTGCTAACTCATAGTAGTGGATAACGAGTAAACGTGTAGAGGTACCTTACGGGTACGAATCATCACATAGCGGTACCTTACGAGTACGAATCGGAAAACAATATCATATTATCCCTTTTTAAAACATTTTACAAAGGGATCTTAAACAAGATTCGAACACGTATAAGTTTGCGAGGAACTAACGAGGACCTGATTAGGGTCTAGAACAATACAGAGGCTGCAGCTAAAGGACTCTTTTAGGCATGCCTAACTATCCACTGGACTGACTCTTTCAGGTCATGCATAATACAAATCATGCTCAAGGCATAACATATAATTCATCATGAAGAAATCATAATATCAATCATAAATATATGCATAAGTATTCCCATACAGTAGTAAAAACTCATGAAGAAATGATACAAAAATCATTTAAGAAGAAAAGGGACAAAGCCGAAAAATAGGGCAAAAGGAGGTCACTGTCAAGATTGTGACTGGTGTCATGCTTGTGACAGTGGCCAGATAGCCTTCGCGAGGGGAAGGGGCAAAGAGGTCACTGTCACGATCGCGACCAGTGTCGCTCTCGTGACAGTGGCCGATAGGCCTGCGCGAGGGGAAGGGTGAAAAGCGAAGGCACGCGAGTTGTGAGACAACCTTCACGACTCGTTAAGGTTGTTCACGACTCGTGAACAACATTCACCACTCGTGAACGTAGTTCACGTCTCGTGAATTCTCAGCCTTCCCTCGCCAACACGTGATCCGCTGCACCACTCGCGCACGTCGAAGCTTCACGAGTCGTGCTGCAAAATCACGAGTCGGATACCTCACAAACAACGGAGCAAATCTCGCGAAAGCCAGAATTCACCATTCTGTAGCACTCGCGAGGGCATCGCGATTTCCAATTTTCCCGCAAAATGCAGAAAACCCAGATTTCCAACTACAAAACCATTTTGACCCAAAATCAAACCAAACCTCATCTTACCTTCAAATCAGCCTTCCACCATCACACATAACATAAAACACAACTTAATTCAACATTTTACACAATCAAAATCATGCATAATCAAAATCAAACTCCTTAAGAACACAACCCAAAAATTTACAGCAAATATACATCAAATTACAAATATTGTTCAATACTTCAACATTTATGCATCGAGACTCAAATCCATTAAATACCCATAACATAAACACTATAATATGCCTCATCAAACATCAATTTTCTAGAGATCACATACAAAGGCATCAATCACCATATGAACATTAAACACTCAAATTCCAACAAAGCTCAAACAAAATCCCAAACAAAAATCCCAAATCTGAAATTCCTTAGCTCTAAATTACTTGGCACCACTACCACTTGCCTTCTCCTTTCCTTTGGGATCGCGAGGAGGCTCAACTAACAAACATACCCAAAAAATCATACAAACACAATAAACCCAAATCAAAACTCCAAACCAGCAAATTAAGAAGAGAAGAATAAAGAAGAAGAAAAGATAAAAAAGAAGAGGAAAAAGCAGCAACTTACAAACTAGAGGTTAAGGGATGATCAATTCCCACAAAAAATCTCTTGGATCCAAGCTAGGGCACTCAAGAAATGAGAAAAGGAAGAAGAGAAGTAGAGAGAAGAGGAGAAATGGGGAAGAGGAAGCAAAATCTGCTTTCCCCTTTCTCTTTCTTCTTCTATTTACTCTTTTCCTAACCCTAGACACATGTCACTTCCTTATTAGTGGGATTTGATCACTCACACCCTACCCACAAGCACTATAACACACACAATGCTATCCTTACTGATGCACACCTTACCAATATGTGAGCATGCACACACTAACTCAACTCAATGCACATACACCCTACTAATATATATGCACCCACACAATATTATAACCCATAAAACATGCATTTTGTCCAAAAAGCCCTTAACACATGCCAAAACTCTCACTTATGCACGCATACACATGGCAAACATGGCTTAAACTATTAGGGGGGAATCGAGGTGTTACAATTATCTTCAGTATGATGAATTGTTTAAGTATGGATTTAAGTATATGCCATGCGTATGTGATTTGTATTCAACATCCACTGTGAGTGGTCGTTTTCATTGTGCTTTTCCCCACTAAGCGTTTTCGCTTAGCACGGGTGTTTCATCCATACAAGTGTGGAAGATGTGGGAGTCCGTGAGCAGGGTGATCCGTTTCAGAAGGGCCGACACAACTAGGAGAGAGATTTTGTAGTTCTGGATTGTACTTCTTTTTGTATATGTAATAGTTTAATGATTTTGTAATGAAACTATTGATGTAAGTTCTTCTTTTGTATGTTAGTTTGATACCAATTTGTAAGCGATCTTTTGTGCTACGGCACTTTTGTATTTTGATATATAAAGACTTTTATGTACATCAATAATATTATACCTTTTGTTCTCAGCCTTGGCCTTTTATTCGAGAAATTTTATTTTACTGCTTTGAGTGTATGATTTATTATTGTATGTTTGTGCTTGAGGTACCCTCATTTATTGGGACCCTTCATCCTCCTCCAAGGATGAAGCTTCCTATGTATAGGTAAGGGGTGTTGATAGGAGCTTAATTAATGTATAATTGAGTATGTATTTTGTATGATTTTATGAAATTAATTGTGCAATTATGTTTATATTAGATGTCATTTGTGTTAGTTTATGTGTATATCTGTTAGTTTGTGTATTTGATGTGTTACAGTCTATTTAGATGTAAAAGTGGGAAAAACATTCATTACTGGAGAAGGAAATGAAGAACTGGTGGAGCACGAGTAGGAGAATTCATCCTACTAGGACAATTCATCCGACTAGGATAGGAAATACACAAATCATCCGAGTAGAAAAAGAAAAAGAAAGAAGAGAAGAAGGGAAGGAGGGCATGACTAGGACCGAAGTGGGACACGACCAGGATGATGCGTCCGACTCGGACAGAGTAGCATGAGTCGTGCTAAAGCAGAGAGGAAACCAGAAGTAGAGAGAAAGAAAAGAAGAAAAGAAAGAAGGAAAGGGGGAAGCGTGTTCTGTCGCGATCGCGATACCGTTGCGAGTGCAGCAGAGGTTACCGTTAGGCAGTTTTCAGCCAAAAGTCACTTGAAAAGTCACCTATTTTCACCAAAAGTTGCAACTATTCTCAAGGGACATTTGTAAGAGACATAACTCTCAAATCAATATCTATAAATATGTAGTTTAACTGTAGTTTTAATATATAGAGAGAGATGAGACAATATAGAATAATATAAAATTTTAGTTATGTAATTTTCTGTATTTTCTTTAGTTTTATTTTCTTATTTAGTTCTTATGATTTGAAGAAGAAGATCAAGGAGAAGGAAAATTTATTTCAAGAGATTGAGAAAAGGGTTGAAAGGCTTCTATCTTATTCTCTTATTTTTAATTCTTCTCCAATATTTCAATGAATATCATTTCAATGAACTTGCATGTTATAATTCTTTTTATTTGCATCTACTTTCATAGTCTTTCAATGTAGATTCGTTATTAGTATATATTTGCATGATTTTTACAAGTTAAAGTAATTCGAGAGTTTGCTTTATCTGACATCTAATAGAGTTTCATTATCAAGCTATATTTTGAGAAATCGGTATATTGAGATAATTGCTATAGGTTAGTGTTTATTCTTAAAATATGTAATTAGAAACCTCTAATTCATTAATGAAAATTGTAAGTTAGAATTTTAATTGTATGTTTTAGGCATTTTAATTCATGTCGAGAGAGTGAGTTAAAAATTGATTCTAACTTGGCTTGCATAAAAAGATGAAAGATGTTAATCAAATTGATGGAATCAAGTTCATTGTCTTTAATTCTTCATTATTTATTTTATCTTCTTTTGACTATCATTAACTAGGTATATTTAGTTTACATGTTAAATTAGATTAAAATCAACTCTACCATTAATTAATCATTGTAAACAAGATTAAAATCAATTAGTAATAGTGTGTAAAAACGTTCCTCGTGGGATCGACATCTTAAGTACTATTGCGGTACACCGTATACTTGCGGTCAATAAGCATATATAGAAAATGCTCACCAAGTTCTTGGCGCCGTTGCCGGGGATCGGTTGTTTGCCATTATGAAAATTGATTTATGATTTTGGATTACAATATTTTGTTTGTTTTAATTTGTTTGTGTGTTTAAATTAATTTTGTGTTGTGTTTTTGTTTTATAGGATTTAGAAGTTCATGCCTAGTACAAGGAGTTATTTAGAAGAGCTTGAACCCTTAAATCCTGAAATTGAAAGATTCTTGTCAAGTAACCGAAAGTCAAATAGAAAGAAGAACAAAAATAGGAGATCAATTATCATGGCTGAAGAAAATCCGCCAAGATTGATGGACTTTGCCACACCTGCTTTGAGTGGGGCTCAACAAGGAGTGGTAAGGCCAACGGTAAATGCAAATCAATTTGAAATTAAGCCTTCTTTGTTACAAATGATTCAAAATAGTATTCAATTCTATGGTTTGGCAAATGAGGATCCAAATGCTCATTTAGCCAACTTTCTTGAGATATGTGATACCTTTAAGATAAATGGGGTTTCGGCTGATGCAATCAAGCTTAGGCTTTTTCCATTCACTTTGAAGGATAAAGCAAAAGCTTGGTTGAATTCCCTAACAAGGGGATCTATAACTACTTGGGACCAATTGGTTGAAGTATTTTTATCAAAATATTTTCCATTGGCCAAAACTGTAAAAATCATAAAGGATATTACTACATTTGTTCAAAATGATAATGAATCATTATATGAGGCTTGGGAAAGATTCAAGGAATTGCAAAGGATGTGTCCACATCATAACTTGCCAAGAGAATTGTTGATGCAAACATTCTATAATGGAGTTAATCCTACCACAAGAGGAACTATTGATGCTGCTGCTGGAGGTTCTTTGATGAGAAAAACTACTGAAGCGGCGTTTGAATTGTTGGAGGAGATGTCCATGAACAACTGCATGTGGCCTACCGAGAGAAGTAGAGATTCAAATTCTACAAGTGTGAGAGGAGTTCATGCACTTGATTCAGTGGTTGCATTGCAAGCTCAAGTGGAAGCATTGACTCACAAACTCAATAATTTGGGTATGGGAAGTAGTCAACCAAATAGATGCAATATTTGTGGACAACAAGGACATCCAAGTGAGGTATGTAATTTGGGCATAAATAGTACGGAGGAGCAAGTTAGTTTTATCCAACGACAAGGAAGAGGTAACCCATTTTCCAATACATATAACCCTGGATGGAGGAACCATCCCAAATTTTCATGGGGGAATAGTAGTAATAAAAATAAAGGAGTAAGTTTTCAACCACCTCAAGATAGGTTTGGGGCCTTGGAGGTTAAAATGGATAGGTTCTTAGAGGGGGTTAATATGAAATTTAACTCACAAGAGGAGAACCAAAAGAGGCTTGAAAATAAGTTTGATCAAATCACAAAGAATCAGGCCTCATCCATTCACAACTTAGAAGTGCAAATTGGGCAATTAGCAAAGGCTTTACCCTCAAGATTACAAGGTACTTTACCAAGTAATACGGAGGAGAACCCAAGGGAACATCTAAAAGCCATCAATTTGAGGTCAGGTAAATCTTACACCAATGAATTTGTGTTTACTAATAAGAATGGAGAATTTCAGGCAAATAAAAAGAAGAATGACTCTTCTATCATGAGCGCGACACCTGTCGCGGTCGCGACAGAGGAGAAGCCGACCAATGTTGCAGGCGCGACACCAGGCGCGATACCAGACGCGAGCGCGACAACAAGAGGAGAGCCTTCTGTCGCGATCGCGACGCCTGTCGCGGTCGCGACAGAAGGGGCTTCTAAGGAAAATGTTCCTAAGGCATTTCAACCTTGCCCACCGTTTCTGCAACGCCTAAAGAGACAAAACCAAGATAAGCAATTTCAATCTTTTATTGATAAATTGAAGCATTTGCACATAAATTTGAATTTTATTGAGGCCATATCACAAATTCCTAACAATGCAAAATTTCTTAAAAAATTAATTTATAAGAAAAGAAGTTGGGAGGATATATCCACTATTGCATTGACTGAAGCATGTAGTTCTATAATTACAAATAATTTGCCTACAAAACTTAAAGATAATGGTAGTTTCACCATTCCATGTACCTTAGGGGATAAAGAGTTTCCTAAATGCTTATGTGATTTGGGGGCAAGTATTAATCTCATGCCTTATTCTATCTTTAAAAAGTTGGGTTTAGATTATGTTAAACCTACTTCCATGGTTTTGCAATTAGCTGATCAATCTATTAAGAAACCATATGGAATAGTTGAAGATGTTCTTGTAAAAGTGGATAAATTTATTTTGCCCGCTGATTTTGTCATTTTAGATTTTGCATATGATGAGAAATGTCCTTTAATATTGGGTAGACCTTTCATGAGGACTGGTAGGGCTTTAGTTGATGTCTATGAGGGCACCTTAGTCTTAAGAGTAGGGGATGATAGTGTTGAATATCAAATGGATAAGGCACTAAAATACCCAATGGATGAAAATGTGTGCATGAAAATAGATATCATTGATGCGTGTGTTGTGGAAGTATTAGAAAATGCAGATGAAGAGGAAGTCCAAATAGGAAGAGGAAGTTCATGAAGAGGTAGAGCAAGAAAGCTTTAGAAGTGAACCTCTTTATCGTAATGAAGCACCTTTGCCACCTTCAATTGTAAGTCCTCCAAATGTTGATCTAAAGGAGCTACCAAATCATTTGAGGTACGCCTTTCTTGGATCTAATCATACTTTGCCTATTATTATTTCTAATAAACTCAATAAAGAACAAGAGCATGCATTATTAGAAGTTGTTAGAAAAAGGATAAAAAGTATTGGATGGCAAATATCTGATTTGAAGGGTATTAGTCCTAATGTTGTCATGCATAGGATAAATATGGAAGATGACTATCAACCAAAGGCTGATAGACAAAGGAGGCTTAATCCTCATATGAAAGAGGTAGTAAAAAAAGAAGTTATTAAATTGCTTGATGCTGGAATCATTTATCCCATTTCGGATAGTGATTGGGTGAGTCCAATACATTGTGTTCCAAAGAAGGGGGGGTATGACAGTAGTGAGGAATGAGAATGGAGATTTAATTCCAACTAGAACCACCACAGGTTGGAGGGTGTGTATAGATTATAGGAAGCTTAATTTGGCCACTAGAAAGGATCATTTTCCTTTACCATTCATTGACCAAATGCTAGAAAGAATTGCTGGTCATTCTCACTACTGTTTTCTTAATGGATATTCAGGGTATTTCCAAATTTTTATCTACCCTAGTAACCAAGAGAAAACTACATTTACTTGTCCTTATGGAACCTTTGCTTATAGGCGAATGCCTTTTGGGCTTTGTAATGCCCCAGCCACATTTCAAAGATGTATGACTTCAATTTTTGGAGACATGATAGAGGATATAATGGAAGTCTTTATGGATGACTTTTCTGTATATGGGGATTCATTTGAACTTTGTTTACAAAATTTAGACAAAGTATTACCTTAACCTTTAAATACACAAATCAGAAATTAGAATAGGGTAAGAGTGTTTAAAACCCTAACTTTGTAAATTTTTTAATCCCTAATTTAGAAATCCCGCTCCTTTTTATAGCCCTTTCTTCTTATTCTCTTCCTTATCGTGTTCCATTTTCCGAGTCGCACACCATACTCAGTCTTCACGCAAGCACTCTGTTTTCCTTTCATTGTTGTTTCTCTTCATTGTCCGCTTCTTGCTCTTCTCTATTTCTTCCTTTGTTTTGGTTTTTTTTTTCGTTATTTTCTTTCTTCCTCTTCGTTTGTCTGTGTAGTCCATTTTACTTCCAGTTGTGCCTTTATCTCCATCATTCGCAAGGTTTCTTTCCTACAAACTACATTTTGTTCTCTTAGTTTCGTTGTTTTCTTCACCATTTTACCTGTTAATTCCATCTATTTTAATTTCTGCATCTTTAATACAGCATTCTGTCCTCCTTCCATTTGTTCCATTTTCTTCAGGTTTTACGTTATCCCTTATTCACATTTTCTACTTTAACACACAAGGCATGGATAGGACTAAGAATCCAACACCTTCAAGCGACAATCAAGAGCCAGTGGAGGAATCGCAGGTACCTATTTCTACTGCCCTTGGTGCCAATTTTCCCATCCATTCAGCTGAAGAAGGTAATCATTTCCTAACTCTACAGGGCAGAGGTGCATTGCAATGTAGGTTTTTCCCTACAGAATTGCTTGAACAATCTGGTTTGCTTAATGTTGTGAATGAAATGCTTGCTGGTTGTGGTTTGTCTAGATTTGCTGATATGCATGAACCCTTTTATCCTGATGTTGTGTTTGAATTTTACACTACCTTGCAATAACATGAACAAAATGATAGGCTATTAGATTTTCGCCTAGAAGGTAGGCCATACACACTTACATATTTTATTATGCATAGGATTTATGGCTTTTCACAAAATGGATTAACAGAATTTCCTAGATCTTTTAACCCGAATGAGTTTTGGACGTATTTGACTGATATACAAACTCCTTTCAAAACTAGGGATGCTAAATCCATGTTTATCAAAGATTTAAGATTTTGGATTTTGCACAAAATTTTAGCTTCCTATGTTTTTAATCGGATGGAGTTTAATCGGGTTTCTTTGAATGAATTATTTCTCATGTGGTGTGTGCATAAAGGTAAGCCTATTTGTTGGTCATATTGGATATTCAATGAATTGTTGCAAGGTGTTAACAAGAAAAACTCACCTCTTACCCATGGGCATATCATTGCTGCCATTGCTAAACATTTACATGTTTCTGTTCGTGTCTTTGCTAATATACTTCCATGTAAATATTTTACTAAGCATTTATTTGTGCGCGGAGGTGTTGTTAATAATGATTTTCAGGAAATTTCACCTCGCTTGAGATCTTGTTGGAGGGATTTTGCAGGTCCCTCTGCATAACAAGAAGAGGGTGAGGAGGAACCTAGTGGTGATGCATCAATGCATGAGGTTCCTACTGCACCTGAAGTTGGATCATCAAGCTCCAATATTCCAGCCATGTTTGATCAGATTCTTAGTAACCTGCACCACATACAAGATCAACAAACCGTTTTAGCTAGAAGACAAAGAAGGTTGGAGTACAAATTTGATAACTTCATGAATCAAGTTGGGTTTCGTGTGCCATCACCTCCACCATCACCATGATAGGGGAGTTCTCTTCTCTTACTTTTTCTTTATCTATTTGTTTATTGTGTGTCATTCCTTCACATTGAGGACAATATGTGTTTTAAGTGTGGGGGAGTGTGTTTATTGGTTTGTGTTTGTGTATGTGTTCTAATTATGTATATATATATATTGTGCATGTTAATTGTATGATTGTTTTGGGAGTATGCTTATAGGTTGTGTGTATGTTTTAATTAGGCTTTTGAGTAAGCTTTATTATAAAGTATTGTTATTTTGGCATGTTATATAGGTTGTGAAGTCATTTTTACCAATTTTTCAAAATTTTTGGTATGTGTTTTAAGTTTTTCAAGCTAATTTGTTTTACTTATTTCAACATTATAGATTATTTAGTCTCTTTACTAGCCATGTTTTTAAAGTTAGAATTTGCTCATTTTGTTTAAAATTTTAGGTTTCTAGTTGCCTATGGAAACTATAGCCATAATACTTGCCCTTATTTCTTTTCAATAATGGATGAGGACTTAGAAAAATAAAAAGAAAAGTCAAAAGTGGGATGGAGCATAAAATGCACGCACCAAATTAAAAAAAAAAAAATTAAATTAAATAGCAAGATGTACATCTAAACTTGCAAAAATATGGGATGGAGCGTAAAACGCACCCATATTACCTTCTCTTGCTATACATGGGATTCAATAAAAAGTTATACCCATGTGAAAGAAAAAAATTAAAAAGAAAAATAAAAAGAAAAAGTAAAGTCTAAAAATGCCATGAGATTAGAATAAGGGTGAGTGAGCTTACATTGGTCTTAAAAAGCAACTAGAAAACTTAGAATTTTTAACTTTATGATCAAATTTCTCTCTTTAGTTCATGATTAGTTTTTCGAGATTTAGTATTCTTTATGTTGGAGTTAGTAAAGTTGAGTAACTTGTTGAATTTTTAATGCATATGTTGAACTTTGATTTATTGGCACTTGTGAGTATTTGGGATAGTTGATCTTTGCAACTCTAGTGTATATGCTGAATGGACATTGCTTTGTAATTATGTTTACTAGCTGTTAAATTTGCTCATGACTTTTGTCTTGCTTGGGGACAGGCAAGAATTAAGTGTGGGGTAATTTGATAGGAGCTTAATTAATGTATAATTGAGTATGTATTTGTATGATTTTATGAAATTAATTGTGCAATTATGTTTATATTAGATGTCATTTGTGTTAGTTTATGTGTATATCTGTTAGTTTGTGTATTTGATGTGTTACATGTTTATTTAGATGTAAAAGTGGGAAAAACATTCATTACTGGAGAAGGAAATGAAGAACTGGTGGAGCACGATTAGGACAATTCATCCTGCTAGGACAATTCATCCGACTAGGATGGGAAATACACAGATCATCCGAGTAGAAAAAGAAAAAGAAAGAAGAGAAGAAGGGAAGGAGGGCACGACTAGGACCGAAGTGGGACACGACCAGGATGATGCGTCTGACTCGGACAGAGTAGCACGAGTCGTGCTAAAGCAGAGAGGAAACCAGAAGTAGAGAGAAAGAAAAGAAGAAAAGAAAGAAGGAAAGGGGGAAGCGTGTTCTGTCGCGATCGCGACACCGTTGCGATCGCGACAGAGGTTACCGTTGGGCAGTTTTCAGGCAAAAGTCACTTGAAAAGTCACCTATTTTCACCAAAAGTTGCAACTATTCTCAAGGGACATTTTCAAGAGACATAACTCTCAAATCAATATCTATAAATATGTAGTTTAACTGTAGTTTTAATATATAGAGAGAGATGAGACAATATAGAATAATATAAAATTTTAGTTATGTAATTTTCTGTATTTTCTTTAGTTTTATTTTCTTATTTAGTTCTTATGATTTGAAGAAGAAGATCAAGGAGAAGGAAAATTTATTTCAAGAGATTGAGAAAAGGGTTGAAAGGCTTCTATCTTATTCTCTTATTTTTAATTCTTCTCCAATATTTCAACGAATATCATTTCAATGAACTTGCATGTTATAATTCTTTTTATTTCCATCTACTTTCATAGTCTTTCAATGTAGATTCACTATTAGTATATTTTGCATGATTTTTACAAGTTAAAGTAATTCGAGAGTTTGCTTTATATGACATCTAATAGAGTTTCATTATCAAGATATATTTTGAGAAATCGGTATATTGAGATAATTGCTATAGGTTAGTGTTTATTCTTAAAATATGTAATTAGAAACCTCTAATTCATTAATGAAAATTGTGAGTTAAAATTTTAATTGTATGTTTTAGGCATTTTAATTCATGTCGAGAGAGTGAGTTAAAAATTGATTCTAACTTGGCTTGCATAAAAAGATGAAAGATGTTAATCAAATTGATGGAATCAAGTTCATTGTCTTTAATTCTTCATTATTTATTTTATCTTCTTTTAACTATCATTAACTAGGTATATTTAGTTTACATGTTAGATTAGATTAAAATCAACTCTACCATTAATTAATCATTGTAAACAAGATTAAAATCAATTAGTAATAGTGTGTAAAAACGTTCCTCGTGGGATCGACATCTTAAGTACTATTGCGGTACACCGTATACTTGCGGTCAATAAGCATATATAGAAAATGCTTACCAGGTGTTACATGTTGTGGTATCAGAGCAATAGGTTTAGATGTTTCTAGGCTAGTGTAAGATAGAGCGTATATCTAGTGTTGTGTTGGCCTGATACGAATCATTGTGTATGTTTTGTAGTTTGATGGAGTCTGCTCATGGATCACTTGAGGGGTTAGCCGAGAGTGCAAATCCCTGAGAGCAAGATCCATCTATTTCGTGTCCGGCTCAGCCACCTAAGGTGCAACCTGAGGCCCTGTGGTCCCTTTCAAGGCTATGCTCAAGATATCTCAGGATATGGCCAGGGTTTTGGAAAGAGTTGCTGCCCTTAGAGCTCCGATAGAGAATATGCGAAAGTTTGGAGCAGAGGATTTCTTTGGAACTAGTTTGGATGAATCTGATAAAGTAAAAACTTGGATTGAGAAAGTTAAGCGGGTGCTAAGGGAGATTCGTTGTCCTTCGGAAAGAGAGGTGGAGTGTGTAGTCTCCTTGTTACAGGGCTCAGCTTATGATTGGTGGACGCTAGTGCTCAGACATCTGTAGCTTCCCGAGCCTGTGATGTGGGAGTTCTTTGAAAGGAATTTTTGGAATAAATATGTGACTAAGGCGTTTAAGGAGGCTAGGTGGGAGCAGTTTTTGAGTCTCCATCAGAGAGTGTTGTCTGTAGTTGATTATGAGAAGGAATTCAATCGACTCAGCAAGTATGCACCGCCAGGAGTTCTCACCGAGGAGTTCCGATGTCAACATTTTGAGGCGGGTCTGAATGAGTCTCTGAAGGTAATGTTGGTTTTGTTAATATCAGCACTGGATGTCAGTTACTATCAGATTGTGCAGGCAGCTTTGAAAGCAAAATGGTTTATGAGTAAGGGATGTGAAGCGTATTTGGCATTGATTTTGGATTCCCGAAGAGGGCAAGTAAAGATATAATATATTCCAGTAGTAAGAGATTTTATGGATATATTTTCAGAGGAATTATCGGGTTTGCCACCAAAAAGAGAAGTAGAATTATCTGTGGATATTGTGTCGGGTGCCGCTCTGATTTCTAAGGTTCTGTATAGGATGGCTCCGATGGATTTGAAGGAATTGAAAAGTCAGTTGCAAGAGCTTCTGGATAAGGGCTTCATTCAATCGAGTGTGTCACCATGGGGTGCTCCGGTTCTGTTTGTCAAGAAAAAGGACGGCACTTTGAGAATGTGTATTGATTACCGGCAAATCAACAAGGTTACGATGAAGAATAAGTATCCGTTGCCACGGATTGAGGATCTTTTTGATCAGCTACAAGGAGCTAGAGTGTTTTCGAAGATAGACTTGAGATCGATTTATTATCAGTTGAGAGTCAAGGATGCGAATGTGGCAAAGATGGCTTTTCGGACGCGTTATGGTCACTATGAATTTTTGGTGATGCCATTTGGTTTGACTAATGCACCCGCAGCTTCATGGATTTGATGAACAGGGCATTCAGACAGTATTTGGATCGTTTTGTTGTAGTGTTCATCGATGACATTCTAGTTTGTTCAACGAATGAAAAGGAATATGAGGAACATCTGAGATTGGTATTGCAAGTGTTGAGAGACCATCAGTTGTATGCCGAGCTTAGTAAGTGTGAGTTTTGGTTAAAAGAGGTGACATTCCTTGGACATGTGGTTTCGGCAGAAGGTATCCGAATAGATCCGTCCAAGGTTGAAGCTATTGTGAACAGGTTGCCACCGAAGTCTGTACCAGAAGTGAGGAGTTTTTTGGGGTTAGCTGGATATTATAGACGGTTTATGAAGGGCTTTTCAGTGATAGCTTCGCCTCTGACTCGGCTTCTCAGGAAGAAGGTTAAGTTCATATGGTCTGATAGGTTCCAAGCGAGTTTTGAGCAGTTGAAAGATATGTTGACTAAGGTTCCTGTACTTACTCAACCCATTTCGGGTAAAGAGTATACTATGTACAGTGATGCCTCGGGTATAGGACTGGGTTATGTTCTGATGCAAGATGATAAAGTGATTGCCTATGCTTCCAGGCAGCTGAAACCTCATGAGCAACACTATCCGACGCATGACTTGGAACTAGCAACGGTAGTGTTGCTCTTAAGGTGTGGCGGCATTATTTATCTAGAGAGACTTGTAGGATCTTTACAGATCATAAGAGTCTGAAGTATCTGCTCACTCAGAAGGAATAGAACTTAAGGCAGCGAAGATGGTTAGAGTTATTCAAAAACTACGATTGTATCATTAATTATCATCCAGGTAAGGCTAACGTAGTAGCAGAAGCTCTAAGTAGGAAATCAGTGTCAGCTTTGTCTCCAAGTAGAGGGAGGTGGAGGTTTGATTCATAAGGAGTGCTAATAACTCGGTTAAAGGCTGGACCGAACTTGAAGCAAGTGATAGTGGATGCACAATTGAGTGATCCGGTGTTGCAACGTGCTTCTTGCACGATTAGATTTGGTAAGCAGACTGAATTTTTTATAGACAGTGAGGGAGTGCTCAGATTTGGGAATCGGTTATGTGTGCCCAATGTGGATTAAGTGAAAAGAAGGCTTTTGCAAGAAGCTCATTCATCGGTTTTCACGATGCATCCAGGAGGAAATAAGATGTACAGAGACCTGAAGTAATTTTATTGGTGGCCAAGCATGAAGAGGGATATAGTAGATTTTGTTTCAAAGTGTCTGGTGTGCCAACAGGTGAAAGCTGAACATCAAGTCCCGACTGGATTGTTGTATCCCTTACCCATTCCTCTATGGAAGTGGGACGATGTTACGATGGACTTTGTATTCGGATTGCCTTTGTCGCAACGCAAGCATGATTCTGTTTGGGTGTTAGTTGACCTGTTGGTTTGATACCAATTTGTAAGCGATCTTTTGTGCTACGACACTTTTGTATTTTGATATGTAAAGACTTTTATGTACATTAATAATATTATACCTTTTGTTCTCAGCCTTGGCCTTTTATTTGTGAAATTTTATTTTACTGCTTTGAGTGTATGGTTTATTATTGTATGTTTGTGCTTGAGGTTTTGCATGACAACCCTCATCTATCGGGACCCTTCATCCTCCTCCAAGGATGAAGCTTCCTACGTATAGGTAAGGGGCGTTACAAGATTTCTTCATCTCCTACCTCACGCCACTCTCCCTAAATTCAAGACACAAAGATTGATTTTTGGACTTCTCAAGTTTCAAGTGTTTTTGGATGAAAGATTTGTATGGAAAAGGAAAGAAATAAGTCTCATATTTCATTGATTTCTTCTTAAGTGGTTAAGAATTCTAATTAGTGATATGTTTGGGTGTTAATGAGGGATTTTGGATGATTATGACCATGAAAGAGAAGGAGAACAAGGAAGAAAGCAAAAGTAAAGATGAAGGAGCCATCAAATGAGGTTTGGGAATTGTTGTGTTAATTTTTATGTTAATGAATAATTATTGGTGAATTGAATATTTTGAGGTGTTTATGTATGTGTTACGTTAGTTTAGATTAAATTTGGTGGATTTTTTTGTGTCAAATTAGTTGATTATAGGCTTGTTGAATTTCATAGTGCAATTCAGCCCAAAGGTGTAAAATGACCTTTAGTGCCTATTTTAGGTATAAGTAGAGTTTTAGAACTCCACATTATGTGAATGTAATTGGGTTGGAACTGTGACTTCCATACCTACAATTGCTCTAGAAATGACCATGAGCTAGTTCCAGCTCTAAGACTCTCAAAAGTTGCCAAAATAAAAGGGTTTCTATTTTGGCCTATTGATTGGAACCAGTTCTCTATGGTGTTATCTGACCTTTGTCTAGTTTTTAGGTTATAAATTGAGTTAGAGATCTCCAAATTGGGTGATTCTAGTGAAAATTGAACCATAACTTTCATGTCTACAAATATCGTAGAATAATTTATTTTTAGCTCTAAGGTCCCCAAAAGTGTCCAAAACAATAGCCTTTTTCCTGGAATAAGGCTTTGGAGCAGTCAGTATTTTTGATGTCATATTTCCTACTTTACAGCTTCAAATGACCTGAAATTTATAACATTAGAAAGTTAACATCTTGGGGATCATTTGTTAAGAAGAACATTTTGGCTAAAAATGGTGTTTGCATGATGTTTCAGATTGAACAAATTAGGGTTAAATTCTATTTTAGTAGTAGGGTATTCTATTTAGAAAGCAATTATGCCCAAGGACGCCCATTAGTCAAGGGTTAAACCCGCCTATTGGTGGCTATCTATTGGTCAAACCCGTCCATCCATGGCCACTCGTCAGTTATAGAGGGACGCCCATCGATCGGTGTTAAGCCCGTCGATTAGCATAATTGCCACCTATCATACCCGCCTATTTGCCATTACCCATCTATCCATGGCCACCTGTCAGTCATGTGGGGACGGTCGTCGGTCATGAGGTACGGTTGTTGGTCACCCTTGTTTTGTCTATATTCTCTATTTTTACTCCAAATTGAAGTAGAACTTTTATAAAACCTTTTAGGTTTCATCTAATGCATGTTTAAAGCAATAATATGAATATTTAAGTGATTAATATGTGGAAAGTAATTCAAAATAAGTATTAATGTGATATAGCGGTATGTAAGTATGATATGAAATATGTGTTATATGACAATATGATGAGCTTAACCGTGTTATGCACGATATGTAAATCTGATATATTTATAGATGTGTAAGTTTATGAATAGTATGTGGTCATAATAATTATTTCTAAATACGATGATTATGACGGGTACAAACATTATGCGAATGAATGAATGTACGATCATTATATGATCACACTAAGCGTGTTAGTAAATATAGAATGTGATAATGAAGTAGGTATCATAAAATGGAATTAATATATGTATAGTCTGCATCAACCAAGTCGTGGCTAGATAGGCATGCCTATAGGGTCTTTATTACTGTAGGCTATGCGTTGGACTTCGATTGGGTCCCTATGCATTTCTGAATCTTGCTTGGATTCCTATGCATTTATGGATCTTGATTAGATCCTTATGTGTTATGCATCTCATATGCATCCTCATGTGTAAATGTACCTTTGGTTACATATGCATTTCAACCCATTATCCACCTCCTTGGTAATGTAGGCAATAATTGAGTGAAAAAGTGCTAAATGAAGAATATGGAAGTTATTGATAAATAAATGTTTTTATATAAGTGAACCTTAATGGTGTGCTATAATGAATGTTTGTGTGATTTACTAATTGTATAGTTAGTTCCCTATCTAAAATGTATATATTATGATAAAGGATTAAGTAAATTGATATGCATAAACGTTCTGTTATTGTGATTATATTAAAATGATAAAGCAATAACATGAAAGATAAACTGTGATGTATGAGTGATTGTTACTAGTTGTAAAGACTTGAGTTTTAAGATAATGATAGACTAAATATTTCCATGCATGTAACAGTAATGATTAATTATAACAACTTTATTTGGTTTATATTGATACATCATGAGTCTATATTTGTTAATATGAATATGTTTGGAAATGGATGAATATTCCTATGTTGCTTCTAGATGAATGTAATTTCAACAGTAGGGAGATAAAGATAAGAACATGATAAACAAATATAGGATATTTGTTCTAATTAGAGTAGACCATATAAGCAAGAGAAGTTAAGATAAGCAAGCATTTATAATGTATTTGAAGAACGTGAAATAAATAATTGATATAACAATTAATATTATATGAGATTATTGGTATGTAAGTAATTTGATGTAACTTATACGAGTGTAAATACATATTTGAGTTTTACATTTTTTATTTGAGTTTTACATTTGTCTTTAATATGCTTAAATGTTCTAAATACAATATTTACATGAAGTAATAGATATGCAACTATATATGTAATTATTTGGGTGTATTGTTAACGACTACTGTGAGTGGTCAGCTATCTTATATGTATTGTCCACTAAGCTTTAAGCTTAGTACATGTGTTTCATCCAGGGACATTCCATAGCAGTCAAGGCCAACAAGTATCCAGGAGTATTTTAAATAGATTTTGTAATTGTTATTTGCAATGTAATTAACCACTATTTCAGTAATAAATGATCTGTATGTAATATGATTAAAGTGAAAAGTATTGTAATGGCCTACATGATAGCCTAAAAGTATTCAGTACTTTCTGTAGTGACTATTGTTAGTTTTACAATATGAGATTGTGTTTCTGGAGTTTTATATTCAGTAAAGTTTAAAGGTTAAACGTGCCTGAATTATAGTAGTTCTGGGATGGGTGACTTAATAGCTACAGTAAGCAAAAAAAAAAAAGATATTAATGCATAGAAATGATTTGTAGAGTGAATGCAGTCGGGTGGTACAGTTTTGTGTGAAAACGAGGTCATATAGCACTACAAAAAAAAGGCGTTTTAGCGACTAAATTTAGCGACGGCATACTTCCGTCGCTAAAATAGCGACTAAATTGCAACTGATACGAAATTTTACTTTGGAGGAAAATAGCGACTAAATGTGATTCTAGTTGCTAATTTTTTGCCGCGAAAATGTCGCGCCATAATTAGCGACTAATTTAGCGACTAAATATTTAGTCGCTAAATTATAGCGACTAATATGTAGTCGCTATACTGTGCTGACGATTTTGCGATGAAATAACGACAAATTTTTGTCGCAAAATTTAATATTTGTTTTGCGACAGATTTAGTGACTAATGATTTAGTCGCAAATACTGACGGATGAATGTAGTCGCTATTTTGTGATTTTTTAATAGACCCAAATAACCCTAAATCCCCAAAATTGCTAAGTTATCCCAGTTAGCTAGAGAAAGGGTCAGTGAGCGAAATAACCCGAAATCCCCTATCCCCTTCAACTGGAGTTGCCGCCTGCGATCGCCGGAGTTGTCGTCGTCGATAAATCCGTCGTTGCTCACCTCATTTCTACGTTGCGAAATCAGGGTAATGATATCGATCAAAGTTCTTCATTTTAAGTTTTCCAGATGGTTGGAGGTTGTGAGGTCTAGTTACATTGCGCAATATTGATTGTAATTTTCGTATTTCTTATGAGGTGGAAGGCGCGTAGGATACGAAGGGAGGACGAAGGGCAACAGATCGGAGTCTCTGCCATCAGAACGCAACAGTGAGCAGCCTAACGAGGAAGAAGGTATGTTTAGTATTATGAGCCCGAAATTTGTATGTTGTTCTTCATTTGTAAGCTTGAATGAAGTGATTTGTGGTTGTAATTGATTTGGTAATCAATAATTTCGGTAAATGTTGCTAAAAACAAGCTAGGTTGCGATATCTGCTGCTTGATGGTTCGGTTTGTCTTATGTTTGAGATTTTGTGTTGCAAATACGCTAGCTTGTAGTGATTTGCATGAAGTTTGATTTAAGCCTGTTAGTGCCTATGTTTATCTGTCGGTGTGTGCTTCTGTTAGTAGTAATATGTACTACTAAGATCTGAACCTTCCTTCTAAGATCTTCCTGTTTCTGCCACTTAAAGAGTATTTAGTGGAGCATGCACCCCGCTAGATTTGTAAAATTGCAAATAGACTCCTGTATAAATTATCTTCTACCTCTACATACATTAATTATTGGTTTGACTCGTATGTATATAGATTTGTCTCCCACTGAAATTAAATTCTGGATTTTCCCTTAGAGTGCTAATACCAGAAGTATGTCAAGTGATGCAAAAAATAATAAAAAATATAAACCTGGGGTGGGGATTTAGGCAAATGATTAAGGTTTTCACATCTTCATGAAATTTCAGTTCAATACTGGTTTTTGCTTTAGCTTTCCAATTGTAGCAAATGAGGGAAATCAATCAATTAAAGAGGGCCAATGAAGATGACTAAAGTTTTATTTGCTTCTGTTTTAATTAATTTTTGGGTTATTAGTAATTTATAATAGTAGAAGAGAGCAAATAAAAGTCAAAAGTCAAATCTAATTAATTGACAAATGATTTCAATGGATTGTTCTCAAAATATTAGTATAATTTATAAATAATAATTGGGTGGATAATAAGGGTTTTTGAACTTCAATATGAATTTTTTAGAAATAAATTAGATTGATATGATGTTGTAATTCATTTTTCTCTATGTCACTCTTGTATTAGAAAATTATAAAATCAGTTAATGCATAATCGAATATTATCATACTCATAACTAGAAATTACTTTTTAAACTACATATGCTTCCAATGTCAAACCATAATTGTATTGAAATTAATTAACTAAATATAAAATAATTTTTTATAACCACCAAAAATTGATAGGAAGGCCAACACTTTATATCAAAAAGTGTGAAATGTTTTGAATTAGATTTATTTCACGACATTTATATTTGAAGTTATTTTTATATATATAATTATATTATTGGGTTAGAGAGGTAAAATTCGAGTATTATTATTTTTTTTATAATAGTTAAATTTTCTACTATTTGAATTATAATTTTCATATATAGTTAGATATTACGACTAATTGTAATTAAAAAAATATAAAATATATTTTTTCAAAATCATTTTATATCACGAAAATAAAATTTTGATAAACTTCTAGTAATAAATAATAGATAAGAATTTGGCATTGGAAATATGAATCCAATCGACACCAAGGTGCAAGTTGACATTGACAATGATAACCACCCATACACACTATTCAAAAAAGAGTGATAGTCTGATGTATATATGCATATGGTGCGTGTGTATTTGCATCATTTAATGCTTATTTAATAGGATATAAGCAATTTGATGGTATAAATATGTGTAGAATATATGCGTTAATGTACTGTATCATAACCCTTTAAAAAAGTTACACCTTAAAAAAAATTAAAAAAGTAAAGCTAGGTTTGAAAAATTTCTAATACCCAAAAAGGAATAGGGGGTCTGTGGGTGAAGCCCGGCAAATAGGCCTAAATAGTTTCCTTTTAACTTTAATGTTATGCAATTTCTAGTTTGAACTTTAAACCCTTCTCCCACTCTTACAACTAATGATAATAAAACTATGCAATATTTTGTTTGTGTTGTTAAGCAATTGAATGTATAATAATTTCAAGCTATCCAACAATTTGTTGTTAAAAAAAATATGAATTTCTCAAGAACGGGAAGCCTAATTCCATAAAGCACTGACTCCAATCCACATGGCAATGATTGTGACTTCTTATGGGTCCAATGGAATCTATCCATGTATAAAAATTGATCCATTTAAAGAATTTAAACCAACCATTTCCCCCTCCTTTATCCACTAATTATTTGCCTCAAAATTAAACCATTAACTAAAATGGTTGGTTGTATAAGTTTGACAAACGCAAATTGCTGGTGAAACATGAATATAGCAATAAAAATATTTAAAAAAAAAAAGAAAAATTGAATTTCAAAGAAAGGGATAAGTGATAGATGTAGATGTGAAGTAAGTGTCACACCCCAAATCAGGCCTGGTCGGATTTGGCGCGTTAAGTTGGGAATTCAGGGGTATTTCAGTAATTTGTGCTTGAGGTAAATTGGAAAATAAGGACTTAATTGCAAAGTATTTATTAATTAAGTATGTTGAGAAGAGAATTGTTAGAGTGTGCTTGTAGTGTATAGAAGTAGGATATAAGTGGATTAAGGGGTTTTTTATAGTGTTGGTTGTATGTATGGTGCCTTGGATGTAAGTGGGATTTAAGGAATGATTTGGTGTGGCTCAAGTTTGGTGCCTTGAAGATATTTATTCAAGACATGGTTGTGTGTGGTTTGTGTATGGTGCTTAGAGTGGAAAAGTCAAGTGAGTGGATGTTTGGTCTAATAGGAGAGTGACAAGTGGCGTGGTAGGTGGGCAATTAATGGGAAAAGAGTTAAAGGAAAAGAAGAAAAAGGGAAAAAGGGCATCACGTTTGGCCCTCCTCTCTCCCATTCTTCCTCTTCTTCTCTTCTTTCCCGTTTCTTGCGTTTCCTCTCTTGATTGTGTGGGTTTGGATATGATTTGGGAGTGTTTGTAGAGCAAGATTTAAGAGGTAAGTGGTTAGATTTTGGATGTTGTGTTTGGATTTTGTTTCTTCTTCTTTCTCTTTGGTTTTATTTAAGTTTGGGTTTTTGGAAAAGTAATTGTGGGTTTTGGTTTTGTGCAAGCTTTGGGTTTCAAGAGAAAGCTCAAGGGTAAAGAGAAGGTGAAGATTGGGTTTTGAAGCTACAAAGAAATCAGGTTTGGGAGTTGTATTTAAGTGTGTGTATTTAAAAGTTTGGATTTGATTTTGTGAGTTGTTTAGCCCTAATTCTCACTTAGATTGTAAATGTGTTGGTGTATATGCACTATTGATGTGGATAAATGTAACACCCCCATACCCCCGGGAGGAATATCGGGGCGCCACGCGGACATATACATATACACATACATACATTAGCGGAAGCGAACTTTAATACACATCCATTTAAGAATAATAAAATAAAATAATACTACACTAGGGCCCAACATGTATTTCATATTAACTATACATATATATACATATTTCTCTTTATACACGTCCATATTACACTCTGTTTTCATTACGCTTTACATATACATTTACATGTAACAACTATACTCTTTTATTACATAATGATGTTACTCAAAATGTAAAAACTCTATCTCTAACTTATACAAAAAGAGATCAAAATAAAACTCCTAGTGGCCTTGACCCGCAGATGTCCGCTCACTGGTCCGAACCTGTAAACCTACATGGAAACAACCATCCGTGCTAAGCGATAACGCTTAGTGGGGATGAAAATAATGCAGAGGACTTCTTTCCGAAGTCACAAATAAATCACACAATTCATGTAACAAAATCAACTAGCTCATGCATATAGCTTTTATACGTGTATAGGTTGCATGTTCAAATATCAAATACTATGAGCTCACATATATATAACATTTACTCTTTTACTTATTCATGTACACTACAACTTGTACATATCCTTTATTCAAATATACGCTATCATATGTCCACATTCATGTAAACATGCTCATGTATTCATATACTTGTATACAGAACTATAATGTACTTAAACATGACTTTCATGTACTATAGCATCTATCCAGAATAATACTTTTAATCATCTCAAGTTCACTACACAATATTTAACAGAATGGGCCTGACTTCCTTTAGTTGCAGATACGGGACACTATAAAAACATTTTCGATAGACCGAAGTCACAAAACATTTTCATCTATCTCTATTAAATGACCATTCTCGGGGGTCGACCCGCTTCGCCCAAACGGGGCGGAATCTTGGCAGCTACCCTCGATAATCCCTTTATAAGCATGTTTATCTATCCACTGCTATGGCCAGTCAGGCGAAACATAAAGACTTTATACTCTATATCAGATACATTGTATGTACTCTACTGTTCATTCAAGAACACTATACACTATTTATATTTTAATGGAGCAAACCATGTGCATACATATACCCTATGCATATACTCGCATGTAGCCATATAATATCAATGCATCTTTGCACTCTACTTTACTAACTAATCAAATACACAATGCAATTTACATGTTCATAGACTTCACACATTATGATTCAATCATAAATAATCAACATCACATGCATATCATGTTCAATAATTAAAAAGCATATATACATTTAATTTCATTATTAAACTCTTATGCCATAGCTTTAATCACCTATATTTTCAATTGACAACCACTCACATACTCATTCCATAAGGTTAGAAATGAGTTGGACATGCTATAGGAACTTACCCTGAAGTTCGGGTGCAATACGGGTTCAATTCAGGAAGAAAAACACATAAAATGGTCAAAATAGAAGGGTGGAGGTTGTCACTACTCGTGACGGATGTCACTACTCATGACAGTGGCCTACTGTCACGACTCGTGACAGTCATCACTACTCGTGACAGAGCCAAGAAAATCCAAACAGAAACCCAACAACAACAATTTTGTTCAGGATAAACTGACATCGAAACGACATTTTTAGGCAAAACTTCCTCTTAACAAATCTTCCCTAGGATGTTAAATTTCAAATGGGACAATTTTCAAGTCAATTGGACATCTATAACATCATATATGATCTAAATAATCTGAACTGGTCAAATGAACCGGCCAAGGTAGAGACACCTCAATTTCGGCCAATTTTAATGGTCTTAGAGCAAGAATTTGCTCAAGATTATTTGTGTGACATTTATAGATATATAAGTCAGTGTTCTAATGGATCAAGAATCACTAAATTTAGACATCTAAAACTATACTTATGACAAAAACATCACACAGGGGTCAAGTGACAAATAAGCAGAATTTGCCAAATCAAACTCTATCATTTACACACACACTCTCTTGATCAAATCACATACTTATAAGCATATACACACATATCATAAGTAGGACAAGAAATCAAAATGATATTCACACACGATCCCTACCTCTAGAAAGCTCGATCTCGTACTTTCTACTCGATTTCGACCTTCTCTTTACCCTTATCGACTCTCTTGCCTCCAGCTTGTACCAAAACCACACAAAAACACTTGGGTTACTCTTCTTTTTACTTTAAATCAAAAATAGAAACAAAGTAGTAGAAGAAGACTAATTCTATCATAATAGTACTACTTACCTCTTCTCAAAAATCCACTCTCTTCATACCAACCCAAATGATTCTCTTTAGGAGCAAATGAAAAAGAGAAGAAAAGAGAGGAAGGTGGAGCATGGCAAAACCAAGGAAAATAAAAAAAAAGGAAAGCCAAAAGCTAGGAAATGAATAAAATGAACAAATGTTGGCCGGTCAAACCCAAAGAAGCCAAATCCTCTCACATAAGTGCCGCCAAACCAAATAAATGCCAACCACTTCAATTAATCCATCCATATCTTAAGCCAAGCCAAGCCAAGCCAAACCAAGCCAAGCTAAACCAAGCCAAGCCAAGCCAAACTAAGTGTCTCTTCCCTACAATGACACTTGGCACACTCCTACAATGCCACTTGTCACTCTCATATGCCGCCACTTGTCACTCTTCTATGACGACACTTGTCACTCTTCTATGATACCATGTGTCAACTCCCTACAACTCCAAGTCTCCTAGTCCCACTTCTACACACATCTCACGAGAGGGCTCTATCGCGCTCGCGACAGAACTCTCGCACATAAAACTTACCTTTTTCGAATAAAAAACTCTGTAATTCTTCTAGGGCCATTTTGGGGTGTGACAATAAATGTGTTAGTAATGCATGATTAGGATTGAATGGAAGGTATGTGAATTTGGGTAATTTATTGTTTAGTACATAAATGTGTTTATGCATGTGTTCTTGAAAATTTTCGGAATTTTGATTGTGATATGTTCTTGATGAAGCATGTATGTTATGGGTTTTTGTTTGGGTAAAGTAATTTTGCATGACTATGGGATTATTGTAGTGATTTTTGGTGGATTGATATGGTTTTTGCTGCAACTTAGTGGGTATTGGAGATTTATTAGTACTGTGAGTTTAAATTGGTTTTTGGTGTGAAATTAATTGTTGATAAATGTTATTATGTGGTTATTGATGTTATTGGATGGCTGGAATTGAGGTAAGAAACCATTTGAATGTGATTTGTGTGTTGTGGGTGTGTTTTGGAAGAGGGAGAATTATGCAGATTTTGTGGATCCCGTCTCTATCGCGAGCGCGACAGATATCGGTCATCTTGGCCTATGCTGTCGCGAGCACGCGACCCTGTCGCGAGCTCGTGATAGCAAATGTTGATGTGCTCTCTGTCACGAGCGCGACATTATCTCGATCGCGACAAAGCGCAATGTGGGCCTGTGCTGTCGCGAGCACGCGAACTATCGCAATCTCGCAATGGATAAATATGGTCTCTGTCGCGATCGAGACATAGTCGCGAACGCGATAGAGTTCGGCTGTTTCCTCCTCCCCACGATCGCGAAGCCCATCGCGCGCGCACTATGACGAGACTATGGTCTCTGTCGCGAGCGCGACAGACATCGCGAGCGCGACAGTCTTGGTTTGCTGAATGAGTTTCTTCTGGTGTGTGCATGTGGTTTGAACTCTTGTTTCCTTTGGTGACCATAAGCCCTATCTTTGTGAACTTATGAATTATATGAATGTGAATCCATGACATGAATATGCCTATATATATATATATGTATGTAATTTAGAATATTATGGGATGAATGGATTAGTTCATGCATGGTTTATACTTAGTCATCCTCATCTATCGTATGATTAGGATTTTGTATTGATAATCGCTGGCATGTTAGTGTTTCTATGCTTATCTCCGATATGCTTTGGAATTTTGAATAATGTTAAAGTGAGTTGACTGTATTATATTGTATGCTTTGCAATATGAATTGTATGAGGCATGATTGACATTATGAACTTATGTATATGTTTACTATACTATGATTTATGCATGTTGAATTATATCGTGTGACTTGAACATGATTTGTATTACGCATGACCTGCTAGAGTCAGTCAGTGGATAGTTAGGCATGCCTAATAGAGTTTCATTAGCTGCAGCCCTTTGAACGTTTGGACCCTGATCAGGTCCTTGTTTGGTTCCTCGCGAACCCTTTTATGTGTATGGATCTTGCTTAAGATCCCCTATTGTGAAAGTGTTTCGAATAAGAATTTATGTGATTACGTCGATTTGTACCCGTAAGGTGCACCCGTTTGTGCCAGCGAGGCACTGTCAGATTTCTCGTTATCCACTATTTTGAGTCAGCAGGTTTTCTATTTGCTTTGTCTAATATGAATATGGAAATATGATAACAGATTGGGTAGCATTTCAGTAATGTGAATTAGCTATTTTTCTGAATGTGATCATGAAAGTCTGAGTGATCTGAATGTGACTCAAATATGTATTTGTATATGCTTTCTCGCCTATATTGTATTGTGAATGGATTTAATTGGTCAGTTGGAAGTGTAAGCATGCGAACTAATATGTATAAGTACGCTGGCTTGCATCATTAAATACTATGGTTAAATGTGTGAACGAGTATTGTCCTATTGTGATGCAATGCATGTGGATCGACGTTCGGTAAGTGCATGTGTCATAATGTAATGATATGCTATATGTTCCTTTGAACTCAGCTATCGCAGTATTGTTGGTACATTATTGTGTGTTTGCAATTCATGGAATGATATTGTATGGATTAGAGTTGTGCAGTGGAAGTGTGGTGGTTTGATGCTATACATTGGGTTTTGTTTAGTGTGTGCGTCTTGTGACATGATAAGTATGTTTTAGTACCTCTTAATGATATATGATGGTTGGGTGTAGTATTGCTTGGCAATTGTGTTGCATGTGAATGGGTTTCCGCTATGGTAAGGGTACCTCAGTACGATATGTGCATGTGTAAATTTTCAAGAGTTTATGCATGGTGAAGTATTGCTATTCGATACCTCGATTAAACCAGTAAGTATATGCATGAAAGCTTGTATGTAATGTTGCATGATGACATTTGTATTATATATGGTATTGCTTTTGCTTTGGTTTAATTGACATAAGTATTTGGATATGAATGTGAATTCTTGAATGAATGTCTTTGCTATGTAAGTCTGATTATATATGTGTTTTGAATATCCGTCTTTGCCATTTGAATGTGTTATGCCTTGGCGACCATTGTGAATAGCCGTCCATATCTCTTGTGTGTTCTCCCCACTAAGCGTTATCGCTTAGCACGGGCTCTCTTCCCGTGCAGGTGGCAGGTTGTGTTCGGAGCGAGTCACGCATCTGCAAGGTCGGCCACATTAGAGTTAGAAGTTTTGTATTTTGTCCGGCTTCTGTATTTCAATTTTTGTATTTCTGTATTATTGTATTTATGTAATTATATGTATCGATCTGGAGATTTTATTGGGTTATATAATCGTTAGTATATTTTTATATTAAATTGTTCCTTTGCTTTATCAGTCGCGTTATGCTTCTGCTGTATGATCATACGTATGCATGTGTTTATGCTTCCGCTTAATACCTGTGTGTGTGTGAGTTATTGCATGATCGGTCTGTGCCCGCAAGGTAAGTCAAGTTTTTAATTACCCCGTATTTATGTATGTATGATTATATTTTTATGCATGCTTCCGCATGGTGCATGTGCATATCTATGTGAGTGAGCGTCAGGTAGCGTGCCCGCCAGCGTCCTTCCAACAGGGACGATGGTGGGGGCGTTACAGTAAGGATAATAGTGGATAGGTCCATCTTATCAAAAGGAAGAATTCGGTTATGGATTCTGGCACCTCACCAATTGGTAGGCTACGGGAGTGGATTCTATTCATTCTTCATGTTAGTAGCTATATTTTTTATGTATATCTTGGTGACTAAACTTTGTAATTTTCTTATTTTGTGCAAATAAAGGAATTCTTGAAAATATGGAATCTGATGATCGTAGTTGGATGTATAATCGGCGGGATGCAAGCGGAAGGACTAATGCATCATATGTTTATGGAGTAGAAAGTTTCATCAAATTTGCTACTTCTCATCCCGAGGAAATGAGTGGCGAAAAAATTAGGTGTCCATGCATCCGATGTGTGAACCGCAAGTTTCATGAGGCGGATACAGTTATGAATCATTTATTACGTAAGGGATTTGTTCGAGATTATTTAGTTTGGAATTGCCATGGAGAGACACACATAACTCAAAACGAGTTAAATTGGGTTCCAACACTGAATGAATCAGTGGATGGTGGAGAGGTAAGAAGTTCATATCAGCAGATGGTACTCGATGCAGCCGGGTCTAGTTTTAATCCCAACAACCTTTGGCAACAGTTTAATCAAGAAGGTTATAGTATTTATAATGATGAACAAGTATCTATGTCTAACCCCAACATACCTGGACCCTCAAATTTTGTTGGAAATGGTATGGATGAGGCACCGAATCGACAATGTCAACAATTTTATGATCTTCTTGACTTTGGTAATGCACAGTTGTATCCTGGTTGTGATGATCATTCTCAGCTCTCTGTAGTTGTAAGGATGTTGCATGCCAAATCAGAATTTAATCTTGCAGAGAGGTTTTTCGATGCAAACATCCAATTGTTTAAAGAAACTTTGCTTGAAGGTAACTTACTGCCAGACAATTTTTACCAGACGAAATGTCTTGTTAGAAGCCTGGGATTGCCTGTCCAAAAAATTGATTGCTGCAATGAAGGATGCATGTTGTTTTGGCATAAGGATGAAAATTTGACACAGTGCAAGTTTTGTAATCACCCAAGGTTCAAAATGAGTGGCGGTTCCCATAGGCAAAGGGTGAAAGCATATAAAAGGATGTATTATTTTCCTCTAACACCTAGGCTACAGCGATTATATCAGTCAAAAGCGACAGCGAAACATATGAGATGGCATTATGATCATGTCCAAAATGATGGGGTTATGGAGCATCCTTCTGACTATCTAGCTTGGAATTATTTCAATGAAACTCATCCGTCTTTTGCTGTTGAGACTAGAAATGTTAGGTTGGGGTTATGTACAGATGGTTTTCAGCCATTCGGACAATATGGGAGGAAATACTCATCATGGCCGGTAATTGTTATGCCTTACAATCTACCCCCTAGGATGTGTATAAAAGAGGCTTCTATTTTCCTAACTGTTATTGTGCCAGGGCCGAGGAATCCTAAGCAAAAAATTGACGTATATATACAACCCTTGATTTATGAGTTGATGGAATTGTGGAATAGTGGAGTGTCTACATATGATGTGTCCACTAAGCAAAATTTTATGATGCGAGCTGCGCTTATGTGGACAATTAATGATTTTCCAGCATATTCAATGTTGTCTGGTTGGAGTACCGCTGGAAAATATGCATGCCCTTATTGTATGGAACATACACAATCTTTTAGACTAGAGAGTGGTGGGAAACAAACTTGGTTTGATAATCATAGGAAATTTCTTCCTCATGATCACCCCTTTAGGAGAAACAGGAGAAACTTTAGAGTCGGTCATGTCGAAATAATGCCACCACCACCAATTAGAGATGGGGAATATATTCTGCAAGAAATTGAGCAGTGGGGTTTAGTCAAAGCAACTGAGCATGATGCCGACGAGATTAATGGGATCATATGTCAGTCTTGTGGGTGGAAGAAGCGAAGCATATTTCGGGATTTGCCTTATTGGAAAACAAACATGATGAGGCACAATCTTGACGTAATGCATATCGAGAAAAATGTTTTTGACAATGTGATTAACACAATTTTGAATGTTGAAGGGAAAACCAAGGACAATGCGAAAGCACGTTCCGACTTAGAAAGATATTGCTGCCGTCCAGAGTTGTCAATGGATCCAATTATTGGCAAGTATCCAAAAGCATGTTACACATTGGATAAGCAAGCGAAAAAAGAACTGTTTGATTGGTTGAAAGAACTGAAGTTTCCAGATAGATATGTCTCAAATTTAGGTCGTTGTGTTGACATGGTGAAACTTAAATTATATAGCTTGAAAAGTCATGATTGCCACATATTTATGCAACGATTGCTACCTGTTGCCTTTCGTGAGCTACTTCCTGGACATGTGTGGAGGTACTTACAGAGTTGAGCTTATATTTTAGGGACTTGACATGCAGTTCTATCTGTCTGGAGGACATCGAGGCATTGGACTCCAACATTCCTCTAATAATTTGCAAACTTGAAAAGATATTTCCTCCGTCCTTTTTTGACTCAATGGAGCACTTAATGATACACTTACCACATGAAGCAAGGATTGGTGGACCAGTACAATATCGATGGATGTATCCATTTGAGAGGTAATAACTCCTTAAGATTAACATTATGGTAGCAAATATGTATGAACACATTAAAGCATTAATTGATTGTGTACATTACCCATATGCAGGTACCTTCGCTCCCTTAAAAAAAAGATTGGTAATAAGTCAACAGTAGAGGCATCTATATGCAATGCGTACCTGCTATCAGAATCATCAAATTTTTTCTCGCATTACTTTGAACCTCATGTTAGTACCAGACATCGACATCGTCCTCGTAATGATGATAGAGATTGGGAGGAAAATGTAAGTGAGAATTTAAAAATTTTCACTTATCCTGGACGACCAAGCTCAGAAATTGGTACCAGGGCGTTAACATTTGAGGAGTATAAGGCAGCTCATACCTATATTTTACTTAATTGCGAGGAGGTTTCTCCATTCTTGAGGTACATAATAATTATATATGGGATTCAGTTGAGAGATGTGGAACCATTTTTTCATTTGACGACATTGCTTTTAATTTTTTTTGGTAATGAAGTATATATTGCGATAACTTACGCAACAAGCATCCCCATCTTACACCAAGTCAAATTGATGCAAATATTGACACCTACTTCGTGGACTGGTTCGAATTATATGTAAGGCTCACAAATTTTTATTTATAATACTTACCTGTCATAGTAGAAGGTAATGATGATAACTTCACTATGTTTTTTTTTAAGAGTAGGTACGTTACAATGGAATTGAAAATGAATACATCACAAGTTTGTCACAGAAACCACTGCGGAGAGTTAAGTGCTATTCGATATATTTTGTCAATGGATACAAATTTCACACTAAAGGTCATGGTTCTGGAAGACATACAATGAATACTGGAGTTTGTTTGAAAGGGTCAAATTCAGTTAATAACGTTGCTGATTACTATGGATGGATTGAAGAGATCATACAGATAGAGTACCCATCGTTACCAGTAAAGCGAACTGTATTATTTAAGTGTCATTGGTTTGATCCCACTGTAGACATTGGTATTAGGATTCATAGCCAATATAGACCTGTTGATGTAAACCAGCATCGTCGGTTCAACCGTTATGAACCATTTATCCTAGCAATGCAAGCAACCCAAGTGTAGTATGCAAGATATCCGGCTTTAAAATTAGACAAATCTAACTGGTTAGCTGTGTTCTCAGTTAAACCAAGGGACTACGTTGCCACATCAGGTGTAAGAGATCACATTGATAGTACAGAATGTAATGCATTCCAAGATGATGGAGTTACTGTGCAAGATATGACAATTGATGCTTCTACGGACGATGATATAGACTTGCGTGACCAATCGGGAGTAGTAATTGAAATTGACAGAACTGATGACATTGCTCAACAACTTGATGAGGATGAGGAAGAGGAGGAATTTACAGATTACGATAGCAATGATGACGATGAAGAGGAATTCCAAAATTCATCATCTAGTGATTAATTGATTAAATGTAATTTTTAACGGACAGGAGTGTTAACTTATTACTTTTTAATGCATATTTATTACTCGATTAAAAAATATTGGATGGACACTCTTGTATTTACTTGTTATAATTGTTAAACACATACATGTATAGTTCACTATTTTGCAGGTATGGGTCGTGGTAGAGGCAGAGGGCTTATGGATCGTGGTCATCGGGGAGGACGATCAGAAGGGGATATATCAACTCCACCATTTGGAGATATGCCAGATATCCCTGGAGACCCCACATCCGGGAATGAACAATCAACACCAGTGGCATTTACACCATCAGCATGAACCCCCAGTCCGCACACGGCCAACAGCAGTACATCTACTACATGTGATGTCTCCAGTGAAAATAGTAGTAGATTGTACGTTATAGTAAATCAACAGGGACTGTGAGTATTCACCAATATAAATTGCTACAAATATATAAAAACAGGTTTAAACACATTTTTATTATTTTATATATTATTCAGGCTGGAACCGTCCTCCTAATGCTCTAGGATCATAACTACCAGTTTCCATCAGCGGACAGATCTCAATGGAGTCAGTTGGAAGGAGGTTGCTAGAGAAAACAAGGAGTTTTATTGGGGAGAGTTCAAGGTATATGCATATATTTATTTGAAAATTAAATTTAATTTTTCATTACATAATTTATTATTCAAATTATATAATAGTTTTGTACGATTATACACACTAATGAACAAATTTAAATGCAAATCCAAAAAAAATGCCACTGGGATGCTAGTGTCAATTATCTTGTTAGGGCAGGTTGGGAAACAAAGGCTGCACAAAGATATAAAGATTATGTGTATCACATAAAAATTGCCAAGCAGAAGCCTAAAGATTTCCTAGAGGCTGGATGGAACCGGTGGCATTAGATTTTCAATCTTCCTCCGCGCCTTCAACTCTCCAGTCAGAAGAGGATCAATCGTTATGGAGGATCTGAAGATAAGGCTCCCGGATCATATACTAGTGGTACCATATCTATTGGTGAGCATATCTCACGACTGGTAAGTATTTTATTTATTAAAAATTTCACTTATAATTTTATGTTATTGACCTTCAGTTGCATCTATTTGCTAATTGAGATGTTCATTTTAGTTCATTTCAAACGGAATATATAGATCCAATCAATATATATATGGTAATTAATATATGATGGCATATATGGTTATTAATATATTGATTTATACACACACACACACACACACACACACACATGTATGTAAAGGAGGATGAGAATATTGTGTTGGAGTTTGTTGGGAAAATTGGAAAAAATTTGTGATTTTTGGAAGTGTTAAATGAATTTTTTCTTGCAGGAGGATGGCAATAATATGGGGAGGTTATGGCAAATTTTTTTTTTTGATTTTTTGCAATGATTCACCTCATATATTGCTTTTGATTTGGATTTTATAGAACTAATGATATACATACATATTACTTAACAATACATTGATTGATATATATATATATATAAAGGAGGATGGGAAAGTTGTGTTGTACTTTGTTGGGGAAATTGAAATAAATTTGTGATTTTTAGAAGTGTTAGATGAATTTTTTGTTACAGGAGGATGGCAATAATATGAGGAGATTATGCTAAATTTTTATTTTAGTTTTCTCAATGTCTCACTTTCTATTTCTTTTGGAGCTAATTTGCCTGTCAATCCATTGGTGAAATCAATAGACATGCGTATTAGTTAACAATATGTATATTGATTGAGATATATATGTAAAGAAGGATAAGATAAATTGTGTTGGAGTTTGTTGAGGTGATTGGAATTAATTTCTAATTCTTAGAAGTGTAAAATGAATTTTTCTTCACAGGAGGATGGCAATAATATGGGGAGATAATGTCAAAATTTTTTTGTATTTTATTGAAAGTGTTTACTTCATATATTTCCAATAAAATAGGATAATAATGCAAGTGCATGTTTTACTCGTAGTAATTTTTTTTAAAATTTTTTTATTAATGTACATGATATAGGAGAAGGAGATGGGTCGACCACCTACGATTCCCAAGGCTTATCTGCACACACACACCATAAATCATGATGGGAAAACTTATGTGGCGGATCGCAGCAGGGAGGTTCATGAGAGTATCAAGTACTTTACTAGTTACTCAAGTATGCAGTTGTCAACATGTTATATTACTATAAATTTTATAATGTTTTTAAATTTACATTTATTCAATATTGTTGTCATTTTATAGGAGCGATATGAGCAACTCCGATCAGAGAGATCGCAAGATGATTCATCTGTCGATGAGTCGGAGTTGTTTATCGAGGCCGCATGACGCAACAAAAGGAAAGCAATTTATGGTCTCGGCTCATATGTCCCTCTTAGTCTTCATCAATCTGGTCCATCATGTGCTACTGGTGCAAGCACTGCATCTCATTCTGGTGGTACATGCCTGACCAAGGAAGACGTCGAGGAGATTGTAGCGCGAACTATTTGTTCGTTGCTTCCTCACTTTTCCTCTCAGCCACCAGTCCCTCAGTCCAGCACCACTACTGCATCACCCGCACCACATGATGACGTTGGGCCTTCAGGTGCACGCGGTTCAGACCCCCATACAGATTCTCACTGTGGTGGTGGTGGCAGTACTTCTAGATGACTTTACATATGTTTTTTTTATGACATTATTACTATTACATTATATACATATTTATGATACGATAAATTAATATAATTATTAGTACTTTTAATTATTTGTTCATTATGAATTAATATTAATTACATATGTTTTGGATTATATGTTTCTGAATTTGATTATATTTTAGGTTGCTAAGAATGTGAGTATTTATTTTCCGGTGTTGTATATATTAATTTATTTTATTGTGTAGAAAAAGGAATTTTTTTTTTGAAAAATAATTAGCAACGGATTAGCGACAGCTAAACTCGTCGCTAATACAAAATTCGCAATTAGCGACTAATTAACATACAGTCGCAAAATTTTAGCGACTAAATATGATAGCAACTAAATATGGCGACATAAATTATGTCGCTAATTTTATTTAGCGACAAAAATTGCGACTAAAATTTAGTCGCTATAACATGTTTTTCTACGAATGGCGACTGATAATTCGTTTATTAGCGACGAAAATGGTTAATTTTAGCGACTAAAATGTAGTCGTAAATATTAGCGACTGTTTCCCATTTTAGTCGCTAAATTTTTTGAGACGACCGGAATTGCGACATGGCATCGTCCAGTCGCTATAACCAATTAGCGACGAAATATTGAAGAATAGCGACGAAACTTTCCGTTGCTAAATGGGTTTTTTTTGTAGTGTAGGCCCCCAAACGTTCGTCTGAAGTTCGGTTCGGTTGAACCGAAGTTTGACCGAGTTTTGACCGAATTTTTAAAAAATGATAGAGTGGATAAGAAGTATTAGTGTGGGAAGTGTGCAAGCTCAAAATGATTTTTAGAATTTTTTGATAGCTTTAGATTTGAATTTTACGGTAGAAACCGATTGAATCGAACCGAACCGATTTAAGTGAATTGGGCCCCAAATGGACTCTGATTTAGCTAAAATTTTGTGTGAAGGCTATTTTTGATATTTTAAACATGATGGAATTAATTGGGAGTGAAAAAGAGGTTAGGAACATTCAAATTACCTAAAACAATGCAAAATGACCCAAAAACCAAAAATCGGACCAAACTGGTCTGACCACTCTAGTTGGACACGGTTTAGTTCAACTCCAATCATATAAATAGGCCCAAAAGGCTGGATAAATCCATAGTTCTCCATTGTAGCTGCCCTCCTCTCTCCCATTCATGGCCGAATTCATCTTTCTCTCTTCTCCTCCATTTTTCTTCCAACTTTTCTCCATCTCACCCCAAAATCAAGCCTCCCCATCATAGTTCAGCTCCTTTAGATTCTATTGGTGCCATTAGAAGTCCATTTGGTGGTTGGAAAGTGGGTAAAACCTAGACTTGAAAGTTTAGGTGTGAAATTGAGGTATGTGTTTTAGGTGTTTTTAATTTGGTTTCAACATTCCTAAGGGTACTTTAGGATGTAAATAAGATATTTATAAAGTTTATTTGTGAAAAGGAAGCTTGGTTTTAACTAGATTTGCATTTATGTGTATGAATCCTATTATGTCCACTAGGTGAAGGGACATCTAGCCAACCTAAAGGAAAGGAAAAGACTCCTTGAGAAGTGTTTTGAAAGGATTTGAGGTTAGTGACTGCAAATTCCATCTATTTCCATGGTTTATGTATGAATTTTAGGTTATGTTTAAGTGTGGGTATAAGATAATGATGTGTTTAATTGAATCTAATTTGATGTTAATGTTTAGTAGGCTTGAAATAGTGTATAAACATGATTAAATGAAATTAAATCAAAGTGGTATGAAAAACTTAATTGTAGCCGAATTGAATATTAAGGAATTAATTGAATTCTAAGATGATTTATGGCATTTAAATGATGCTTAAGATATGCTTAACATGTGTATAACATGATGGAATGATAAAAAGGTTGAAAAGAATTCATGATGAAGTCTTAGTGTTAAGGCCAAATGGTATATATGGGATTTTTATGTGTTTTAATGATGATTAATGCATTTTTAAGATGAATTTATGGTGTTTGGCATGTAAATTGATGAATGTTATGTGTTAGACCATGTGAAGGATGTGTTATGTATGTGGTATTCATGTGACCGAATGGTATATATGGGTAAAGGCATGATTTTGATGGGTTTTTATGGAAATAAATGGTATAGTGATGTTATACAATATGTAATTGGCCTAAATGAATGATAAAGTGGATTAAAAGAATTAATGGTGAAAAGTTGGAATGTGGGCCGAATGCATGTATGTATGTGTGCATGTGTCTCATGATGAATTCATGAGCTTGCATGACATGTGATGGTTTAAGAATGATAATCATATGTATAATGATGAAATGACATGAAAAAGAATGAGAGAGTATGATATTATGCCATTAAAACTTTGTATGACACATTAATAATGTGAAAAATAAAATAATGTTGCCCTATGTGATAAGCTGGTAGTCGAGTCTAGTTTCAGGATATGTTGGCTAGCCATAGGGACATAAGACCGCGGGAGTGAGCATGGCGTCTCACTATTTTTATAGGTCATTGATGGACCTATTATGTTTTTTTAAAAGTATTTGTTTAGAAAGACTGGAGTAATCCTTCGGGGTTCCTTCAGGTTTAGAAAGACTGGAGTGATCAGTCAGAGGTCTCTCCAGGTTAGTATGAGCCCTTAGGGGTTCGCATCCCGTTTATCCTGTACATAAAGTCTGCCAGCATTATACCGGGGCAAAAAGGGTAATAATGAGCTTTAAATGGCTAAAATGTGATAAATTTTATGTTATGTGTGAAAAGGACATAATTGGAATTTTGTAAAAAGTTTGAGGGCAAAGCGGTAATTTTATAAAAAGTTGGTAAAAGTGAGAAAGTTAGGTAAAAAGTGTAAGTATAAGGGTAAATTGGTATTTTTTTTTACCAAATACGAGGTTAAAAGGGTAAATTAGTGAAAAAGTGATATAACAAGGACCTAATTGTAATTTGGTGGAATTATAAGGTTAAAAGTGGTATTTAAGCGTTAAAAGGTGATTAAAACAGTTAAAATATAATTAAAATAATATTTATGTGTAAAAAGAGACATAAATGAAATTATATGAAAAGTTGCGGGTAATATGGTAATTTTGTGCTTATGTGTGTAAATAATGATTAATAAGGGTAAAAATGTCATTAAATTATTAAGAATATAATTGGTAACTTTGGAGGGGTAAAAACGTAATTTGGCATAAAAATGACAATTGGAGGGTAAAATCGTAAATTTACATGTTAAATAATGTAAAATGGTTAAATGGAATATAATTGAGGGCATTTTGGTAATTATGAGTAAAGGAAAATGAGATAATGGCATTATTGTAATATTAGTGTGAAATAATTGAACCAATGGCAAAATGGTAATTTTAGTGAAGTTGAATTTGAACTAATGGCATAAGTGTAAATTTGGTGAAATAAAATGAACTAAGGACATTTTTGTCATTTTTGAAAAGTTTAAGGGTAAAATTGGAAAGTTGCCATAAGTTAAGAATAAAATGGTAATTACGGTCGTCACGATCGCGACAGAGCTCGATATAGTAAGCATTCGCCGAGCGGTGCTTCATCGCGAGCATGAGACGGGGTACTTGTGCTTTGTCGTGAGCGCGACGCACATCGCGATCGCGATAGAGGCCCTTCTTACCTACCGTCTTTTTCTGAAAATGGTTTTTAAGCTTCTTTTACACGGGTTTTTACTACATGGTGCATGATATGTCTTATATACGGATTATGAGATTATGAGATACATGTTTATGATAAAGCCTGTATATATATATATATATATATATGATTTATATGTCTCTGAAATTGATTAATATACATGTATACATGAAATTATATGATATTAACACTTACACATGATTGAGTTATTATTTGAGCCTGAAGTGTCATAGCAGTGGATAGATAAGCATGCTTATAAAGGGTTAGAGGTAGCTGCTACAGTGACCTTAGCTGTGTCTACTTGATGAATAGCTAGTGTATTCAACGCTATTGAGTTAGTTCTCTAGAGTTTAAACAGTATCCACAGTACCCGTATCCACCATTGTTGAGAATTCAGGCTAATGTATATTCTGTAGTGTACAAGAGGTAAAAAAGAGACTTATATATGTATATAGAGGTAAAGTAGAGACTTGTATATGTATATGAACAAAATATGACATGTTACCAATATTGTTGCCTTAACTGGATTTTTGCACATGAATGGGATGAAGCATGATGATTTTTATTTATGAAGTTGTGTACATGATTATTTGTACCTGAAATGACTATCGATATGCCTTTGATATATTTGTGACTTCGTTCAAAGTCTATTGCTTTTGTTTATCTCCACTAAGCGTTATCGCTTAGCACGGGTGTTTTTCCCGCGTAGGTTTTCAGGATGAGATTAGAGAGCTTGCATATGCAGGTCCTGGCCACTAGGAGCTTGTTGAAGAACTTTTTGTATAAGATAGAGTTTTCTTTTTAGGTTTTGAGTAACATCTTTATGTATATAGGGAAGTATAGTATCGAAATGTAAATGTTAACTGTTTTGTATATGTACTGAGGATGATTATGTATTAAAGTATAAAACCTTTGTAATATGTACAGTTTATATATGTCATAAGAGTATTTTGTTTTTGGCCCATGATAATCTAATTATTTATTGTTATTGCTTCCGTTTTCGAGATGAGTTTGTATATGTATGCGTTAGTGTGTTTGCTCGTAGCAACCCGATATTCCTTCCCCGGGGTATCGCGGTTACATTATACCCTAAGGGACTGGTCACACAAATCTCATAATCTAACTGATCAGCATCATACAACTTATCAAATAACTTATCCGTGCAAAAATATGAGTGTGTGGAGCCAGGATCAATTAGAGCATACAACTCAGTGTCAAAGAGTAGAAACTTACCTGCAATCACATTCGGGGCATCCTGCTCATCCCGAGCTCTCATGGCATACGCCCTAGCTAGCACCATCTGAGGACGATCAACAGACTCTGATGGAGCTCCCTCTCTAGGTCGACCACCTCGACCTCTACCTCGGCCCCTACCTCGACTGGCTTGCCAAGCATTAGACCCCACACGGCTAGCCTCACGCTGATCTCATGAATTCTCACTCAGCTTCAGACAGTTGGCCGGGAAATGCTCGGTGCTTCCACATCGAAAACAATAACCTGTGAGCCACCTACACTCGCCCTCGTGGCGCTTGCTGCAGTGAGAACACTTGGGCAATACTTCAGTCCTACCACTAGAACCACCTCTACCAAAACTTGAACCCATGGTAGAACCTTGCCTCCTACCCCTCGAAGCCGGACCTGAAGAAGACTCATCCTGCCGGGTTCCTTGATCTCTTACCTGAGGACGAACCTCCACGAGGGGGATTCCTTCTCTGAGCTCTATCTCTCAAAACCGACTCAGACCTCTCTGCACGGATAATTACCTGAACAATCTGGTAGTAATTGATACCAGGAGTACTCATCAAAGAAATGAGCATTGCCCTCAAGGACTCATTTAAATCAGCCTCGAAATGCTGGCACTGAAACTCTTCTGTCAGAACACCCAGAGGAGCATACTTTGCAAGACGGTTGAACTCCTTCTCATACTCAGAGACTGACATAGCCCTCTGCTTCAAACTGAGAAACTAAGCCCACTTAGCATCCTTATAAGCCCTGGTCACATACTTGCTCGTGAAATCCTGCTCGAAAAACTCCCAAGTGACCGGATCAGGCAACTGGGGATGCCTACGAACCAACTTCCACCAATCGTAAGCTGACCCCTAAAGCAAAGCCACAACACATTCAACTTGCCTTTCAGGAGGGCACTGAATCTCCTCAAGAACATGCTCCACCTTCTCAATCCATTTCTCAGCAAACTCTGACTCATCCAAACTTGTCCCATAGAAATCCTCTGCCCCAGCTTTCCTTATGCTCTCTATAGGGGCTCTTGGAGCAGTCACCCTTTCTAAGACACGAGCTATATCCTGAGAAATCTTTAACATGGCCTTGAAGGGCATGGTTGCGGCCTCAGGCTGTACCCTAGCTAGTTGAGCCAAAACAGACACTGACGGATCTTGTGCTTGAGGATTCACACTCTCAGCTGACCCCTCAAACGACCCGCGCACTGAATCAGAATCCATCTAAAACAAACATAAAGACATCCACATTAGCCAACACAGTCCTAACATATGTCTATACACAACAAACACCCAGCAAACGCCTAAACCTAGGCTCTGATACCTAAACTTGTAACAACCCCTATCCATACGTAGGAGAACCCATCCTTAATGGTGTGAGAACCCATACGAACAAGGGTGTCACCAAACAAACCGATACAATGAACATACATCCACATACACATATACAGAAATACAGCAGAATTAGAAACTTTTAAACAATGTGATCATTCATTGATAATAAAGATTCATTACAATAATATTCTGAACAACAATTGATATTACAAAAAGAATCATCTTCCATAGTTATATGGTGAAAGCAGTACAAAATAATAATACAACAAAAGCTCACTATTACAAAAAGAATCTGAATAAAAAAAAGCTAAGCCCCAACACTTCAATCTCTCTGTGTTGGCTGGACTTACGGAGACTCTCCCAAAAGCTCACCACCTTCAGCACCTACATGGATGAAACACCCGTGCTAAGCGATAATGCTTAGTGGGGAAACACACAATAACATGAATGGCTATTCACAATGGTCGTCAAAGTGAAAACTTACAATATGACATATGCATAATAATCATATATATAATCCACTCATAAATGAATCACATTTATTATACTCAGAGCTCATAATCAATTTCATATATCAACTGATTCACATTTTCATACTCATAGTCATTCAGATTTCACATTCTTATAATCATAACAAACAAAATGATACGCCTGCAGACTCACAATAGCGGATAACAAGTGAATAAAAAGGGGTAACCTTGGGTACAGTTGAAAAGCAACATCATATTTTTCTCATCAAATCGTTTTCACATTGGGGGATCTTAATCAAGATCCGAACACATTGAGGATCGCGAGGAACCAAACGGGGACCTGATTAGGGTCCAGAACAGAACAAAGGGGCTGCAGCTACTGAACTCTATTAGGCATGTCTAACTATCCACTAAATTGACTCTTGCAGGCCATGCATAAAACAATCCATATTCAAAACATAACACATAACTTATAATAAAGAAACCATATTATTATACATGCATAAGCAAAGTCATTTATCATCCAGTAGAGAGAACTCAAATAAACAAGACATGAAAAATCATTTTTAGAAAAATACGGCAGGCAGGAAGGGTTACTGTCATGCTCGCGACAGTAGCCGGATACATCAAGCGCAAGAAGAGGCGGACACGAGTCGTGCATGATGACACGACTCGTGTCGAAGCCCAACAGACCCTGTCACGAGTCGTGTCCTTGTACACGACTCGTAACAAGGCTCTCTAATAGAGCATGAGTCGTGCTAGCATTCACAACTCGTGAAAAACTTCACGATTCGTGAATGCTTCACACTTGCACGCCGATTCGTGAGAAGCTTCACGAGTCGTGCATGCCGAAAGCTTCACGACTCGGAGCATGCGTCCCTAGATAGCTATCGCGAGAATTGGAATACGCGATTCTATTGCGCTTGCAACAACGTCGTGATCGCGATAGTGTCAGGTCTTCCAATCTCAGCCAAAAATGCAGAAAATTACAGAATTCCAAAATCAAATCCCAACTTACGCAAATCAAAACAAACTTCAACTTACCTCAAATCAAACTTTCCATCCATTATAAACAACATAAAACACAACTTTTACATCAATTAACACAATCAAATCATGGATTAACATACTCAAAATCCCAACCATTGCAAACCCAGAAAATTTCCAGCAAAAACCCATCAACTTAAATTTTTGCTTCAATAAATCATCAATCAAGCATCACAACTTAAATCAAACAAAACACATAACATTTATACTAACATGAACCTCCTTAAACACCAAATTTTCAGAAATTCCATCAAAGAAATAAAAATCATGAAAATGCATAAAACAGGCACATAAATTCCCAAACCTTAAATCTTAAGCTCCTTTCACTGAGCACCACTCCCACTTGCCTTCTCTTTCCCCTTGGGATCTCGGGAGGCACTTCTAAACCAAGATACCCACAAATCACACAAACACAGAAACCCTAGATTAAAACACATCTAACAAACCAAGAAGAAGAAGATGAAGGCAAGGAAATAAACTCAACAAAATTTACCAATAAACTCTTAGGGTTGATCAATTTCCACCAAAAATGATAGCCAAAGAGGAGGAATCAAGATGCAACAAAGTGGGAAGAAGAAGAGGAGGAGAAGGAGGCACGAGGAAGAGAGAACGGGAGAGCAAGGAGCAGGAATTTCTGCTCTCTCTTTCTCTCTCCTTGCCTTCAATACCCCTCTCTAAGTCCTTGCCACTTGTCCTCTTGTAATTGGTGGAACTTAACCACTCACACCCTACAAACACACTCTACACCACACACAAGACTAACCCCACTTACAAATACACTAACTTCCTATATGCATGCACACTCTAACAAAACCCACAACACACACACACACCCTACTATGATACATGCAACTACACTCTACCAAAACCCACAAAATATGCATAAACCCCAAATTTATTAACATATGCCAACACACACACACACACAAATATACACACAACATGGCTCAAACTACTAGGGGAAAAATGGGGTGTGACACATAACATGCTCTAAAAGGCCCTCCTACAGAATTAGTTACACTTAAATTCACTTTTGCGGACTTTAAAGCCCTCAATTCATCATCATCATTTCTAAGACCATTATAGACACGTATCATAGTAACCTAATCCCATCAACCCCATTCATGTTTATAGTCATTCAACTCAAGTTATAACACTTACAATTAAAGTAGGTTAAATAAACCTCAACTCAATTTTACACTTCTAGCTCATTAACTACAAACTAACCTATTTAGCATCATTTTATCATCACACTCAAAATACACTTCCCTAACTTAATTATGCACATCATGGCACATACACTTTCTTACCAAAATTCATTCATTAGCATAAACACAACAATTCACAATTCATCCGAAATTAGAGTTCAAGCTTACATCAATCAAACTCATGATATTCATTATCACTCAACGTGTTCATTTCCTCAAATCAACACACCACAAAACACAATTTATAAACTTAGGGTACACAAGCAATCAATTAACACACAAATAAACAATTAGTTCCCAAACCTTAATTTTCTTAGCTCCACTTAAGCTCATATGGCACCTTGATCATCAATCCTCTTCTTTCCCTTTCCTTTCTTATAGCCACCACACATGCATAGTCAAATTCCATAATTGGAAATAAGGGGATTAATTCCCATCACAAAATAGAAATGAAGAAGGACTAGAAGTGGATGAAGAACAACCCAATTAAACACTTACCTTGCTAACTAAAAAACTTCACTCTACTAATCACTGACTTGATCACCCAATAGAAATTATAGAGTCAGAGTTTGAAGGAAATGGATCACATAAGGAAGAAGAAGAAGAAAGACAGAAACTTTGAAAGGAAGCAGCTGAAGATCACATGCAAGGAATAAAGTTTTCTCTCTCCTTCAAAGCTTATATTGCATGTAGTAGGATGAGGTGGCAAAAGCAGAAGTTGGTAGCTGGATTCCACCACTTAAATCCTCCATTGCATGGCAATGCTGAGTTGGCAAATCCAGCAATTGTGACTTAGAATCCACTCCCATAATCTTTATCAAGATTAAACTAATTGATCCCCACTAACTCTTAATTAATCCCTCTTTAATTTAATCATGCATGTTTACCCATAAGTAACTTAGATCGAGACCGAGCACTTCCCCATCACATTCGCGCCCGGAGGCGCGCTCGCGTTGGGGCTCAGTTTACATCAACTAGGCCTACTGAGCTCTCTGTCGCACTTGCGACATGCGTTACACTCGCGACAGAGGCTCCACAGCATCACAAAGGCTATTCCGCACTCTATTGCGCTCGCAACAGAGCCCAGAATTGCCCAGAAACTAAGCATTATGCACTTCACTTCAACCACAACAATTTCAAAACCACTCTTTCATGCAATTTCATGATAAATCATCACTCCAATGCATTCAAACATGCTAAGGATCAAATCATACTCTCCATACACTAATTATTAACAAGAAATAAACTTAAAATACAAATTACGTCACAAGAACATCTAACCTAAAATCCACATATAGCTTTTGCCAAAATCACTACAAAACTCACATATAGCCCAACAAAACTCTAGCATTTTATACCATTTTAACTACTCAACAATTAAATACATGCATATACACATGCATCACACTCAAAACTCAGAAATTAATAATCAAACCATGATCCGAGAAGAGATACGCAAGACAACTCCCAAACCTGTCAAATGAAGCTTCAATCCTTCCACTTTAAAATCCCACTTTCTTTCGCTTTTCCTTCTCTCCTCTGATTCTTGCACAAAACCCAGCCAAAACACATTTTAATCAAACCATTCATCACTCTTCCGAAACCAGAAAATAAAGAAGAAGAAGATGAAGAAGAGACCCAAATCTAACTCAAGAACTTACCTCTCCAACAATCAGCTCTTAAACTCAGGAAATCCTACTCAAATCTTGAAGCACTAACTCAAGCAAGGAAGGAAAGCATCCAAAATGCAAAGAAAGGGAAGAGGGGAACGGGAATGGGGCAAGTAAGAGGGGAAAAAGTAGATTCTACGAGAAGCTTCCCCTTTTTCTGCCCTCCCTTTCCTCTCTCTTCCTTTTGCATTAAATGCCCACCTACCAAATCCACTTGGCAAACTCCTAATGGACCAAACATTCCCATCTTTGACTTTCTCTTATTCAAGGCACCATACACATAATCCACTAGATAATCTCTTTATTAAATCCATTAAATCCTTGGTACTATACACCTACCTCACTAAATAAACTCTTCACTAAACATTTTAATTAATATTGCAATTTAGTCCTTATTAACCAAATTTTCATATGCATAAATTACTGAAATACCATTAATTTTCTGACATAGCTTGCAAATTCCGACTAGGCCTTATTTGGGTCGTTACAATCACTCCCCCTTAAGAAATTTCTTCCTCCAAATTTCCCCGTTATCCGCAAATCTAACAATCCAAATACAAATCGAACATAACAAAAGCTAAAATACAAACTTATTGGAAGGTCCTGCTCATTCAGCTGCATCTTCTCCAATCATTGCGTACACTCATGGGCGCACATACACTTCTTTGGCGGCTTTTGCACTATTTTTGACGGTGCCTATGAAGGTCTTCCACTACCTCTTCCACTTCAATTCCCTCTCGATCGAGCACCACTCATCCTACTCTTGGGCTAATCTTGAATCTCTCTTCGCTCTGGACAACTGGCCACCATATGCTCTTTGCTTCCACATTTGAAGCACGTTTTAGAGACCCTTCTACACTTGCCCTAATAGCATTTCTGACAGTGCTCGCATTCTGGAATCACACTTCCCCTACTGGAGGGTGGTGCTACACTCCCAACTTTCGAATGCACTAGAACCGAACCCTTCGCTCCTTGGCCACTCGGAACACCTCTTGACTTCTTACCACTCCCAAATTTGCTATCCGATGCCTTCCTCTTTTGCTCTATCTTCTGCTTAATCAATTGGGATTCTTCTAATTTGATTGCTCCCGCCACTAACTGATAGTAGTTAGCTATCGTTGCATGAGCCTTCTGAGTCGGGGCCGAGTTAACCTGGCTAATAGAAGTCATCATGAATTGGGCTTGAAGAACAAGTGCCATGGCATCCATCCTCTCCTTAATCACGGCCAATAACTTTTTTTCTAGCTCTTCAGGTCTCTCATCTATCTCTTGGGCCATTAGGGCACGAACCTCTTTAATTTGTTGTGATGGATCAGCCATTTCTAATGCCTATGTATATTCTGATAAAGATACTAGATCTCTGCCAACCAATTTGAACTTTATTTTCCCCTCGAGCAACTGCGGGGACCCCAAAACCTCCCAGGTAAATGGTCTATAGTGGCTAAAAAAAACCAAGGGGTTAGAATGATGCATGAATGGCATGTAATGTATGATCGTGTTGGTGCAGATGGTCCTCGATGGGTGAAAGATCAATAGTTTACAATAATACGATGCGATGCATGGAAAAAATGTGAAGGATATTATGCAGACAAAAGGATATACACACACAAAAATGAAATGCATATTTTTTGTTTTTTATTAACACGCATGAATGACATGCGATGCATGACCATGCTGTGCAGCATCCACAACCACATGCAAACAGATATATCTCTACAACCTTATCACTCCCGCACACGAGGTCATAGTCTCTTTCCTAGGTGGGATTGGCCCATGGCTCAACAGAGGACCCAATGGACGCGTATGGTGCACGGTGGAAAACCGACAGCATAACATCTCTTATTTAATGTACATACGTATGAGTGTTTGGCCATTATATATTTAAACACCTTAATTAAATTAAGATGGGCCCACCGGGGCGTGAAAGCCTTTGATGAAAGACCATTTAATTTAACTAATTTTATTCAATATATGATGGCCCAAATAAAGCACGGTATTACGATATATTTCACCTAGTGGAAGTATCTATTGCCAATACATGAGCTTTGGTCAAAAGGTAGTGATACTTTAGGGCTACCAAAGCATGGTCCCTGCCAACGGATCTAGCTCATCACGAGCATAACGACCGATTGGGTCACCATTTGATATACCATAAGGTACGAGGCTTGAGCTGGTGATTATCCTTAACACTTCCCCACATTGAGTGAATGTAGGGTCGTGCTTCGGGAACGCACCGAGGCTAGAAAAGGGACCAAACTAACATAATCTAAAGCTCTAGCATGAATGCAATGCAATTTCGAAAAGAGATGAAATTTATAAATTAAAACTCAATTGTAAATTTTAGCCAAGGTACTTTCGAAGGGAAGTCTCTAGTTCCCCAGTGGAGTCGCCACTGTGACGCGCGCCGAACCCCGTAGGCCCCCGAAAGCCCGCTTTAGGGCGATCGAGAGAGGTTCATAAAACTTTTAAGGTATTTACAAGTGCGACTATTTTGGGCAACAAGGAGATTTCATGAAGTCGCCACCCAATAAAATATTGTGAAAGTTCGTCTCGCCTCAGTGAGCCTAATACGGCGCAACTATGTCCATTTTGGGCAAACCAGAGGGGTCTTGGAGGTCCCATCCTAATAGAACATTAGGATGATCCTCTCGCCTCGTGGAGCCTAAGACTATGCAAATTAAAGCCTTTTTACGGGACACAAGAAGTGTCTTGGAGATCCCATCGAAATGGGTATCTCGCCTCGTTGAGCCCAAAGACCAGAGACAGGTTCGAGACTTCCCATTTATTCATACCTTGGCTAAGTTTATAATCAAGTTTTGAATTTAGCGTTTCATCCCATTTCTCATTACATTTTAATGCAATTTAATTAAATGCATATCAATCATATAAATAAAGCGGTAAATAAAATAAATGAAAGCGAAATAAATTACAACAAAACTAGGAGCAGAATACAACCCCCATTTGTAAATAAAATACAAATCATGCATAAATCGGGCTATTTATTAAAAATGTGGACATTGGTTCTCTCATGCATAATTAAAGAAAATAATTTTAAAGTGACAATTTATTTTGGATGAGAAAAACTAGGACATTGGTCCCATTTTTATTTAGAAAAACCCAAGTTTAATAGATAGAAATATTTTTGTGACTTTTTAATTAGCGTGTATAAAAATAAATTTATTATTACAAATTACATAATAATAATAAAATAAACCCAAATGAAAGCAAAATAATGAAAAACAATAAAAAATTGAACAACATTCAAATGGTATCTTTAAGTCTCTATGGGCTCCCACTTGACAAAAACTCACACATAAAAAAAAGTATTGAAAAATAAAAAAACAAATAAAAGCCATGTTAGTAATAAAAAAAATGAATTAAACATGTAACGTGTAAAAAATGAATTAAAATAAGATATTTCATGCATGACAAATTAATTAGATAGCATAAAAAAATAACTTAACACTTTAACACTTTAACATGCATAAATAAAAACAATAAAATTTAACATGCATCAAACATGAAAATAATAAAATTCAACATGTATGAAAACATGAAAATAATAATGATGATGACAACAATAATAAATTATAAAAATAAACAAAGCTAATAAAAATAATAATGATGATAGTAATGACAAATAATAATAATAATAATGATAATACTAATCACAATAATAATAACAAATAATAATAATGATGATAATAATATCAAAGAATATGAACAATCCAATTTAATAATAATAATAATAATAATAATAATAATAATAATAATAATAATAATAATAATAATAATAATAATAATAATAATGATGATAATAATAATAATAATACTAATGATAATAATAATATATGAACAAAAATAATGGCAAGAATATGAACAATCAAATATAATAATAATAATAATAATAATAATAATAACAATAATAATAAAAATAATAATAACATCAAAGAAGATGAACAATCATATAAACATGCAAGAACAATAAAAAATAATATCAATATGGCATATTTTAAGGCATGATAATAATAATAACAATAATAATATGAACAATCACATAAGCACATGGTAATAATAATAATAATAATAATAATAATAATAATAATAATAATAATAATAATAATAATAATAATAATAATAATAATAATAAAATATGAACAATTCAATTAAATATGGAAGATGAACAATCACATAAGCACATGGTAATAATAATAATAATAATAATAAAAATAATAATAATAAAATATGAACAATTCAATTAAATATGGAAGAACAATATGAAAATAAAAATAAGCCAATTATGCTAAAACATATTAAATGATAATACTAATAATATATGTGAACAAAAAATGATGATAACAATATGAACATGAAACAATAAAATAAGAAATAGAACAAGAAATAATAGTATGAACAATTAGATAAAGAATAAGAAATACGAACAATTAAATAATAGATCTAAAATAATTTACATGATGATTAATTAAATAAAAATCAAAAGAATAAGAAAATAAGAAAAAAATGATAGAACTAAAAGAATTTACATGTTAACTAATTAAATAAAAACAAAAGAATGAAATTAAAATTAATTTAAGAAATTGAGCCAAGAATAATTACTCTCAAATTTATCTTGAAGAGATGAAGGTAGATTATCCAATTCCTTGTCTTGATTTGAAGAATATGATTAGAAAAATAAAATATTGAAAGATGAATTTTACTCAAGAACAAACAATTGATTTGTTTGTCTCAAAGTAGAAAATTGTTAATTGAAAAGAAGGAAGTCACCAAGAACAAAAATTATTATTTTTTGCCTTGATAATCTTCTTGGAAAAATTCTTTAGAAGACTTGATAGAATTTGCTTGAGAGAAGAAAGAAGAAGAAGCCAAATTTTCTAAAGAAAATCCCCCCCAATTCTCACTAAAAAACCCTTTTTATTCCCCTCAAAAATCAGATTTTTTAATTAAGAAATTAAATTAATTTAATTCTCATAACTACAAAAAACCACTGAATTTATTGGGTTGGAAGACAGAAGGCTTTTTGAATTAAAGTTTGCAAAAAAAATGAGTTAAAAAGTATTTAAAATGAAGAATTCATGGTGACCGTAGTTACCTTACCGCCATGATCTCTTCAAGAATGCCAAAATTCAAAACTTCCACTAGTTTTTTTTAAGCCACAAAATACTTTTAAAACTATTTCAAGAAGAAAATTGCTAACAAAGACTCCCAATAGGCAACCTATAAAAGACAATATACATGCTAAAAATATTAAAGTTTATAAGTAGTTCTGCATTTATCACGTTCACAGCTGGACTTTCTTAGGCAATCAAGGTTCAGAAAGGTGACAATCACTGAAGCAACCTCAAACCTTGATTCGAAGTATGGCTTCAAGCGATGGCTATTTACCTTAAATTCTTTTTGATCTCTTGGATGCCTTAAAACTACCACTCTAAACTTATTTGCATCTACAATTTCAAAGGGTCCTTTCCATTTGGATTTCAACTTCCTAGGAAATAGTCTCAATCGACTATCATAAAGCAACGCCTACATTCCAGGATTAAAGTTCTTAGGCATCAACTTACTATCATGCCACCTCTTGGTCTTCTCCTTATAGCCTTTAGCATGGTCATATGCCCAAAATTGCAACTCTTCCAACTCATTCAGCTGTAGTACTCTACCTTTCCCTGCACTATTAATATCAAAGTTTAAAAGTCTAGTGGCCCAGTGAGCTTCGTGATCTAATTCAACCGATAGGTGACAGGACTTGCCAAACAAAAGCCTAAAAGGAGACATCTCTATAGGCTTCTTAAAAGTTGTTATATATGCTCATAATGCTTCATCAAGTCTAAAGGACCAATCTTTCCTAGATGCATTCACTGTCTTTTCTAAAATGACTTTGAGTTCTCGGTTCAACACTTCCACCTGACCATTAGCTTGAGCATGGTATGGTGTAGTAACCTTATACCTAACACCAAATTTTTCCAGTAAGGCGATAAATTGATGGTTCATAAAGTGCTTGCCACCATTGCTGATTATGGCCCTAGGCACTCTATATCGGGTGAATATATTTCTCCTAAGGAATTCTAGCACTACGTTAGCATCACATGTCCTAGTAGCAACTACTTCTAACCATTTGCTGACATAATCTACTGCCACTAAAATATATTCAAACCCATAGGACACTAGGAAAGGTCTCATGAAGTTTATCCCCCACACATCAAATAATTCCACCTCAAGCCTGTTTGTCAATTGCATTTCAACCCTCCTAGAAATACTGCCTACTCTTTGACATTTATCACAACACTGAATAAAAACTTTAACATTATTAAACATAGTAGGCCAATATTCTAGATTGGAGAATTTTTGATACCATCCTATTAGTTCCATGATGTCCACCGGCTTCTCCACTATGACAATTATCTCTTCATGCCCCTCTCTGGGAATGCATCTTCTTATCATTTAATCAGCACACAATCTGAAGAGGCAAGGATCCTCCCATATGTAATGTCTTGCATTTGCCTTTAACTTTTTCTTTTGTTGTCTTATATAATCATTCGATATAAAACCACTAGCAAGATAGTTAGCTATGTCAACAAACCATGAAATGGCAACTTCATAAGCATATAATACACATATGTATTCATCAGGAAATAAGTCTAAGATTTCCCCCTTCTCAATATGCTCGTGCTTAAGCCTTGACAAATGATCCACAATAAAATTATCTGCTTCTTGTCCTTGATTTTCAAATCAAACTCTTATAGGAGGAGTACCCATCTGATTAACCTAGGCTTTGTCTCTTTTTTGGTGAAAAGGTGTTTCAATGTTGCATGATCAAACCACACAACAATTTTAGCACAAAGAAGATAAGTCCTAAATTTTTCAAATGCAAAAACTATAGCAAGAAGCTCCTTTTCAGTTATGGTGTAGTTGACTTGGGCTCCTGTCAAAGTGTGACTGGCATAGTAGATAGTATGAAAAAATTTTTCCTTTCTCTACCCTAGCATAGCTCCCACTGCAAAATCACTCGCATCACACATTAATTTGAATGGAAGATCTCAATTTGGAGAGGCAATCACCGGAGCTAAAATCAGTCTCTATTTTAATGTGTTAAATACCTATAAACACTCATGAAAAAATTTAAATGCAGCATCTTTGATAAGCAAACTGGATAAAGGTTTAGCAATCTTTTGAAAAATCTGTAATGAAATACCTATAAAATCTAGCATGTCCTAAGAAACTTCTATTCCCCTTTACAGTAGTTGGTGGTGGTAGTTTTTCGATTACACCTATTTTTGCATTGTCCACCTCTATCCCTTTCTCAGAAACCTTATGCCCCAACACAATCCCTTCTCTAACCATAAAGTGAAATTTCTCCCAATTCAGGATAAGGTTAGTTTCCTCACTTCTCCCTAGGACCAACTCTAGATTAGGTAAATAACTATTAAAATCCTTCCCATAAATGGCAAAATCATCCACAAATACTTCCATGAAATTCTCAATGAACTCATGAAAGATGGCCATTACACATCGCTAAAAAGTAGCCGGTGCATTGCAAAGGTCAAAGGGCATGCGTCTATATGCAAATGTACCATAAGAGCATGTAAAAGTGGTATTTTCCTTGTCCTTAGGGGCAATTGATATTTGTAGATACCCTGAATATCCATCTAGAAAATAATCAAATTTGTTACCCACTAATCTCTCTAACTTTTGATAAATAAAAGGCAAAGGAAAATGGTCTTTTTGAGTTGCAGCATTAAATCTCCTAAAATTTATGCAGACTCTCCATCTTGTAACTGTACGAGTTGGAATAAGCTCATTTTGTGCATTTTTAACAACTGTAATCCCCTTTTTCTTTGGAACACATTGAATAAGACTGATCTAGCTACTATCAGAGATAGGGTAAATAATACCTAAGTCAAGAAGCTTGAGTACCTCTTTCTTTACCATCTCTTGGATTGCTGGATTAAGTCATCTCTGAGATTGAACCACCGACTTAAAATCTTCCTCCATTGGTATCCGATGCATCAATAGCTTGGACTAATTCCTTTCAAATTAGAGGTTTTCCATCCAATCACCTTCTTGTGTTTCTTCAGTACAGCAATCAACAATTCCTCCTCCAAACCTATCAAAGAAGAATATACAATTATTTGTTTATCAATCTCTTCCAAAAATACGTATTTTAAATGAGAAGGTAAAATTTTAAGTTGAGCTTGTTACTTCCTCTTTTGCTTCTACTTCACTTTCCTTCTTTATGGTAGGTACTATCTCCCTCTCTCCTCCTTCTAACTCAACATCCTTTCCTAAATGCATTAAGCACAAATTCAATGGATCATCCATCAAAACCTTCTCCTGACTTTCCTCCACACATTTCTGCACTACATCCACAAAATTAATAGATTCATCTAATCCACATGATGGATATCTTGTAGCTTTATTCATATCCACTACAGCTCTTCATTATTAAATGATAAGGTAACCTTCTTGCGATGAACATCAATTGGCCCTTTTGCAGTATTCAAAAATAGCCTCCTTACAATTAATGGCACCTTTATAACCTCTTTTATTTCCATAATCACAAAGTCTACCGAAAAAATGAATTTCTCTACTTTAACTAATAAATCCTCTATCACTCCTTTCGGTTTCCTCATCGACCTGTTAGTCACTTAGTGCCTCATACCTTTCTCCTTCATCCTCCAGGCTTGAAGATGAAAATGAAAATGTCTTACCTTTCTGTAATGGCCCAAATACCGGTCTGGAAGTATCAGTGCATTATTCCAGTGTTACCATGATAATCGCAGTGTCAAACAGTGTCGGAGTTCAGTGTTAAGTATGTTAAAATTATAGTGATTCCGAGCCAGGTGACACCGGGGGTGGCTATACAGTGAACCCGACTGTCTGGCCCTCGAAAAATTTTAATTTCACAAAAATAATTTGTGGGTCATAAGGAGTCTAGTGGTGAAATTGAAACTGAAAACGAAGCTAAATCGACCTCCGAAAGTCATTCTGAAGTTGGCCTCCGGTTCGGTTCAATTTGAATCGAGGTTTGACTAAGGGGTTATTAGAGGTTTAAATGGCCCAATATATGTTAAGTGTGTAAAATAAGATAGTGGGAGTGTTATCTATGAATTTTGACAGTTTTAGAGTTGTATTTTACGGCAGAAGAAAAATTGATCGAATCGAACCGGTTTAAGTGAACGGGTGCCCAAATGAACTCCGATCGAGTTGAAAATTTTTAGGGAGCCTAATTTTGATGTTCTAAGATCAATGGAATTGGTTAGGAGTGAAAATAATGAGTGGAACATATAGATGCTTAAGAAAAGTGCAAATGAACTGAAAAATCGAAATTTTGGTTTAAATCGGTCGGACCAATTTGGTCGGCCGGTTAGGTTCATTAGAGGGATATATAAGGAAGAGAATTAGCTGGCCCTCTCCCTTTTAAAAATGAATTGTCTTCCTCTTATTTTCCTCCATTTTTCTCTTCTTTCACTCCATTTTCTCATCAAATCTTAGCTCCCTACCTAAATTTCAGCTCCTCTACAACATTTTGGAAGTGGTTTGAGTTTGTTTGGTGCACTGGAAGTGGAGAAATCAAGTGAGCAAAGTTTAGGGTGAGTTTTTGGGTATGTGATTTAAGGGTTTATAAATTATTTTATTGGTCCCTACTAAGGTTTTTGGGGCTTTAGAACACGTTTATGAAGTTAGATTTTTGATTTGAGGTTTCGTTTTGATGATATGAATGGTTTTGTATTCGGCCATGGTAGGAACTCAAGGTGAGCAGGGTGTCTCTCAAGTAAAAGGGAAGGAAAAGCAAGTTTAAGGTGATCTAGAGCTTGGAATAGAGGTTTGTGGTTACTAAATCTACTTATTTCCTAAGGTTTGGGTTGATTTTTATGTTATGTTTAAGGTTAGGTATGAGAAAAAGATGTGTATAATTAAATCTAACTTGATATTCATGCTTAAGGGACTAAATATAGTGTATAAGAGTGATTAAAATAAATTAAATCAAACTAGTATGAAAACCCTAAGAGTGGCCGAATTGAACATAAGGGATTTAATTAAATTCTAAAATGATTTAAGGCATGACAATGATGTTTATAGTATATTTAATAAGTGAAATGCATGATGGAGTGAAAGAAATCAAGAAAAGAAATTATATAGTATGAGTATGTTAATGGTCGAATAGTATATTGTGTAATAAAGTGGAATTTGTGATGAATTATGGTTTAATAATTATATATAAGGCATGCATAACACGAAATAAATATGATTGAGTGATTAAATAAAATTATAGTGCATTGTATAAAAAAATGAAAGTGTGGCCGAATGGTATACCCAAGTATATATATGTATATTTTGATGTTATATGGAATTTAATGTTGTAGAATGATGATATATTGGTAAATAAGTGTATGTACAAAATGGTAAGTGATAATGAGATGTATAAAAAATTTTACATATTGACATAATATGATATTTATATAGAATTTGTGAAAATGTTGCCCTTAGTAGTTATCTGGTAGTGAAATCTAATCCAGGATATAGATGGCTAGCCACAGGTATTCCACATCGCGGTATGAGTCATGGCAACTCATTATTGATAAGCCGATGAGAGCTTATCACTGTGTACAGTGCAATTCAGTGTATAAAATAGTGCAGTGCAGTAAAAATGGTCCTACTAGGATCATTTTATAGTGAAATGGGTCTATGGGGCCCATGTCTCGCATATCCGGTCAGTAGATTTTCTACCGGGTCCATACTAGGGGCATATTGGTAAATATGTGATAAAAATGGTAAAAATAGTGAAATTAATAAAATGAGTGAAAACAGGACTAAAATGAAGTGAATAGAATGTTTAGGGGTAGAATGGTAATTTTACAAAAAGTTGGTAAAAATTGGTGAAATTAAGTTAAAAGTGTGAGTGGAAGGGTAAAATGGTAATTTTAATAAAATATGGTGTTAAAATAGTGATATAGTGAAAAAGTGATAAAATAGGGACTAAATTGTAATTTGGCTAAATTGGAAGTTAAAGAGTGGAAAAATAAAGTGAAAAGGGTAAAATTATAATTAAATAAGTTAAATAAGGACAAATGTGCAAAAAGGAATTTAAATAAGGTTAATAGTGTAAAAATGGAATAAATAAGGGCATTTTGGTAATTATGTATATTAGTGAGGATATAAGTGTAATTATGGTAAAATATGGGATATAAATGGTATATGTGTAATTGTGGGGACATAAAGGTAATTAATGAAAAAGAAAAGGATAAAATTGGAATAAGTGTAAAAATGAGGACGTAAGTGGCATTAAGTGAAAAGTGGGGATATGAGTGGAATTAATAGAAAAGATAAAGGTAAAATTGGAAACCTTGGAAAAATTATAAGGGTAAAAATGTAATTAAGAAAATAAAAGTGGAATAAAAAGATTGAAATGTAATTAATGGAAAAATAAATAATTAAGTGAGATAATGAAATAAAAAGTATAATTAAGTGATTAAATTCATAGTTATGTGATTAATTAAATGATGTAATAAATCAATTTGAGATTAATTAAGTGACTTAACAAGTGAATTGAATATAAATAATAATAAGTGAAAATAATAAGAATATGTAATTATAGCATGTTTATTAAATAAAATTACTTAGAAAATTTATAGATTGGTAACCACCACTGGGCATCTTAATGCTCAGCACGTAGTTGTTTTTAACTGCGTGTAGGTACCCAATAGGTTTAGAGCAGTGTACATCAGAATGGGAGCAAGCCAGGAGAAGGAGATATATTTTTGATTTTGTATGTGTAATGAAATATTTTGTGGCATGTATATACACTTTATTAGTAGTTGAACTTGGCATGTAATATTATATATATATTTTATCTGTGTGCAATTTTATTATGTTTGTGTGATGAAAGGCGGATGGGATGAATCGTTATAGGATGATTATATTGTTGTGCCCTTGCCGGGACTGTGGAACTTTCAATTTGCAGGTTTGAGTAGTGCAAATTATAAGCCGTTATACTGCCGAAATTTTTACCAAATGAATAGTGATTTAGACAGTTATAGGTCATCATAACTAAGTAAAGTAAATGAGTAAGTGCTATGTAAAAGTTGGATAAGTGGTTAAAGTGTTAAGTGAACTTAGTGTATATTATAATAAGTGTAGAAAAAAAAAATTAACTCGTAAATTCAATAAGTGATAACTATTAAATGATTATGGTAATCGCACAATATCGCTAGGTTGGCAGTATACGTATAGGGTATAAGGGTGTTACATTTATTTTGGTATCAGAGCAAAGGTTTAGGCGATTCTAAGATCGGAGTGGGGATTGTTAAGTGACTGTATATACATGCCAATGGAAGTGAATATCTTTTTATAGTACTGATGTATGCTTGCTCCTTGTTGTATTGATCAAATGGCATCCGATAGAAGCTACAGTGTTGGGGACGGTGAGAGTGGAGCCTCGGCCAGTGTGGGTCGAGCTGGGACTCCACGATAGCATTCGACTTCTTCAGTGCTACCTCCCCCACCTCAACCTAAGTTTTTAACTATGATGACAGACTACATTAGACACCGAATTCATTTTGACATGGAACAACATCAACAACAAGAGCAACAACCGCATCAGCCAATGCCAGTGCCACAAGTAGCTCCAGTACAAAAAAAGCCTATCCAGGAGCAGTTTAAAAAGATGGGAGTTTTTCATTGACCAATTTGAAAATAAGTATATAGGTATTGAATATAAAGCTGCTATGCAAGACGCTTTCTGGAGACTAAAGCAGGGCAATAGAACTATAATAGAGTATTAAAGAGAATTTGAGAGATTAAGTGGCTACCTCGATGATGTGCTGAGGACTGGACTTAGATTGATGGAAAGATTTGAGTGTGGCCTTCACAACAAAATCAAGCAGATAATTAGTGGAGATAATTAGTGGAAAGAATCATCCAAACTTGAGACCTCTAGTAGCTGCATGTATTAAGGTGGAGACATCCCAGATGGATGAGGCAAAGGCAGAGGAGTGCCACAGTAGTGTGACCATTGTGGCAGATCTCATCCAGGCGAGTGTAGATACCTATCAGGTGCTTGTTTTAAGTGCGGGTCAAAGAAACATTTAGTCAAAGATTGCCCAGATGCAGTGCCACAGTCAGTGACCTCCCCAGCACTAGGAGTAGGTTCTTCAGTACCTAGAGGGAGAGGCAGGGGGACAGCCTCCCATACTACAGCCAGATCTCCACCACCATCTTAGGGACAGAGTTGCCCTTCGAGTCGAGCTTATAAAGTAAGGGCCCGTGATCAAGAGGATGCTCCAGATGTGATCGTAGGTAAATTTTCCATATTTTTTGATTCAGTGTATGCACTTATAGATCCCGGGTCCACATAATCATATATCAGCACAGATATTGCACGGGGAAATGGGTTAGATAGTTCCACCCTAGATCATGATATTCTAGTGAGCAACCCATTGGGTCACAGTGTGATAGTGAATCGAGTGTATAGAAATTGCCTCGCCAGCGTTCAGAATTGTGTTTTCCCCATTAATCTGATTGAGTTACCCTTCAAAGAGTTTGATGTCATTTTGGGAATGGATTGGTTAGCCACTCACCATGTGATTGTTTACTGTAAAAGAAAGAGAGTGACCTTTAAGACTTCAGATGATCAAGAGATAACAGTGGTGGGTTAAAGATCAGATTTTCTATCTGATGTTATCTCGGCTACAGGCAGCTGAATAAGTTGACAATCAAGAATAAATATCCATTGCCATGTATTGAAGATTTGTTTGACCAGTTGAAGATTTAAGAAGCAGATGTTCCTAAAACAACCTTTTGCACTAGATTTGTACACTATGAGTTTCTAGTAGTGCTTTTTGGACTCACGAATGCACCAACAACTTTTATGGACCTTATGAATAGGATCTTCCATTCACATCTAGATCAGTTCATAGTGGTCTTTATTGATGATATTCTGGTGTATTCAAAGACTCCAGAAGAGCATGACAAATATATGAGAATCGTGCTGTAGACCCTATGAGATAGGAAGTTGTATACCAAGTTCATCAAGTGTGATTTCTGGTTGAATGAAGTGTCCTTCCTTGGCCATGTGGTGTCAGCAGAAGGTATTAAAGTAGATCCAAAGAAGATTGAAGCTGTGTTGCAGTGGAGAACACCCAAGAATGTGACTAAAATTAGAAGCTTCTTGGGTTTAGCAGGTTACTACAGAAGGTTTGTTAAAGGTTTTTCTCTCATTGCAGCACCTTTAACACGCCTATTGCAAAAGAAGGCAAAATTTGAGTGGACAGAAAAGTGCCAAGCCAGCTTTGATTAGCTTAAGAGAATGTTAGCAGAAGCTCCAGTGTTAACTCAACCCGAATCAGGCAAGACTTCACCATTTATAGTGATGCATCTTTGAATGGTTTGGGTTGTGTGCTGATGCAAGATGGGAAAGTGATTGCGTATGCCTCCCGCTAGCTTAAGAATCATGAAAAGAATTACCCCACACATGATCTTGAGCTAGCAGCGATAGTGTTTGCACTGAAGATCTGGAGTCACCACCTTTATGGTGAAAAGTGTTATATCTTCACAGATCAAAAAAATTTGAAATACTTGCTCACACTGAAGGAGCTAAATCTTAGACAGTGAAGATGGCTTGAATTGACAAAGGATTATGAATGTTTCATTGATTATCATCCAGGGAAGGTTAATATAGAGGCTGATGCACTTAGTAGAAAGTTTATAGCAGTATTGAAAGCTATGAATGTGAAGCTTGATGTAGCTAATAGTGGAGCATTGATAACTGAGTTACAAGTCAAGCCTGACTTTATGCAGCAAGTTAAAGCCGCTTAGAAGCAAGATGACAAATTGATGGTAGTGATAGACCAAGTGAAGAATAGTTGCAGTGATGATTATACAGTGGCCCCAGATGGTAGTGTATATTACAAACAAAGGTTATGTGTGCCAAATCAACCAGAAATAAAGAAAAGTATCTTGACGGAAGCGCACCACAGTAGTTATGCTATGCACCCAGGGGGTAACATGTATCAAAATTTGAAGATGTATTATTGGTGGCCAGGAATGAAGCAGGATGTGTCAGATTTTGTGGGTAAGTGTCTGATATGTCAGCAAGTGAAGGCAGAATACCAAGTGCCGTCCGGGTTACTTCAGTCTATCACCATACCAAAATGGAAGTGGGACCGAGTGACAATGGATTTTGTGACCGGGTTGCCTCTAACCCGAAGGAAATATGATGCAATTTGGATGATTATCGATAGACTTACAAAATCCACCCATTCCTTACCAGTGAGCATGGATTTTCAATTGACTCAACTGGCGGAATTGTATATCAATGAGATAGTGAGATTGCACGGAGTACCCACCTCCATCATTTCAGACAAAGATCCTCGCTTCACTTCTCAGTTTTGGAAAAAGCTTCAGGAAGCTTTTGGTACCAGATTGCACTATAATACTACATGTCACCCACAGACAGATGGGCAATCAGAAAGAGTGATTTAGATTTTGGAAGATATGCTTAGATGTTGTGTGCTTGAGTTCAAAGATAATTGGGAAAGATACTTGCCCTTGGCAGAATTTGCATACAACAACAACTATCAGTCAAGTATTAAGATGGCCCCGTATCAAGCTTTGTATGGCAGGAAGTGCCTAACTCATTTGTGTTGGACAGAATTGAGTGAGAACAAGCTAGTGGGGGCAGATTTGATTAGAGAAACCGAAGAAAAGGTAAAAGCAGCGACTGAAGGAAGCTAGTGACTGACATAAATCCTATGCTGTCTTGAAGAGGAAAGATATAGAATTTCAAGTGGGTGACAAAGTGTTCTTGAAGGTTTCTCCATGGAAGCGAGTTCTGAGATTTGGGAAGAAGGGTAAGTTGTCACCCAGATTCATTGGGCCTTATGAAGTGATTCAACGAGTGGGTCCAGTGGCATACAGGTTAAGGCTTCCACAGGCTTTGGAAAAGATCCATGACGTGTTCCATGTATCGATGCTTAGGAGATACCAATCCGATCCAAGTCATGTGATTAAACCAGAAGAAGTGCAAGTGCAAGCTGACTTGACTTATGAAGAATAACCAGTGAAGATCTTAGCTAGAGAGGTCAGACAGCTTAGAAATAAGCAAATTCCTTTAGTGAAAGTGCTCTAGAATCATCACAGTGTGGAAGAAGCAACATGGGAGCCTGAAGCAACCATGCAACGACAGTATCCATAGCTTTTTCATTCAGGTAAATTTTGAGGACGAAATTTTCTTTAAGGGGGGTAGAATTATAATGGCCCAAATACCGGTCTAGAAGTATCAGTGCATTATTCCAGTGTTACCATGATAATCGCAGTGTCAAACAGTGTAGGAAGTGAGTTTTCCAGTGTCGGAGTTCAGTGTTAAGTATGTTAAATTATAGTGATTCCGGGTCTGGTGACACCGGGGGTGGCTATATAGCGAATCCGGCTGTCCGGCGCCCAAAAAATTTTATTTTCGCAAAAATGATCTGTGGGTCATAAGGAGTCTAGTGGTGAAATCGGAACTGAAAACGGAGCTAAATTGAACTCCAAAAGTCATTATGAAGTTAGCCTCCGGTACGGTTCAATTTCAACCGAGGTTTGACCAAGGGGTTATTAGAGGTTTAAATGGCCCAATATATGTTAAGTGTGTAAAATAAGACAGTGGGAGTGTTATCTGTGAATTTTGACAGTTTTAGAGTTGTATTTTACAGCAGAAGAAAAATTGATCGAATCGAACCGGTTCAAGTGAACGGGTGCCCGAATGAACTCCAATTGAGCTAAAAATTTGCAGGGATACTATTTTTGATGTTTTAAGATCAATGGAATTAGTTAGGAGTGAAAATAATGAGTGGAACATACAGATGCTTAAGAAAAGTGCAAATGAACTAAAAAACCAAAATTTTGGTTTAAATCGATCGAACCACTTTGATTGGACCAGTTTGGTTCATTAGAGGGCTATATAAGGAAGATAAGTGGCTAGATTTCTCTAGAAAAACCCAGCCAAAGTCGGCCTCCCCTCTCCCTTTTAAAACCGAATTGTCTTCCTCTTATTTTCCTCTATTTTTCTCTTCTTCTACTCCATTTTCTCATCAAATCTTAGCTCCCTACCTAAATTTCAGCTCCTCTACAACATTTTGGAATTTTTTTGAGTTCATTTGGTGCATTGGAAGTGGAGAAATCAAGTGAGCAAAGTTTAGGGTGAGTTTTTGGGTATGTGATTTAAGGGTTTATAAATTGTTTCATTGGTCCCTACTAAGGTTTTTGGGGCTGTAGAAAATGTTTATGAAGTTAGATTTTTGATTTGAGGTTTCATTTTTATGATATGAATGGTTTTGTATTCGGCCATGGCAGGAACTCAAGGTGAGGAGGGTGTTTCTCAAGCAAAAGGGAAGGACAAGCAAGTTTGAGGTGATCTAGAGCTTGGAATAGAGGTTTGTGGTTACTAAATCTACTTATTTCCTAAGGTTTTGGTTGATTTTTAGGTTAAGTTTAAGGTTAGGTATGAGAAAAAGATGTGTATAATTAAATTTAACTTTGTATTCATGCTTAAGGGACTAAATATAGTGTATTAGAGTGATTAAAATAAATTAAATCAAATTAGTATGAAAACCCTAAGAGTGGCCGAATTGAACATAAGGGATTTAATTAAATTCTAAGATGATTTAAGGCATGACAATGATGTTTATAGTATATTTAACAAGTGAAATGCATGATGGAGTGAAAAAAATCAAGAAAAGAAATTATATAGTATGAGTATTTTAATGGCCGAATAGTATATTGTGTAATGAAGTGGAATACGTGATGAATTATGTTTTAATAATGATATATAAGGCATGCATAACATGAAATAAATATGATTGAGTGATTAAATAAAATTATAGTGCATTGTATGAAAAATTAAAAGTGTGGCCGAATGGTATACCCAAGTATATATATGTATATTTTGATGTTATATGGAATTTAATGTTATAGAATGATGATATATTGGTAATTAAGTGTATGTGCAAAATGTTAAGTGATAATGAGATGTATGGAAAATTTTACATATTGGCGTAATATGATATTTATATGGAATTTGTGAAAATGTTGCCCTTAGTAGTTTTCTGGTAGTGAAATCTAATCCAGGATATAGATGGCTAGCCACAGGGATTCGACACCGCGGTATGAGTCATGGCAACTCATTATTGATAAGCCGATGAGAGCTTATCACAGTGTACAGTGCAATTCAGTGTATAAAATAGTGCATGCAGTGAAAATGGTCCTACTGGGATCATTTTATAGTGAAATGGGTCTATGGGGCCCATGTACCGCATATCCGGTCAGTAGATTTTCTACCGGGTCCATACTAGGGGCATATTGGTAAATATGTGATAAAAATGGTATAATAGTAAAATTGATGAAAATGTGTTAAAACAAGACTAAAATGAAGTGAATAGAAAGTTTAGAGGTACAATGGTAATTTTACAAAAAGTTGGTAAAAATTGGTGAAATTAAGTTAAAAGTGTAAGTGGAAGGGTAAAATGGTAATTTTGATAAAATATGGTGTTAAAATAGTGATATAGTGAAAAAGTGATAAAATATAGACTAAATTGTAATTTGGCTAAATTGGAAGTTATAGAGTGGAAAAATAAAGTGAAAAGGGTAAAATTATAATTAAATAAGTTAAATAAGGATAAATGTGCAAAAAGGAATTTAAATAAGGTTAATAGTGTAAAAATGAAAGAAATAAGGGCTTTTTGGTAATTATGTATATTAGTGAGGATATAAGTGCAATTATGGTAAAATATGGGATATAAATGGTATATGTGTAATTGTGGGGACATAAAGGTAATTAATGAAAAAGAAAAGGATAAAATTGGAATAAGTGTAAAAATGAGGACATAAGTGGCATTAAGTGAAAAGTGGGGATATAAGTGGAATTAATAGAAAAGATAAACGTAAAATTGGACACCTTGGAAAAATTATAAGGGTAAAAATGTAATTAAGAAAATAAAAGTGGAATAAAAAGATTGAAATGTAATTAATGGAAAAATAAATAATTAAGTGAGATAATGAAATAAAAAGTATAATTAAGTGAATAAAAGTGTAATTAAGTGATTAAATTCATAGTTATGTGATTAATTAAATGATGGAATAAATCAATTTGAGATTAATTAAGTGACTTAACAAGTGAATTGAATATAAATAATAATAAGTGAAAATAATAAGAATATGTAATTATAGCATGCTTATTAATTAGAATTATTTAGGAAATTTGTAGATTGGTAACCACCACTGGGCATCTTAATGCTCAGCACGTAGTTGTTTTTAACTGCATGTAGGTACCCAATAGGTTCGGAGCAGTGTACATCGGACCGGGGAGCAAGCCAGGAGAAGGAGATATATTTTTGGTTTTGTATATGTAATGAAATATTTTGTGGCATATATATACACTTTATTAGTAGTTGAAGTGGGCATGTAATATTATATATATATTTTATCTGTGTGGAATTTTATTATGTCTGTGTGATGAAAGGCGGATGGGATGAATAGTTATAGGATGATTATATTGTTGTGCCCTTTTCGGGGCTTTGGAACTTTCCATTTGCAGGTTTGGGTAGTGCAAATTATAAGCCATTATACTGCCGAAATTTTTACTAAATGAATAGTGATTTAGACAGTTATAGGTCATCGTAACTAAGTAATGTAAATGAGTAAGTGGTATGTAAAAGTTGGATAAGTGGTTAAAGTGTTAAGTGAACTTAGAGTATATTATAATAAGTGTAGAAAAAAAAAATTTAACCCGTAAATTCAATAAGTGATAACTATTAAACAATTATGGTAATCGCACAATATCGCTAGGTCGGCAGTATACGTATAGGGTATAAGGGTGTTACATTTCTCTTCTTCGGGTGTTACTTCCTTACCACTTCGTAATGTAATCACCTTAGCCTCCTCCTTGGGATTCTTATCTACATTAGAAGAAAAAGTGTCTGGTTGCCTACTTGAGATTGAGTTAGCAAGTTGGCCTAATTGTGTCTCTAAATTCCTTATGAAAGCGTCTTGATTGCGGTTCCATTGTTCTCTGGACTTCTATCTTGTATCTTGACTAGCTTTGAATTGCTAATGACTATTCATAAAGCTAGCAAACATATCTTTAAGGTTTGGCTTCTTCTCTTGAACAGGTGGTCGTGGCTAAAATCTAGGTGGATGATATGCTTGAGTTTAATTTGAGCTTTGTCCTTGATATTGTGATGATGGGTATGGTGTTTGGTAGTGTGTATTTACTTATGGATGGTAAGCTTGGCGTTGATTATGAGTGACATTTTGGTTGAAGGTTGGGGGTTAAGAAGAAGAAGCCATTTGATTTCTCTCTCTCCAAGAAAAATTCAGGTGATTTCTCCAACCCGAATTGTAACTATTATTGTATGGGTTATTTCTTCCAAAATCTCCTACTACATTTACATCCTCTACTACTATTCTCTCTTGAACACCTTATCCATCCTCATATAACTCATAACTTTTAGAAAAAGAAGCCACATTCTGCACTTTTAATCCACTCAACTCTTTCCTTATCAGCTCTACTTGAGCTTTTAACATTGCAACCTCATCAATGTTATGCATACCTTGCCTCTTTGGTACTGCTCTTGTGGTTGCCCATTGGGAATCATTTGCTACCATTTCATCCAGTAAATTGAAAGCATCTTTCGACAACTTGTTCATAAAACTCCCACCAGATGCAACATTTAAAAGTGATCGTGTAGGTGCTGTAACTCCTGCAAAAAAAGTAGTCATCAGCTGATATACAACTATCTCATGATAGGGGCAGCTCCTCAATAACCTTTTGAATCTTTCCTATGCTTTGTGAAAAGGTTCCTCGTTCATTTGATGAAAACTGATAATGTTGTTACGAATACGTATTGTTTTCGTTGGTGGAAAGAATCTCATTAAAAACTTCTGCTGTAATTATTCCTATGTCCATATGGATTGACTTAGTAACATCTGAAGCCAGTCTCTTGCTTTTCCAATAAGTGTAAAGGGAAAAAATTTTAATTGAATTGCATCTATTGATATACCTGGAATCTGAATTGTATCACTGACTTCCAAGAATATATCTAGGTGTTGAGTAGGGTTTTCGAAATTTAAACTAGAAAATTGGTTTCTTTAAAACATAATTATACTGGCTGGCTTCAACTCAAACTGCATAGCTCTAGGAAACACAATAGTCCGATGTTCTTTGTTCCACCTAGGCATCGCATAATCTCTTATTCTTCTTGGCTTAGACATTTTACCTATCCCAATTTTCATCTTGTGCTCTTAGCACTTGTTGATTCTCAGGAGGAATTGCACTAATAGGAGGATTTGGATTCAGGTTATTTTCTTGATTAGCTCTCTTTCTTTGATGTAAAGTCCTCTCGATTTTAGGATCATAGGGGCTCTAGTTGTTCTCATCTCAGTCTGTGCATGCACTTTGAGCAGTTGAAAAGAATGAACAGAATAAAATAAGAAAAAAACACATACAAATAAAAATCAATATTCACAAACACGCCAATCCCCAGCAACGCTGCCAAAAACTTGACCGGCACCTAGCAAGTGTGCTAGATTGGCTAAGTAATATATATGGTTTTAAATTTGACACCTATAATTATTGTACCCAAGGGATTGCGGTTGCATGATAAAGAAAATTAAAAGTATGCTAAAGAATTCCTAGAGTTTTGAATGATAAACAATTCAAGCTATTGAAAATGTAGAACAAGAAGCAAATAAATTAAAGCTAACTAAAATCAAGTGATAGTTCTAACAAAATTAAAACAAAAATTTGTTCTTAAAGATTAACCAATCTAACTGTTGTTTAGGTTCACTTATCCTTCCCACACCCCATGTGAATTAATATTATCTTAAGTTACATAGATTGAATCAGGATAACCCACTATACCCAAGTGTCCCATTTCGGATCAAGCTATTTTAATCACAAAATGTCCCATTTCGGAGCAAGTCACATGATTAGCCTAAGCACGGATCTCAAATCCTAGATTCCAAATTATTTTCCCATTCCGGAGCCAAACAACCATAAACCCATTCATTTTACATCCAACCCTAGTCTTAATATCATATCTTTGCCTATAATCGGTCCAGTCCCATTCCGGAGCAATCTTAAAGTTACAGGAAAAATGATAGAAAACAAAGCAATAAATATTCATACCATTCAAATATCCAAATCAATCATCTAAACTATATAACATCATCAAATCATTAAAAATCATGAAATAAGATTCAGCAACAAGCTAAATGAATCATCAATCTATATAAAAACTTAAATCAGCTCAATATTCACATTAGTGTTGGGCATTTAAAGATCCCCCAAACAACTAATCACTACTCAAAATCAATTACAGAAACTAGAAGAGAGAAGAAAGAATAAACCCAGAAAATCATTATTGAGATAAAACCTAGCTGAGCCAATCCGTTTCTCTTCAAATCTCTTATAAAAATTAAATGTCAGTTGAAAATATTGAATCTAATCTTTAAAAACTTGTAAATCTGAAATCACTATGTGTATTAAATCTATGGAAAATAACAAAACCCTAAATATTTTCAGAACAAAAGAAATCTAAAATAATAGATATGAAAGATCTCCTCCCTCCTCTTTTGCCAAATAGAAATTCTGCTATTTAAATTCCTGAAGGGGTCATGGTCACAACCAATTCCTTGTGATCGTGAGATGCTTCTGCCTTCCCTTCTGCCTTGAATTGCCTTTGGTCATGGTCATAACCATTTGGTTGTCACCGTGAGGTTCCTCTAACTTTCATTCTGCATTGAATTGCCTTTGGTCACAGTCATAATCATTTGGTTGTCACCGTGAGTTACCTAAATTCTCTGCAATTCAACACAAAACACCATCAATTACTATCAAAAGTGTATAAAATTAGAATTCAACTAAATTTGGAAAAACTTATTGAAAGTAACAAAAATAAAATAACAAACACCGAAAATGTAATGGCCAAGATTATACCCTAGTAGTAATTGATTCAATTCATTTTATTAGATTGGCAGAATTGGACATAAATGTAATAACATTAAGGACCTAATTGTATAATTAAAAGAAAGTTTAGTGGCTTGTTAGTAATTATGCATGATTAACACTAAGAGGGATTAATTAGATTAACTAAAAACATATTTGGGTTAACTGGGATTAAGGAACTATTGGTGGATTCCACGTGTGGCTTCTATGAGCTGCTAATATTGACCTTGCATGCAATATATATGGATTGATGAGAGAGAAAGGACAAATTTGGCTTATGGTTTCAGCTATTCTTTTTCTGCTTCTTCTTCTTCCTACCCATTTAAGGGAATCTGTAAAATGTTGAGTTTTATGGCTGCTTATGTTTAGGTTCTAAAATTTAGCAAGGTAAGTGTTGATTCAAGTTGGTTCTCATTCTCATTCTCATTCTACTTCTTCTTCTCTTTCTTTAATATTGGGTTGAGATGGGATTTAACTTGGAATGTTTCATTTCTAGAATTGGACTAAAATTGAATTTGAAGAACCAATGAAGGACAAAGGGAAAACTAAGATTGGAGAAAAAAGTGCAAAGTGACCAAGAGGAGCATTAGGAGCTTAGGCAATAAGGTTTGGGAAACTAACTTTATGTGTGTAGTATGGCATGTTTTGTATCGAATTATATGTTGAAATGTGTATTTGAAATAAGCATGAGTTAAAACGAAAATTTGATATTGTAAGTGATGTGAATTGATGAATTGATAAAGCTATAAGGACCTTGAGCATGTACCCTATTTTGAACAAATTATAAGATTGGTATTATATGGAGGTTTCCTCAAATGAAATTCAGTTTAATAACATGTCCTTGTTAACGTATATGATTGAGCTGAGAAATTTCCTTTAGAGGTCATTAAGGGCCTAATTAGCTAGTTAACTAGGATAACAAAATAGAAATTTAGGTTGTTGCATAATTGGAATTAATGTGGTTGTAATTGAGTTATAATAAATAATAACATATGGGAAAAATGTGTTATGAACCATTAATGGAATGTGTAATTATGTACCTAAAGGATGAGTTGGTAAGTATATGGTTTAATGTGCTAAAAAGTGCCAAAGATGGAAAGAGAAGTTTTGGGTTGCAAATGAGTGTTGGCAGATTGGTATTCTATCGTGAGTGCGACACTCATCTTGAGTGTAACAGAATGCTCATATTGCTGGATTGGCCTCCTATCACGAGCACGACACTCGTCGCGAACACAACAGACTGCTCAACTCGTAGATTGGCCATTCTGTCGTGAGCATGATAGAGGCAAGGTGTGGGTTCTGTCGTTAGCGCGACACTTCAAGGCACTGTTGCACTATTCTCCAATTGTTCTAAATTGACTTATTAATGTATGTGTGCATAAATGAACATGTGAATGAGAATGTGTATTACATGATATGCGTATGAATATTATATTATAAATTGATGAAAGTGAATAAAGTGTACATTGAATGTTGTTGATATTGATGACAAGGAATAAGTGGATTAATATTCATAAAGCCTGCGAGTCAAATAGTGGATAGATAGGCATGCCTATAGGGTCTAAGTGCTGCAGCCCAATGCATCCGATTCCTCTAGAATCACAATACGATTTGAATCTTAGCTGGATTCCCAATGCAAAATTATTAAAATTATTAATATTTTTGTACCTTATGGTACCAATGCGTATGTGAATATCTACGGATACAATGTATTTACTGTACCTTCGGGTACTAATGCAATACCTATTATCCACATCTTTGAGTTACAGGCAGGGCTAAATAAATAAGATAATGACGTGATTAAGTGATTAATGTAATATGTGTAACTAAATGTGTACATTGAAGTGTATATGATAATAATGCGAATGTTTGACCCAAATTGAGAGTATACAACTATGCTATGTATAAAGTATACCTGCATGCTTATGTGTTAATGCTTTAAGTGTAAATTCTTACATGTTACTATTATATTGTCTATTTTCTTATGTGTATATGTATATATATATATATATATATATATATATATATATATATATATATATATATATATATATATATATATATATATATATATATATATATATATATATATATATATATATATATATGTTGGGTGCTATTTCCCCACTAAGCAAATCCGTGCAGGTTCGGACACTAAGTGAAACTTGAAGGACGAGCCCGCATTACCATGGTCAACATTAAGAGTGCTGTTAGTGTAGGTTGGGGTTTCGGGTTTTGTATTTAACTGTATGTGTGTACATTATTAAAATAGTCAATCATGTAATATCATCTTATAACTAAGTTTTGTAATAATAAACAGTATTCATGTAGTATATCAAAGATGTAACTTTCTTTATCGAATTGTATAATTATGTAATAAACTATGACTCTCTAATTCGGCATGTGATGTGTATGAGATATCCGCTGCATGAGATTGAATGTGTGAAGAATTTTTTTTTTTGCAAGATTTGCTTGTGTGATTTTGTGATATGAGTTTAGCAATGTATGTGTTAGATGTGTTATAATAACCATTTCCATCCGCCTTAGCTGAGCTAAGTGAGTGGGAGGTTTTGGGTGTTACAAGTTGTGGTATCAGAGCCAAGGTTTAGCCTTTTCCTGAAATTTTGTAGACCAAGATGTGTATAGTTGTGTTGACATAATGCAGAAGTCCTTGTTTATTTTCTTAGAATGATGGATCCTTCTCATAACTCGAGGGAAAAAAATGGCTAAAAATGTGAATCCTCGTGAGGTAGAGGTGCCTAGGTCAGGACGGTCAAGACCAGCTAGTTTTGCACTTAAAGTTCCAATGGTTCCAGTGGAGGCCTTACTTAAAATGTCTTAGGACATGGCTAGGGTGTTGGATCGCATGATGATTGCAATGGCTCCAGAGGAAGGAAATAGGAGTCATTCTTCATATCTGGTACTGGTAGAGGTGCGTCGAGTGTCAGAGGTGAGGTGCCGAAATGTTTACATTGTAGGAAGTGGCATAGAGGAGAATGTTGGAAGGTGACAGGTGCCTGTTTTAGATGTGGGAGCACCGAGAATTTCCTAGCCAACTGCCCAAAGGCTTATGAGGTAACTGGAAATCAGCCAGAGGTTAGTAGGGGTGGTTCTAATATGCCTCCTGCTAATAGAGGAAGAGGATGAGGTCGTGGTAGAGGTGGCCAATCAAGATGGAACTGAATCAAAATCAGTGGGAAGACCTTCAATGGCACCGACTCGAGCCTATGCAATGAAAGCTCGAGAGGAGTAGGATGCGCCTGAGGTCATTGCAGGTACATTTCTACTCTATGATATAAAATTGTTGGCATTGATTGACCCTAGATCTATGCATTCCTATGTGTGTTCTAAAAGAATATGTGATAAGATGCTTGTTCCTGATTGCATAAAGTATGATATATGTGTAAATATTCCTCTATGTAGTAGTGTGAATGTGAATAAAGTGTATAGGGCATGTTCGTTAATAGTTCAAGGTTATGTTTTTCCGGTAGACTTGATTGAATTGCCCTTTGATGAGTTTGATCTAATTCTAGGTATGGATTGGTTGAGTAGGAATCAAGCAATAGTTGAGTGTAGAAAGAAAACAGTTGTACTCAGCAGTAGTGAAGGGTATAAAGTGACAGTTAGAGGTGTATGCTCTAATCCCTTAGTTAATGTGATATCGACAATGCAAGCTTATCGATGTCTAAGGAAAGGATGTGAAGCTTTTCTAGCCTTTGTTTTGGATTCCAAAAGGGAGCAAATGGGAATTTAGAATATACCCATAGTGAGAGAATTTCCTGATGTGTTCCTAGAAGAATTATCTGGGGTACCACCAGTGAGGGAAGTGGAATTATCTATCGATATTGTGCCTGAAACTGTACTGGTGTGTAAGATGCCTTATCGAATGGCTCATACTGAGTTGAAGGAGTTAAAAACTCAGTTGTAGGAGTTGTTAGATGGAGGTTTTATAAGACCTAGCATGTCTCCTTAGGGAGCACTAGTTCTGTTTATTAAGAAGAAAGATAGAACCATGCGAATGTGCATTGACTACAGGCAGTTGAACAAGGTAACAGTGAAAAATCAGTATCCGTTACCTAGAATTGAGGATCTATTTGATCAAATGAGAGGGGCAGGTGTATTCTCTAAGATAGATTTGAGGTCTGGGTATTATTAATTGCAAGTAAAGAAGGAAGATATACCCAAGATTGCATTTAGAACTCATTATGGACATTACAAATTCTTAGTAATGCCATTCAGGTTGACTAATGTGACTGCTGCATTCATGGATTTGATGAACAGGGTATTCAGACCATATCTAGACTATTTTGTAGTAGTGTTCCTTGACAATATTCTAGTTTATTCAAGGACCAAGGAAGAACATGAGCAGCATTTGAGAATTATACTTCAGACTTTGAGGGAACACCAGTTGTTTACTAAGCTTAGCAAGTGTGAATTCTGGTTAAAGGAAGTGTCTTTTCTAGGACATGTTGTGTCTTCTGAGGGCATTAAGGTGGATCCGGCTAAAATTGAAGCGATTGTGAATTAGAATCCACCCAGGAATGTGTCTGAAATTTATAGTTTTCTAGGGTTAGCCGAATATTATAAGCAGTTTATGCAAGGGTTTCGATGATTGCCTCACCGTTGACTAGATTGCTTCGTAAAGGAATTAAGTTTGAATGGTCGGATAAGTGCCAGGTAAGTTTCAAGCAGTTGAAAAGAATGTTGGTAGAAGCACCAGTTTTAACTCAACCTATTCAGGTAAAAAGTATGTGTTGTATAGTGATGCTTCCGAAATAGGTTTGGGATATGTATTAATGCAAGATGGTAAGGTTGTAGCATATGCTTCGAGGTAATTGAAGCCTCATGAATAGAATTATCCAACTCATGGCCTGGAATTAGCTACAGTGGTGTTTGCTTTAAAGATATGGCGGCACTACTTATACGGTGAGAAGTGTAAGATCTTCACTGATCATAAGAGTCTTAAATATTTGCTAACTCAGAAGGAGTTGAATTTAAGACAGTGTAGATGGCTTGAGTTGTTAAAAGACTATGATTGTATAGTGGATTATCACCCTAATAAGGCCAATGTTGCGGCTAATGCGTTGAGCAAAAAATCTATTTCGGCCTTAATGTTACAACAAGCAAATTGGAAATTCACTTCTGATGGAGCTTTGTTGGCTCAATTGAAAGTTAGGTCTGTGTTAAGAGATGAGCTAGTTATAACACAGAAGAGTGATAAAAAAAGGTGTAGCTGATTTTGCAATCAGTCAAGAAGGGAGAAAACACTGACTATTTAGTGAATGAAGAAGGTGTACTATTTTATAAGAATCGGTTGTGTGTTGCAAGTGATAAAGGTTTAAGAAAAATGCTTATGCAAGAAGTGCATAGTATAGTTTTCACCATGCATCCAGGTGGAAATAAGATGTATCAAGACCTAAAGCAATTTTATTTGGGGTATGAAGAAGGATGTCATAGATTATGTTGCGAAGTGTTTGACTTGTTAATAGGTGAAAGCGGATTATCAGGTTCCACATGGTTTATTGAATCCTCTTTCCATCCCACAATGGAAATGGGACAACATTACCATGGACTTTGTTTCTGGGTTACCTTTAACTTTGAAGCAACAGGATGCAGTGTGGGTAATTGTGGATAGATTTTTAAAGTCAGCTCATTTTATATTGATTTGAATGGATTATTCTATGGACCGATTCGCTGAGTTGTATGTGAAAGAGATTGTCAAATTGCATGGTGTGCCCTTATCTATTGTATCTGATAGGGATCCGAGGTTCACTTCTAAGTTCTAGAAAAGTTTACAATCTGCTTTGGGTACCAAGTTAAATTTTAGTACAGTATTTCATCCGCAGATTGATGGACAGTCAGAGAGGGTTATTCAAGTATTGGAAGATTTGATGTGAGCATGTGTTTTGGACTTCTGTAAGAGTTGGGATAAGTACATTCCACTAATGGAATTTGTTTATAACAATAGTTACCAAACGAGTATTGGTATGGCACCATATGAAGTGTTATATGGTAGGAAGTGTCGAACGCCGGCTTATTGGACAAAATTAGGAGAGCATAAGATTATTGGACAAGAATTGGTAAGGGATACTGAGGAAAAGGCAAAGATCATTCAGCAACGATTGAAAGCGGCTAGTGACAAGCAGAAGTCATATGGTAATCTAAAAAGGAAAGATATTGAATTTGAAATAGGCGAGAAAGTGTTCTTAAAAGTGTCCCCTTGGAGAATGGTATTGAGATTTGGGAAGAAAGGAAAACTGAGTCCGAGGTTTATTGGACCATATGAGGTGTTGGACAGAGTGGGTTCTATAACACCCCCTACTCATACGTAGGCGATCCCATCCGATAAGGAGTGAGATGCCATATGGGTAAAGGTGCCACCACGCAGATACAAAATATACATACATTCATACACAAACATACATACCTAAATACAGGGTAATTAAAAACTTTACAAAATCGTTCATGAAGGAAGCTGATCATGCATTGATATAACGAAAAACATTACATTACTGTTTGATCAACCAGCAGGTACAAAAGACAATTACATACCCAAAAATACACTTATACATATGCGAAAGCTGTTACAAAATTAACATAAGAGAGAGTTTTATACAAAAAGAATCATCAAGCTACAAAATTAAGCCCTACACTAAAACCCAGCTGTGTTGGCCTGGCTGCGACGACTCTCCCAAGGCAACTCCTTCCACACCTGCACGGGTAAACACACTGTGCTAAGCGATAAACGCTTAGTGGGGAAACACACAAATCAAATGGACGGCCATTCACAATGGTCGTCAAGCAAAACACATACAGATGGCATAATCAAAAATACACATTAGATAAGAGTATAAACGTACGGACATATAGAGTCATACATTTGATATAACATAGCTGTGTTCAATATATCACAATAATAACCATATTCGGATAATACATTCTCATAATTAGCAAAACAATTCCAAACAGCAAAGCAGCTACTGACTCAAAGTAGTGGGTAACGAGTGAACGGACAGTACTTTACGGGTACGAGACGATTACAGACAGTACCTTACGGGTACGAATCGAAAACCAATTTACTTTATCATTTGCAAAACGTTTAATAAAGGGACCTTAAACAAGATCCAAACACATAAAAGGGTTCGCAAGGAACCAAACGGGACCTGATCGGGGTCCAAACTGAACTGAGGCTGCAGTTATAAGACTCTATTAGGCATGCTAACTATCCACTGAACTGACTCTAGCAGGTTATGCATAATCCATTCTATTCATTCCATAATATCCCAAATCACATATATACATATTTGAATACATATAGGCAAGTTCATATCATGGATTCACATTCGTATGATTAGTGAGTTAACAGATATAAACTTATTGTCGCCAAAAGAAACTGGAGTTCAAAACCACACACACACACACTAGGGAAAACTCATTTAGCATAACAAGGCTGTCGTGCTCGCGATAGATACCATAGTCTCTTCGCTGCGCGCGCGTGACGGACTTCGCGATGGCGGGGAGGAGGAAGACTCCTTACTCTATCGTGCTCGCAACTCTGTCATGATTGCGACAGAGAGTCAAAACATCGCTATCGTGGGCTCACGATAGATCGCGTGCTCGCGACAGTACAGGCCAGCATTGCGCTCGGTCGCGATCGCGACAGAGAGCACACAATAACTTTTGCTATCGCGAGCTCGCAATAGGGTTGCGTGCTCACGACAGCACAACCCAAGATCACCGGTCTCTATTGCGCTAGCGACAATGTTGCGATTGCGACAGAGTCGGGATTTCCAAAATCTGCAGAATTCTTCCTCTCCCAAAACTCACACACACAAACACACAAATCACATCCAATAGCCTCTTACCTCAAATCCAGCCACCCATTAACATCAATACCCACAATATAACATTTAACATCAAGTAATTTCATACCAAACATCAATTCAAACTCACAATCCCAAAAATTATCAATACCCATAAATTTGCAGAAAAAACCCATCAATCCTCACAATCACTACAATACTCCCATGCTCATGCAAAATTACTTTACCCAAACAAAAACTCATAACATATATACCATATCAAGAGCATATCACAACCCAATTTCCAAAAATCACTAAGAACACATACATGAACATATTTACATACAAAAATAAGAAATTTCCCAAACCTTGAAATCCTTAGCTCCTAATGCTTAGATCCACTAGATCCATCCTTCTCTTTACCCTTCGGTTCACGAGGAGGCTCAACTAATCACAACCCAACAAAACCCACAATAAAGTAACTCTAGATTAAAACCCAAATCCAGAAAATATGAAGAAGATGATGAACCAATTGAAGAAAAGGAGAACAAATGCAATAGACTTACCTCTAAAATGCTAAAGAATGATCAATTCCCACCAATTAAGCCTTGATTCCAAGCTAGGGTTCTTAGAGGAAGAGAAAAGGAAGAAGAAGACAGTGAGGGGAAGGGAAAACGGGAAATGGAGGTAGCCATCGCCCATCCCACTCTTCTCTTTCCTTTTCCTTTTTCTTTTCCTAACCCTAGACAAGTGTCACTTCCTGGTTAGTGGGATTTGATCACTCACACGCAAAACACAAGCATCACATACACACAAGACTCTCCCAACTAATGCATACCCTACAAATATGTGAACACACACATTCTAGCACAGCCCAACAAGCACATCCTACAAACATATGGGTAAACACACCCAAGTGCAACCCAACTAATTCACACCCTAACACCACACATGCACCCACATGCTAACAAAACTCTTAAAACATGCATTTCTACCCAAAATGCCCTTTACACATGTCAAAACTCACACAATACACATGCACAAACATGGCTCATTCTACTAGGGGGCAAACGGGGTGTGACAACTCTCCCCTACTAACAGGAATTTCATCCTCGAAATTCTCACCTGAACTGAACAAATGCGGGTACTGGATTCTCATTGACTCTTCTAGTTCCCAAGTTGCTTTCTCAACCCCGTGATAACTCCATAACACCTTAACTAGCGGAATCTGCTTGCTTCTCAATTGCCTCACTTCCCGAGCTAGAATAGCTCTTGGTTCTTCATCATAAGAGAAATCAGGCTGAACTTGCACATCTTGTACTGACAGAACGTGCGACGAATCCGACCGGTACAGACGAAGCATCGAAACATGAAACACATCACGCAACTTCCATAACTCCATTGGCAAAGCCAATCTATAAGCCACTGGACCAACTCTGGCCAAAACCTCATATGGACCAATGAAGCGAGGACTAAGTTTCCCTTTCTTTCCAAACCGAAGCACCTTTCTCCAAGGTGACACTTTAAGAAAGACTTTGTCCCCAACTTCAAACCACACATCTTTCCTCTTCAAATTGGCATAAGACTTTTGTCGATCCTTAGTTGCCTTTAAATTTTGCTGCACAACTATGATCTTTTCCTCTGTATCTCTAACCAATTCTGGCCCAATCACTGATCGCTCGGATAGCTTGGTCCAACAAATCGGAGTCCTACACTGGCGACCATACAAAGCCTCATACGGTGCCATACCAATGCTCGACTGATAACTGTTATTGTAGGCAAACGCCATAAGCGACACATATCGGTCCCAACTACCCAAAAAGTCCAAGACATAAGCTCGCAACATATCCTCCAAAATCTGTATAACTCGTTCGGACTGACCATCTGTCTGAGGATGGAATACTGTACTGAAGTTTAACTTGGTACCCAAAGCTCTCTGCAACTCTTTCCAAAACTTAGAAGTGAACCTTGGGTCCCGATCTGAAACTATGGACAACGGCACTCCATGCAACCGAACTATCTCATCCACATAGATACTGGCTAACCTATCCATCGAATAATCCATTCTCACTGGCAAGAAGTGAGCTGACTTTGTAAGCCGATCCACTATCACCCAAACTGAGTCGTGCTTCTTCTGAGTCAAAGGCAACCTGGAAACAAAATCCATGGCGATGTCATCCCACTTCCACTCGGGAATGGATAGAGGCGTGAGCAACCCGAAGGGACTTGGTGCTCAGCCTTTACCTGCCGACACGTCAGGCACTTGGACAAAAAATCTATTATATCTCTTTTCATACCGGGCCACCAATAGAACTGTTTCATATCCTGATACATCTTCTCACTACCAGGATGTATAGTAAAAACCGTACTATGCGCCTCACTCAACAGCTGTCTTCTTAACTCTTCATTATCCGGTACACACAAACGGTTTCTAAACAGAAGAACCCCATCCTGAACCGAGAACTCTGACTGCTTGCCCAAACTAACTTCTTGAACAATCTATTGAAGCCTTTCATCATTCCTCTTAGCATCAACTATCCTCTGTCTCAAGGTAGGCCTCACTCTCAACTGAGCCATCAAAGCTCCATCTGAACCAAACCTCCATCTAAACCGCCTCAAAAATAAAGCAGAAACTGACTTTCGGCTCAAAGCGTCCGCGACTACATTGGCCTTACTCGGATGGTAATCCACAATGCAGTCGTAATCCTTAAACAACTTGAGCCAACGACGCTGCCTCATATTCAACTCCTTCTGTGTGAGGAGGTACTTTAAGCTCTTATGATCCGTAAATATCCTACATATCTCCCTATATAGATAATGGCACCAAATCTTCAAAGCAAAGATCACGGCCGCCAACTCTAAATCATGCGTCGGATAACTCCTCTCATGCGATTTCAACTATCGAGAAGCATAAGCTACCACCTTACCTTCTTGCATCAGAACACATCCAACGCCAACACCCGAAGTATCACTATACATAACAAACTCCTTACCCGCTATGGGTTGAGTCAGTATAGGAGCTTCAACTAACAACTTCTTCAACTGCTCAAAACAAGTCTGACATCTGTCTGCCCACTCAAACCTAACTCCTTTCCTCAACAACCTAGTCATCAGAGCGGCAATCACTGAGAAACCTTTAACAAACCGACGGTAATAACCCGCCAAACCGAGAAAACTCCGCACTTCCTGAACATTCCTAGGCGCTTTCTAATCAACTATCGCCTCAATCTTGGCTGGATCCACTTGGATACCTGTACGCACCGTGTTCTGAGGCTGTCTAGATTAGAGATTACCCGATGAGGAATCAATGTCCGAGTCTGTAGAAACGGTTGAGATTTGGAGGTTTTGGCCCCCTGCTTCACAAGAAATGTGTCCTTTCAGTCCTCGTAGGAAAGAGGGAGCAAATGGGAAATTTTTGAGTCAAAAAGATGTATTTTCTCCACCAACGGTCTGCCCGTCTGTCAAAGGCAAGACCGTCGCTTTGGGTCACAGACGGCCTATGGGACTTTCTGACGCCCGTCGGAGGGACCTGATTTTCTGGAGCACGCAACCTCTCCGACATCCGTCGGTGAGAATTGCAGGCCCGTCGGTTGAATCCTTGTGTCAGTAGGATTAAGCCGATGCCCGTCTGTGGAACCGACGCCTGTCGGTCGCCCCTAGTCTATAAAAACTTTCATTTCCCACCTAAAAAGGGGTTGGAAAAATTTCTAAAGGGGAAACTCTATCAAAATTAACACTTATTTTCTCTCTCCTCCAGCAAATACAAATCTTAAGAAATCTCTTTTAGTTTAAGAATCAAACCATTAAAAAGGAGCTAAATCTAATTAGTTTTCCTAAGGTTTTGATTCCAAATTTCAGTTTTTTTGAAGGATCAAGAAGGAAACAATCTATTTTCCTCATTCTTGATCTTTCATTTTGTCTTCTCGTGGAGCGTGTAGGACACTAATTGACATAAAAATCCAACCAAAATATTATCTGAGGGTAAATATTCCGGACTTCTTCTCCTTATTACTTCATCTTTATTTTTATTCTTATTTTTTTGACTTTTTGCTTTCATCTTTCTTTATTTTGATACTTTTCATCTCGTTTTTGTGGTAAAAATCTGTTTTTGCTTTGAAAAATTAGTTTTTCTGTCGTTTTTCATAGACAGCGGTGACCGACGGGTCATCTTTTTCACCGATGCCCGTCGGTCACCCCACCCACAGACGCCCTCTCTCGAGTGAGCGACGGGGCACGTTGGTCACCTTGACTGACGCCCGTCGGTCACTCAGCAGTGGCCGTCCCTGGGTTCCATCTCCATATTTTCAAATCCCCCTTTTCTTTTTTTATCTCTCTCAAGTCTTAGAGCTTTATTTATATTGCGCTTTTTGTATATTAACACTTATTAACCTTTTGTGAGCATATATGATTTTCTTGGACTGTCCTGAGCTCGAGGGGCAATCTACCATGCTCGGAGGATTCCGTCCGGTTTAGTTTTCTGACTTTCTTAGTTATTTCGCTCATCTGTTTATTTATTAATTATTTTATGTACATGAATATACTTTTTGTATCTCGCTAAATATAAAAATTGGTGAACATTTTATATTTAATAAAGAGAGATTTTCATAAAATTAAGGATCATAAAATGATCGAGGTAGAAATAGATGAGAAGTCCTGAACCCAGCTCTGGTCTTTGGGCTCAAAGAGGCTAGAGGTCTATCCGATCACTCATTGGAACTAAGACCTCCAAGACACCTCTTATGTCACGAGACTTGGACGTTAATCCTAGGCTTCTTTGGGAGAGAGGTTTACCCTCCAAGACCCCTTTGGTTGGCCCAAAATGGATAATAAGCGCAGTCTTAGGCTTTTCGAGGCGAGAGAAACTTTCCCAATGTTTTATTGGGTGCCGACTCCATGAAACCTCCTTGTTGCCCAAAATAGATGCACTCACAATTCATTACAAGTTATCGATTGACCCACAAATGCCCCGATTGCCCTTGAGCGGGTGGTCGTACAGGCGGCACGCGGGGCCCGGCTTGCGTCACAATGGCGACTCCACTGGGGATGTATGGTTCGAGACTTCGATTTGAAAATACATCGCTTAACATTTATGATTAAAGTATAATTCATAAATTCGCTCTCTTTCAAATTTGCATTGACATCCCATTAGAGCCTTAGAATATGCTAGATTGGTCCCTTCTTAACCTCGGTGCATTCCCGAAGCACAACCCTACGTTTACTCAATGTGGGGAAGTGTTAAGGATAATCACCAGCCCAAGCTTCGTACCCTTTGGTATATAAAATGATGACCCGATCGGCCGTTATGCTTGTGATGAGCTAGACTCATCGGTAGGAATCTTGCTTGGGTAGCCTTAAAGTAATATATCCCTCGACCAAAGCTCATATAATGGCCGTAGATACTCTCCGTAGGTGATATGAACTATAATATCATGCTTGCTGTATGGGTCATTATGTATTGGGTGAATCCAGATGTCTTGCTTGGTAACCTAGCCAAAGGCTTCCATGCCCCGGTAGGGCCATGTCGATATATTTGGGATGTCTAAATACATGATGATCATTATCCATGCGCTTGTGCATTAGCATAGGAGTGTTATGCTATCGATTTTTCGCCGCGCACCATCCGTGTCCAATGGGTTCCCCGCTGACCTGTGGATTAATCCCGCCTAGGAAAGAGACCGCACGACCACGTATGTGGGAGCAATAAGGGTGGAAGGACCTATCTGCTTGCCTGTGATTTGTGGATATTGTATATCACGGCCATGCATTTCATTTGCATTTCATGCATCGTTCTAACACCTTATCTATGCAGCCATCATAGATCTGCCCAGGTGGACGAGAGGACCGATCGGATGACTGATCAGAGTTTCTATATTTGAGCTGCAAGAAAGAAAGAGTCTTCTAGAAACCCATTCAGAAACCAGTGGTACCGTATTAGAGATGGCAAACTCACCAAGGGAAAATGATGCTACTAGGGCTTTGATTACTGAAGAAGTGGGTAGAAGGTTTGAGGAGTTCGAGGGCCGTATGATGAATATGTTGGCTACAATGGCTCAGCAGGCTGCTCCGCAAAATCCTCCTCCTCCTCCCATGAGAAAAAATGAGCGGGAAGAGGAAAGATTAGAAAGACAAGAGGAACCGATTCGACCACCACCTATAGATTTGAGATCAGTGGCTTCCGGGTTCCAGAGAAGGAGACAAGCGCTGAGGTTAGAAGATGACCGGGAGAATGAAGATGACAAAATGAGCGTTGTATCTGAGAGGGGGTAGGCACCCCATACAGAAGAGTTCATTTGGAAGAAGATGGAAGAAAAGTTTGAGGCTATGGCCCGCATGTTGGGTAGAGGCCAAGGGATGAACCCAGAAGATAAGGAGCTGGAGGGAGATGACCCAATCCCGTACAATTTCAGATACCTGATGTTCCTAAGTTTGACGGCACTTCTGATCTGACCGCCCATGTAAAGCAGTATTCCTTGATCATGAAAGGGACTACCTTGTCCAATAGGCAAAAAGTGGAGTACTTTTGCTTGAGCCTAACTGGCCCCGCCATAGATTAGTACCACAGCCTCGATCGCCGAACCAAGGAGGACTGGGATATGCTCACAGAGGAGTTTTTAAGGCAGTATGACTGCAACACGAGGATGGAGGTGACCCTCAAGGATTTGGAGTTGCTTTAGCAAAAGGTCGGGGAATCCTTCCATGATTACCTAACACGCTGGCGGAGTAGAGTAATGGAGATGAGGAGAAAGCCAGACACTCAAGACCAAATCCGTTTGTTCATCAAGAATGCGAGCCCGTACTTGAAAGAAGGTTTGAAGATGAAGGGTCTAAAAGACTGGGAGTCTTTGAAAGACATAGCCATAGAAGCGGAAGGGGAATACTTAGCCCGAAAGGTGAGCAATGACAATTATGCTAAGAAAGCTAATACCAGTCAAGGGACAAATAAGCCAGCCGGTCCTAATGGTAGCACCAGAGGAATGGTTGAGGTGTCTGCTACTGACGTAATGACCCCGAGAAAGTTTTTGAACTTAGGAAGACCACTGTCTTAGGTTTTAAGAAGGTTGATGAAAGAAGGGAAGTTGCAGCCTTTGGCTCCCAGGCCTGCTATGACGCAAGGGGCGCTGGGGCATAAAGATAATGAGTACTGTGCCTTTCATCAGCATACGGGCCATTTAACGGATAATTGTAAAGCGTTGAGACACTCAATCTAGGATTTAATTGACAGCAAACAAATCACTGACCCCGAGCGGAGAGAGGAAAAAAGGAAGCCTGGCTATAATGCTATGCCGCCCCCTATTTTCGTGATTGGATTAAGCCTACCATAATGGTACGTACTGCGGGACTTGTATGGGAATGAGTACGTTGCTGTTACCCACTCTGAGGCCAAGGGGGAAAGGATGTATGTAGCGACAATTGATTGTTGGTCTAGTAGCGAAAGCGGTGAAGAAAATGAGGAGGAAGTTGAACTATCTTTGGATCTGTGGAAGTCAGATGAAGAGGGAAAAGAAGTAGGAGATGTAACAAGAAGTGGAAGAGTAGTCCCAGAGATAGAAAGGTCACCGGAACCAGCGCAAGCATCAATAGAGAAAGAGCTGGAAGAGAATCAGATAGTCAAACAGTTGAAGAAGACCACAGCTCAAATATCTATATGGGATCTTCTGAGGCAGTCCCCTTCTCATAGACAAAGGTTGGTAGAAGCTTTGACTGAGTCTAATGTGGCTACTACAATCTCTCCATCAGAATTGTTAGACCTTGTAAAAGGGGGATCAGGAGAGAGATTAGTGTAATCTGATGCCGACTTGCCAGTCGAAGGTCGTAATCATAACCGACCACTGTACATTAAGGCACAAATCAGTATCAAACACACTGCTTGCGTTATGGTAGACGACGGGTCATCTATAAATGTTTGCCCTCTGGTGGCGCTTCAAGCTTTCGGTTTGGATGAGGGTATGCTTAGCGAGTCAGATTTGACTATTATAGCTTACGATAATTCTAGAAGGCAAGCTCGGGGATGTTTAAGACTTTGGTCAAGGCTGGACCTATTGAGACAGAGACAGAATTTGTAGTTTTGCCCATTCCGACCAACTTCTCGGCATTGCTTGAGAGGCCCTGGTTTCATAAACTAGGGGGAGTGCCGTCTACGCTACACCAGATGATAAAATTCCCACATGAAGGCGAGGTGGTAACCATTAAGGCGGCCATGGATAATCGGGTATCGGCCCTAGAGATTGCTAATCAGCCATTCAATGGTTTTCACGTATCGGTAATAGGGGAAGAGCAGACGACAGTGGATAGCCCTCCAGTGGTTAATATGATGAAGAGGATGCACTATCTCCCTGGGGCTGGTCTTGGTAGAAATTCGCAAGGGCCGCAATCCGCAATCACTACTCGAGGTCAGAAAGATCGGAAGGGTTTGGGATACAAAGGCGGACTTGGCAAGAAGAAGACGACAAAAAAGATCCCTCACATTTCAGAAAGTTTTGTGCCCACATCCTCGGTATGCGCTTACACTGGTGAAGATGAGCCACAGTAGGTGAATGGAAAGATTGTCCCTGGATTTGAGATCTTCAGTGATGTTTTTGACTGGGATGTGGGAGTTATTAAAATGGCTGAGGACTTCTGAGATGAGGAAGTTATGACCCAATGCATTGCCTAGGGTAAGAATGAGCCCGAAGAGGTTGTCACCGAGAAGATGTTAGCTGCTAGGCTGAAAGGGAAGGAAAAAATGGTAGAGCAAGAACTAAAGATTTCCTCGGGGATAGTTGAAAGGCCTCTGCCAAGCCAGGAAGCCGAGGCACAAGCTGCTGCAGCATCTACCTCAACGGAAGCTGGAGAAGATACTAGCTTAGATTATCTTTTTATTCCGGAACTTTTTTATGATGTAAATGACAATAATAATATTATTAGTAAGATGAATGATTTTGCTTATTTGTGCGATGTTTCCAATAATCTCAACATGCATGAACATGATCATATCCCATCTATTTTTGATATTGATTCCACTGACACCGTGCCTTTTGATCTTGGAACCTCAAAAAATCCGAAGGAAATCTTAATAGCATCGAATATAACTCCTGATGAGAGAGAAAAATTCGAGAGAATAATAAAAAAATATGAAAAAGTTTTTGCCTGGACCTACGAGGACATACCAGAAATTGATCGAAACATCGCAGAGCATGCTATTCCAATGTATCCAGACCATAAGCCTGTAAAACAGAAGTTGAGGAGGCTTAGGCCAGAATGGGCAGACAAGGTTAAAGAAGTGATTCGGCAGCAGATAGAAGCCAAATTCCTGGTTGAAGTGCAATATCCTACATGGCTAGCAAATGTAGTCCCTGTAGCCAAGAAGAACAGAAAGGTAAGGGTATGTGTGGATTATCGAGATCTGAACAAGGCTTGCCCTAAAGATGATTTTTCCGCTAGCCCACATTAACGTGTTGATAGATAGTGCTTCCAATTGCGCGATGTACAGTTTTGGGGATGGTTATGTAGGCTACAACCAGATCCTTAACAAGATAGTCGACCGGATTAAAACAGCTTTCATCACGGAATGGGGGACCTACGCCTACAGAGTAATGCCTTTTGGCCTCAAGAATGCAGGGGCTACGTACCAGAGAATGGCAACAAAGATCCTAAGTGACTTGATCCACAAGGAAGTGGAGGTGTACGTAGATGATATGATGGTCAAGTCAGCCACCAGGGAGGGCCATTTCGAAGCTTTAGAGAAGTTCTTCACTAGGATTGATAAGTACAGCCTGCGGCTTAATCCCAAGAAGTGTATCTTCGGAGTAACTTCAGGAAAGCTACTGGGGCATGTCGTCAGCCAGAGGGGAATTGAAATTGACCCGGACAAGGTGAAGGCCATCAGAGAGATGCCCATGCCACAAAAAGAGAAGGAGGTGAGAAGCTTCCTAGGCAAGCTACAATATGTCAGCCGATTCATTGCGAAGCTCACTTCGATATGCGATCCAATCTTCAAGTTGCTCAAAAAGGATCAGCCTGTGGTTTGGAATGAAGACTGCCAGAGCGCTTTTGATAGCATCAGGGAATATCTGCTGAATCCACCAGTGCTGAGGCCACCGCAACCGATCAAGCCGCTTATCTTGTATCTGGCAGTGGAGGATGGTTCCGTGGGAGCCATGATGGCTCAGGAAGATGAGTTTGGGGTGGAATTCACGGTTTACTATCTCACCAAGAAGTTCCTAGCTTATGAGATAAAATATGCTGAAGTAGAGAAGATCTGCCTGGCAGTGATTTGGGCATCAAAGAAGCTTAGGCACTACTTCCATTCGTACAAAGTTCAGGCAGTGGCAAAGTAGAATCCTTTGAGGTATTTGCAGGAAGCACCGTCTTTGCTTGGTAAGATGGGAAGGTGGTTGCTATTGCTACAAGAGTTCGATGTTGAATACATCACTCGCAAAACTATAAAGGGTCGAGCAGTAGCGGAGTTTCTTGCTGATCATCCCATTCAGGGTGATGCACCTGAATTCAATTTTCCTTATGAGTGCATAGCCACAATTTCTGTACAAGGATAGCAGTTATATTTTGATGGGGCTATAAATAACAAGGGGGTAGGAGTCGAAATCATTTTGACAACCCCAGATGATGAGAAGCTCCCGTTGGCCAAGAAGTTGAGATACAGGGTCACCAATAATAAAGCTGAATATAAAGCGTGTACCTTCAGGTTAGAAGCCTTAGCTACCTTGGGGGCAAAGAACGTAGAGGTTTTTGGTGACTCATCCTTGGTAATCAGCCAAATTCGGGGTGAGTGGGCTGTAAAGGTAGAATGGCTGGTACCTTATGTTGAATATCTGAAGGAGCTATGTGGGCAGTTCGAGACCTGTACGTTTCGATTTGTGCAGAGAGAGGAGAACCATCTGGCTGATGCACTGGCAACTCTGGTGTCGATATGGGATAATCTTGAAGGAATAGCTACGAAGCCTGTCCTGATTTCAAGTTTTGAGAGGCCCAGCTTCGAGATCAAACAAATAATGGAAGTAGAAGTAGCAGATGGAAAGCCATGGTACTTTGACATCATGAATTACTTGGAAAATGTGAAATTTCCAGAGGAAGCGACCGAGAAAGATCAGAGGATGATCCGAAGGCTATCCACTCAGTTCATATCCTTAGACGGGGTGTTATACAAAAGGCAGGCAGATAGTATCCAGCTCAGGTGCTTAAATGAAAGGGAAGCCCGGAGGGTGATGGAAGAAACCCATGCAAGTGTCTGTGGGGCTCAAATGAATGGGTTAACCCTGGCAAAGAAGATCATAAGGCAAGGCTTCTATTGGCTTACGATGGACAACGATTGCTCAAAATATGTTAAGCAATGCCAGCTATGCCAGCAGTATGCAGATTTAAGGCAGTTGCTAGTGTCAGAGCTACACAGCCTAACATCACCTTGGCTATTCGCTGCTTGGGGAATAGACATTATTGGAGAGATCCGCCCTACGGCATCCAACGGGCACAGATACATAATAGTCGTAATCGACTATTTTACGAAATGGGTAGAGGCGGAATCCTTCAAGAAGATCGATGCAAGAGACATGGCTAGGTTCATTGAAATAAATCTGATCTGCAAATATGGCCTCCCACATGACATAGTGTCTGATAATGGGGTGTAGTTCATGGGGGAAACCAGGAAGCTTCTTGAGAAGTACGGAATTGAGCACCATAAATTCTCTCCCTATCGACCACAGGCTAATAGGGCAGTAGAGGCCGCCAATAAGAATATGAAGAAGATCCTAGCCAAGATGGTCCAAACCTACAAAGACTGGGCAGAGAAGCTACCCTTTGCACTGTGGGGTTACAGAACGACGATGAGGACATCTATGGGTGCTATGCTGTATTCTCTGGTTTATGGGACAGAGGCAGTGCTGCCAGTCGAGGTAGAGCTCAAATCGCTGAGAGTAGTCATGGAAGCTCGGATTCCGGAGGCCGAATGGGCACAACAGAGGTTACAACATTTGAACTTATTGGATGAGAGTAGGCTAAAAGCTTACTATCATAATCAGATCTATCAGAAGAGGCTGGCCAGATCATTTGGGAAGAAGGTGAGAAGGCATCCGCTGAAGGAGGGGGACTTGGTGTTCAAATAGATGAGGCCGGGTATACCAGATATCAGAGGAAAATTTAGACCAACCTGGGAAGGGTCGTTTATCCTCAAGAGGCTATTGTCCAAAGGAGCTGCAATCTTATCGGATGACGATGGTGATAAGTTCAAGGAATCGATCAATGTCGACAGACTCAAAAGGTTTCATGGCTAAAGACCAAAAATAAAAAGAAGAGAATAAAAGGCCCCACGAGTCGAAAACTGAAAAAAGGCGACCTTGCTAAAATTAGGCGTCTCGACAGGGTGAAAATCGAAAAAAGGCATCTTGTGCAAAAATTAGAGGCACGAGAGAAAATGTCCAAGCATGAAAACCCAAGAGGGCTGGTTGGTAACAGGAGTCGATGCTGTTAAAATTTGGTTTCATGTATTCATAGGGCATGGACAGTCGAGTTAATGTCAAAACTGATCATGTATGCTGAAATTCTATGGAAATGTACATAATTTCGTGAAATAAAATAAGAATTATTCTTCTCATTTCCGTCATTTTCTAGTCTGCATTAAAAAGAAATGTAATACTCAAAAAGTGTACATATGTAAACTAAGCTAGGTCCTTCTGCTGCTCTCGCCAGTCTGATGCTTGAGCCCTCGCGTCCTATTGTCAGATGCCGGGCTAAGGACCCATCTCTTGTACTCGCTAGTGGAAGCCACAGAATGAGCTCCGAACCGAGGAATGACAGTCCTCATCGGTAGTTGGCTCCACAGTTCATGATACCGAGAAGCAAAGGCAGCAGAAAGAGCTCCTCCCCGAAAAGATAGTGGGACCCTCACCACATCTTGGATCATCCCGAGCTGGCGAGCACACCGAGCTGTGATATGGAAAGTAGCCTGGCGGAGCCCACAGAGGGGAACACACCCCGATGGTCCATCAATGATCGCATGGGATAGAGGGAGCCAGGTAGACGTGAAACTGGTATCATCATCAGACAGCTAGCTAAATCTTGCAATGCCTTCATCAGCGGTGGCGCATGTATACAGTCGTTGACGCGGGAGAAAGTGTCTCGAGCAGTACTACGCAATGACTCGGGGAGGTGGCTCTGACAACATCCTCAGCTTCTCTTGCAGCCAGACCTAAAAAAAAAGCCGCTGGAGTAAGTAGGATTTACTTCAGGCAAAAATAAGGCATAGGGTTGTGTGAAAATCCGAAAGGACGCGCTTCCCGCTAAGAAAAGCTAGTGCAAAAATCCATAAGGGACGCACTACCTTTAAAATAATGACGTACCTGGAGCAATAAGGGGCTTCCCGTGAACGTGGGGGCGGATCCGGAGCATACAACATCTAAGCCCAGTATGGTCTCAGCTAGAATAAGTGGAAAGGGAGATAGCCCACGGTGGAAATCGTCCAAAGCCCCAAACAGGCGAAGATCGCTGATCAAACCCCCTGGAACCACAGTCAAGAAACTCATCATGCAAAATAAGAATACGATGCTTACCCGGTAGGTGGGGACGTCAGAGAATCTGTCTAGAGCCTCGACCAGCGGCTCCAAAGAGAAGGTAGAACCCGAGGGAACCAACTGCACAGCCTCAGAAGGGGCTATACCTAAGAACAGAGCAATATCTCGAGTCTGGAGTAGACCGCAACGTGGGATACAAAGCAGAGCGCTAGGGGGATACCAGGCACCGACAATGGCAGCTAACTCCTCAGGTAGGGGGCATAACTCCTAGTACGTGAACTTGAAGATGTGAAACCGAGGATTCTAGAAATTGGTTGCAGCCAGAAGAAGGTTGTGGTCTACCTTAGCCCTGTACAGGTGTTTCAGGCCGGAAAGAGGAGAAAGAGTGTCGTTTTCCCAAGTGTGGTTGTCGTCTAAGATGCGGTACATCTTCTGGAGGAGAGGAGATGACATCTTGTGAAAATCAGAGGATGAAAGCTAGAGAAATGTTGAGAAAATGAGAAGACACAAGAAATCAAAAAATTTGATGAAATATATAGGGAAGTGCCACGGACGGCCTGCCCGTCAGTAGTTGTCCACCTGGCAGTTTGCATTCGTCAGTATTGTATCACGTGCATTAATTTTGCATTTAATGGGGAATAGTGAACAACAGATGCCCAGCCCGTCGGTCACTCCTAGCGGCGCCCAGCTCGTCGATCACAAAATCTATATAATGGCCTTATGACCGACGGACAAACAGTTTTGCCATTTTCTCTTTTCCTCTCCCTCTCATTTTTTTGTCGTTTTCTGCACTCTTTTCTTCCTTTTTTTTTCACTTCTCTTGCGTTTTTGGGCCATTTTAGCTCGACTGGTCATCCAAGGAAGTATTTTTCTTCATTTCTACAATTTTTGCAAATTACAGGTAAGTAACCAATCACTTTCTCTTTTAATTTTGGTTTATTTACTTTTCTTCTTCTTCTTTTTTCTTTTAGAATGAGTAGATTGCTTTAGTTTGTCCACCTGGCAGTTTGCATTCGTTAGTATTGCATCACGTGCATTAATTTTGCATTTAATGGGGAATAGTGAACAACAGACGCCCAGCCCGTCGGTCACTCCTAGCGGCGCCCAGCTCGTCGGTCACAAAATCTATATAATGGCCTTGTGACCGACGGACAAACAGTTTTGCCATTTTCTCTTTTCCTCTCCCTCTCATTTTTTTTTGTCATTTTCTCCACTCTTTTCTTCCTTTTTTTTTTCACTTCTCTTGCATTTTTGGGCCATTTTCGCTCGACTGGTCATCCAAGGAAGTATTTTTCTTCATTTCTACAATTTTTGCAAATTACAGGTAAGTAACCAATCACTTTCTCTTTTAATTTTGGTTTATTTACTTTTCTTCTTCTTCTTTTTACTTTTAGAATGAGTAGATTGCTTTAGTTTGCCTTAGAAATTAAGGGTAGACGCTGCTAGTTTTTGTATATAATTTTGGCATGCTAATTAGTCAAACCTTTTCATGATATTGCCTATAAAACATGTTCCCTTAGAAATAGGAATTCCTATGCATGCTAGCAAATGTATATAAGTATGGTATATATGTGCTGTTGTTTGGGCCTAAGGCCTGTCCCTTTTGTGCAGGAAATGGGGCACACACTTGCCGCGGTGCTGCCCATTTTTTTATGAATATATATATATACAATTGTTTTGTTGGGGCCTGAGGCCCGTTTCGTGTTTTTTCCATGCAGGGGGTTTGGCACATCCCTGCCGGGGTGCTGCCCAATTATTTTATTTTCATTTTCAATTCTTTATCTTTCTCTCCTCATACCTGGGCTGCTATCGCCCGGATGAGGTCCAAAGTGCTTTTTATTTTGGAAATTGGGCCTATTAACGCCCGCTCCGTTAAATTAATTTATATAATCTTTTCTTTTGCAGGATGCCTTTGAGACTACGAGTTCCCCAGGCCCGGCCCGAGATAGAGGTCCCGGGCTGGATGGATGATGAGTCCGCCTAGAGATACAGGGCGCTGGCCCAGGTCAAGATCCGAGCTAGCCATTTTATATCTAGGCCCTTCCTAGAGGCCCTAGGGATGGTCGCCGAGGTAGACGCACTGGTAAAGTGTGCTGGATGGACAGACCTTCTGACTCCCGCATTTCAGACGTTCCCTGAGGCTACACGGCTGGTGTTAGCCACTCTACACTATGGAGGGTGTCAGAGATCGGACACCGAGCCGGGCGTAGTGCAGTTCTGGTTTGACGACCAACATTTTAGTATCACGAGGCGTCGGTTCGCGGAGGCGATGGGGTTCCCGATAGGTGATGGAGTTATAGCCCCGTAGAGAGCGGTGAGGCACGCCCATTGAGCAGCTATTGCTTTGCCAGGAGTGCTATATGATCACGATATAGCGAAGAGTACCGTACTGGTCGCTCAGGCACTCCGGTACCTGCACAGCGTGCTTTCCAGCTCGTACCTCGGTCGAGCTGGTAATCAAGGGTAGCTTAACGCGGCCGAGATCTGCAGCCTCTGGGCTATGGTGGCAGGCCAGCGCCTCAATGTTAGCCATGAGATCCTGGCTAACATGCTTAAAGTCGGGAGGGGATCAGCCCCAATGGTATAGTCGGAGGAGTTGTCACCAGATTGCTTTTGGGCTTAGGAGTCGCCCCAGATAGGCTCAGAGGACCCTTGGATGAGGGGATCTATGTTGATGCATCAGCTGCAGTTCAGATGGGCATGATCTTGCCACTGCCGGGGCAGCCTGAGGCCTTCAGGCTACTCACCATCCACGAGACTAGGCGAGCTTTTGCTCTTCCGCCTTTGGGACCAGAGCCAGAGCAGGAGCAGCAGCAGCCATCTCCTGAGCCTCCACAGTCCCCGCAGCACTAGGCACCACCTCAGCCTCAGACTGCACCACCGCCACCACGGTAGGAGCAGCCCAGGACTCCGTCGGATTTCGAAATGGAGTTCACCATGGACAAGCTTTTCGGCACCCCACCGGCGTCCAGGGCACCGACTCCTTTTCCTTCACCGAGCACCAGAGTACAACAGTCCACCCTCAGGCCCTCTGAGAGGTTTTATCCTTACTTCGGGAGCGACCCTGGGGCATCCACTTCTGCAGCTCAGCCACCAGAGCCAACTTAGGAGCTATCGCAGCTGCAGCCAGACATCTCGCAGCTCCTGACCTCCATGTTCATAGTGTTTGAGCATCGATTAGAGGAGAGGGATAGGGTTACCCATGAGAGAATGGACAGACAACAGACTGCTATCCAGGACCAGTCCAGAGTCATTGCGCGCCTGACCCAGGAGCAGGTCGAGCTCATTGACCATATGGTGCAGGAGCAGGCTCGGCTTACGGAGAGCGTCAGAGACGAGCAGGCTAGGCTTATGGAGCAAGCTATGCAGGGACAGAGAGAGCTCAGAGAGCAGCTTGGTTAGAATCTGAGGACATCCCAGGATCAGGCATCTCAGAGGATGGATGTGACTTTGCAGATGATTGGTGAGTCACTTGATTCTCTTAGGTCTCGGGTCCAGGCGATAGAGGGGATCGTTCCTCCCTTGTCCCAGTCCATGAGAGAGTTCAGGGAGCACTCTGAGCAGAGACTGGAGCGGATGAGGAAGGCCGCCAGTGAGCAGACCAGCCAGATGAGCCAGGCCTTCAAGCAGTTAGGGGGGACAGTTTCTGACACCTTGAGCTTCATGAGGACGTGCGCCCAGCCCTTCCTGGATGGCTACGCTCAGATTAGGTTCAGACAGACTTATGCTTCTGAGGCCGGACTATCTGCGCCTCAGCATCCACCTCCACCTCAGCCTGAGCCGATTCACCTCTCGGATGATGAGGACTCGGATGAGGAGCTCACGGACTACCCACCATCATAGCCATTCAGGGAGTTTGGATGACATTCTTTTTGTATTTTGTTCATTATTATCGCGGTTGTATATACATTGTACAAAAGCTGATGTTAGTGGAAAACTTTTATTTCCAGCTTTGTATATTTATTTATTTATCTTTATCTATGCTTTATTCGCATTAAAGATGATTGTATGCTCTTATACTCATTCATATCAAAGGTCAAAATGATCATATGATGAGAAAAATGATAAAAAGCAATACAATGATACAAAACATGATGAAAATAATGATAATGAGATGACAAAAAGGATGATAAATAATAAAACCAAATCATTTATGAGCATATTGAAAGGGAATAACTCATACATGAATTAACAAAATCCTTTGCCATGCAGGGACATTACTTAACACTGGTCCAAATACGGACATCAATCACAAACCGAAGTTGCAGTTAGAGAACACTACTCTTCACTGGGATTGTAGCCAGAGAGTGCTACATCTCACAGTTCACGCGGCAGCCAGAGAGTGCTACGCACCTTGCAGATCGGATGGGGATTAGCAAGGGAACTTCACAAACCGAAGTTGTAGTTAGAGAACACTGCTCTTCACCGAGATTGTAGCCAGAGAGTGCTACATCTCACAGTTCACGAGGCAGCTAGAGAGTGCTATGCACCTTACAGATCGGATGGGGCTTAGCAAGGGAACTTCACCAATCGAAGTTACAGTTAGAGAACACTACTCTTCACACCGGGATTGTAGCCAGAGAGTGCTACAATCTCACAGTTCACGCGGCAGCCAGAGAGTGCTACACACCTTGTAGATCGGATGGGGGTTAGCAAGGGAACTTCACAAATTGAAGTTGCAGTTAGAGAACACTGCTCTTCACCTTGGGACTGTAGCCAGAGAGCGCTACATCTCACAGTTCACGCGGCAGCCAGAGAGTGCTACGCACCTTGCAGATCGGATGGGGGTTAGCAAGGGAACATCACAAACCGAAGATGCAGTTAGAGAACACTGCTCTTCACTTCAAAGTTGTAGCTAGAGAACGCTGCATCTCACCAACACCTTATAGGTCGAGACGAGATCGGTAGGGATGTTTCCATACGTTGAGCAGACTGAGACGAAGTCTACCTGACGAGGCACACGAAAGGTAAGAATCGCTACAGGTATGCTTTTCTTCCTCTTTTTGTTCCTTTCTCTGAATTTTGGATCATCTAGGCACTCGTGTGCTAGTTTTCCCTAAAATTGGGGGCAACTGTAAGCACCGTGTTCTGAGGCGGTCTGGATTAGAGATTACCCGATGAGGAATCAATGTCCGAGTCCGTACCTTCTTGCCAAAGGACCGAGCTAGTCTCTTCTGATAAACCTGATTGTGATAATAGGCTCTCAACCTATCTTCATCCAACAGATTCAACTGCAATAATCGCTATTGTGCCCATTCTGTCTCTGGAATCTCGGCTTCCATGACTACCCTTAAAGATTTCAGCTCAATTTTAACCAGCAGAATCGCTTCGGTTCTGTATACCAGGAAAAATGGTGTTGCTCCCGTAGAGGTTCTGACTGTGATTCTATAACCCTAGAGTGCATAAGGCAGCTTTTCGGCCCAGTCCTTATAGCTCTGAACCATCTTGGCCAGTATTCTTTTCACATTCTTGTTCGCTACTTCAACCGCACCGTTAGCTTGAGGACGGTAAGGAGAAGACTTATGATACTGGATTCCATACTTCTGAAGCATCTATTTAGTTTTTGCTAAGAATTGCACCCCATTATCAGATAAAATATGGTGTGGGAGGCCATATCTGCATATCAAATTCCGCTCGATAAACTTAGCCATATCCCTAGCATCAATCTTCTTGAAAGATTCAACTTCGACCCACTTAGTGAAATAATCAATGGCGACTATAATGAACCTGTGCCCATTAGAAGCTGTAGGATGTATCTCGCCTATGATATCTATTCCCCAAGCTGTAAATGGCCATGGAGATGTCAAATTATGTAGCTTTGAAACTGGGACATGCCTTAAATTTGCGTATTGCTGGCATAACTGGCATTGCTTCACATACTTTGAACAATTCGTATCCATTGTGAGCCAATAGAATCCTTGGCGCATGATCTTCTTCGCTAAGGCTAAGCCATTCATGTGAGCACCGCAGACTCCGGCATGAACCTCTTCCATAACCTTTTCAGCTTCTTTCTCCGCCAAACACTTTAACTGGATACCATCGGCTTGCCTTTTATACAAAGGGCCATTTACACTTATGAACTGAGTGGACAACTTTCGAATCATCCTTTGGTCTTTCTCGGTGGCTTCTTCTAGAAAAATTGACCGTTCCAAATAATTCTGAATGTCGTAGTACCAAGAGTTTCCATCGGTGGCCCCAACATCCATCACCTGCTCAGCTTCAAAGCAAGGCTTTTTCGAGCTAGAGATTATCATGGGTTTCATAGTAACCCCTGTTGGATTACACCACATGGACACCAATGTCGCGAGAGCATCGACCAATTGATTTTCATCCCTGGGGGTGAAGTGAAAAGTGCAAGTCTCAAACTGGCTACTCAACATTCTCAAATGCTTCACATAAGGTAACAGCCTTTCTTCCTTAACCGACCATTCCCCTCTAATCTGATGGAGTACTAATGAAGAATCTCTGAAGACTTTTACGGTCTTCACCCCCAGAGCCAGCAATGCTTCCAATCCGAAGATGCAAGCTTCATATTCCGCTTCATTATTGGTCGCCTTGTATCTCAACTTCTTTGCTAATGGCAGCTTTTCACCATCCGGGGTCGTAAGAATGATCCCTGCTCCTGCCCCTTTATTGTTAACTGCCCCATCAAAGAACAATTGCCACCCTTGTACTGCTATGGCCATGACATCTTCATCTGGGAAATTGTATTCGAATTGGTCTCCCTCAATAGGATGCTTAGCCAAGAACTCAACTACAACTCTTCCTTTAATGGTTTTCCTGGTGATGTATTCGATATCGAACTCCTGCAAAAATAATAACCATCTTCCCATCTTTCCTAGCAGAGAGGGCGCTTCCTGAAGGTACCTAAGCGTGTTATGCTTGGCAACCGCTTGTACACTGAAGGAATGAAAGTAGTGCCGCAACTTCTTAGAAGCCCAAATCACTGCAAAGCAAATCTTTTCCACTTCAACATATTTGGCTTCATATGTCAGGAATTTCTTGCTAAGATAGTAAACAGCAAACTCCACCCCAAAGTCATCCTCCTGGGCCATCATAGCACCCACTGAATTGTCTTCTATCGCCAGATACAGGATTAATGGTTTGGCATGCCGTGGTGGTCTTAAAACTGGAGGATTCAGGAGATAATCCTTAATAGTATCAAAAGCCAATTGACAATCATGATTCCACACCACCGGCTGATTCTTCCTAAGAAGCTTGAAGATGGGCTCACATACTGAAGCCAGCTTGGCAATAAACCGGCTGATGTACTGAAGCTTTCCTAGGCAACTTCTAACCTCTTTCTCTTTTTGAGGCACTAGCATCTCTCTGATGGCCCTGACCTTATCGGGATCTACTTCAATTCCTCTCTGGCTTACCACATGGCCCAATAGCTTACCGGAGGTAACTCCAAAAAGGCACTTCTTGGGATTGAGGCGCAGATCATACTTATTAATCCTTTGAAAGAACTTTTCCAAGTCCTCGAAGTGACCTTCTCTGGTAGCTGACTTGATCATCATGTCGTCAACATATACCTCCACTTCCTTGTGGATCAAATCATTGAGAACTCTAGTGGCCATCCTCTGATAGGTCACTCCTGCGTTCTTTAGTCCAAAAGGCATGACCCAGTAAGCAAATGTACCCCACTCGGTTATGAAAGTTGTCTTTATTCGATCCACTATCTTGTTAAGGATTTGATTGTACCTTGCATACCCATCTATGAAGCTATGCATCATGCAAGCAGCAGCACTATCTACCAGCACATCAATATGAAGCAGAGGAAAATCATCTTTCGGACAAGCTTTGTTCAGGTCCCGATAGTCCACACAAACTTGAACTTTTCCATCCTTTTTAGCCACAGGAACTACATTAACCAGCCACGTCGGGTATTTAACCTCCAGTAGAAACTTAGCCTCAATCTGCTTATGGATCTCCTCTTTCACCTTCTGAGCCCATTCTGGCTTAAGTCTTCTGAGCTTTTGCTTGACCGGTTTACTATCTGGGTAAGTTGGAATGGCATGTTCGGCTACATCTCGATCAATCCCCGGTATGTCCTCGTAGGTCTAGGCAAAGACTTTTTCATATTTTTTTAATATTTTCTCAAATTTTAGCCTCTCTTCAGGAGTTATGTCTGATGCTATCAAGATTTCCTTTGGATTCTCCAAAGTTTCGAGATTAAATGCAGTCGTGCTAGTTAAGTTAATGTCAAAGATGAATGCATCAAGATCATGAGAAATGAAATCATCAGAAACATCACACAAGTAAGCAAAGTTATTCATCTCATTAATGTAATAAAAAACATTAACATTGTCATTAAAAAGTTCTGGCATAAAAATAGTATCTAAATAACTGCTGCCTTCATCTTCTGTCGATGATGATGCTGCAGCCGACTGGGCTTTAACTTCTTGGCTTGGTGGAGGCTTTTCAACTACCTGCGATAAGATCTCCAAATCTTCAAACTTCAGCTCTGGCTCTACCATCTTTTCCTTTCCTTTCAACCTGGTAGCTAACAGCTTATCAGTGACAATCTCTTCAGGCCCATCCCTATCCCAAATATTGTACTGAGTCATGATCTCCTCATCCCAGAAATTCTCTGCGGACTTGATAACTCCAACATCCCAGTCAAAGACATTATTGAAAATTTCAAACCCCAAAATGATCTTTCCATCCACCCACTGAGGCTCTTCTTCTCTAGTATAAGCACAAACCGAAGATAAGGGAACAAAACTCTCTGAAATGTGGGCGATCTTCTCTGACACTTTTTTCCTGCCATGCTCTCCTTTATAGCCCAGAGCTTTTCGATCTTTCTGGCCTTGTGTTGTGATGGCATCTTGCAACCCCTGCAAATTTTTACCCAATCCGACCCTTAGGAGGAAGTGCATCCTCTTCATCATGTTCATCACCTAAGGGCTACCTGCCAAGCCCCGCTCCTCACCAATCATTGATACGTGGAAGCCACTAAATGGCTGATTAGAGATCCCCAAGGCAGACACTTGGTTCTCTCTTGCTGCTTTAATGGTCACCACCTCCACTTCATGAGGTATCTTTACCATTTGGTGTAGGGTGGATGGCACTCCTCCCAATTTATGGAACCATGGCCTTCCAAGCAGAGCTCAAAAATTTGTTGGGATAGACAAGACCACAAACTCTGCTTCTGTCTCAATGGGCCCAGTCCTAACTAGAGCTCTAAATGTTCTCGATGCCTGTCTCCGAGAATTGTCATAGGCTGTGATGGTCAGATCAGACTTACTCAACATACTCTCGTCCAGCCCAAAAGCCTGAAGTGCCACTAGGGGGCAAACATTTATGGATGACCCATCATCATCCATAACACAAGTGGTGTGCTTGCCGTTAATTTGAGCCTTGATGTATAGTGGTCGGTTGTGATTGCGGCCTTCAGTTGGCAAATCTGCATCAGAAAACACCAGTCTTTCCCCTGATCCCCCCTTGACGAGATCTAGCACTCAGATGGAGAAATTGTGGTGGCTATGGTGGACTCACTCAAAGCCTCGACTAACTTCTGTCTGTGGGAAGGGGACTGCCTTAGAAGGTCCCAAATTGATATCTGAGCCGTGGTCTTTTTCAGCTGCTTTATTATAGAATTTTCTTCCAGCTCCTTCTCCACATGTGCTTGCACTAAGTCCTGCTGCTTCTCAACTTCGGGGACCACTCTCCCACTTCTTGTTACAGCCCCAACTCTCTCATCCTCCTTCGAATCCCATGGATCCGCGAACTCTCCATCTTTCTCTTCATCGTTTTCGTCTCCACTCTCACTAGTGGACCAACAGTCTATCGCCGCCACGGGAATCCCTTCTTCACTTGCCTCAGTGCGAGTGATAGCGACGTATTCATTTCCAAACAAATCCTGTAATACATAGCATTCGGGTAGGCTCAACCCAATCATTAGACTTTTTCTTGCTCTCCCTCTTTTCAGGATCGGTGATCTGCTTATTATCGATCAGATCCTAAATCTGGTGCCTCAGCCTGAAGCAATTATCTGTCAAATACCTCGTATGCTGGTGAAAGGCACAGTACTCATTCTCTTTATGCCCCGGTTCCCCTTGGGTCCTAGCTGGCCTAGATGGCAGGGGTTGTAGCTTCCCCTCCTTCATCAACCTCTTCAATACCCAAGACAAAGGCCTACCCAAATTCGAGAAGTACCTCTGATTCATTCCTGTTATCGACACCTCAGCTGTCTTCGCACTTCTATTACCACCGCTGGAACTAGCTAACTTGGTTGCACCTTGATTATTGTAGCCCTTCTTGGCATAAGCCTCATTGCTTGCCCTTCTGGCCATATATTCTCCTCCTGCCTCTATAGCAATGTCTTCCAAGGACTCCCAATCTTTTAGCCCCTTCATTCTAAGTCCATCTCTCAGATATGGGCTAGCATTCCGAATAAATAACTGGATCTGATCGGGTGTATCAGGTTTGTGCTTCATCTCCATAACCCGGTTCCTCCACCGAGTGAGATATTCATGAAAAGACTCTCCAGCCTTGTGCTGTAGCAGCTCTAGATCCTTCATTGTGACCTCCATCCGGGTACTGCAATCGTATTGCTTTAAAAACTCTTCAGTCAACAAGTCCCAATCTTCTTTGGACCTCCTATCCAGCCCATGGTACCAGTCAATAGCAGCTCCTTTAATACTCAAGCAAAAGTACTCTATCTGCTGCTTCCTTGTTAAAGTTGTCCCCTTCATGACTAATGACTATTGATTGATGTGTGTAGCAGGGTCAGAGGTGTCATCAAATTTTGGGATATCAGGCATCTTGAAGTTATGGGGGACCAGATCATCCCCATCCAACTCACGATCCTCCGGGTTCATTCCCCTTCCTACCGTCATCATCCTTGTCATAGCCTCAAATTTCTCCTCCATCTTCCTCCACATCGCTTCCTCTAGCTTGGGCGACTTTCCTTTTGCTTCTAAATTAAAACTTAATTATAAATTTTAACCAAGGTACTTTCGAAGGGAAGTCTCTTAGAATCCCCAGTGGAGTCGCTACTGTGATGCGCGCCAAACCCCATGGCTTCCCGAAGGCCCGCTTTAAGGCTATCAGGAGAGGTTCATTGAAACTTGTAAGGTATTTACAAGTGCGTCTATTTTGGGCAACAAGGAGATTTCATGGAGTCGTCACCCAATAAAATATTGGGAAATTTTGTCTCACCTCAGTGAGCCTAAGACGACGCTGTTATGTCTATTTTGGGCAAGCCAGAGGGGTCTTGGAGGTCCCATCCTAATAGAACATTAGGAGGGCTCTCTCGCCTCGTGGAGCCTGGGACTATGCAAGTTAAAGCCTTTTTACGGGACACAAGAGGTGTCTTGGAGATCCCATTAAAATGGGTCTCTCGCCTCGTTGAGCCCAAAGACCAGACACAGGTTCGGGACTTCCCATTTATTCATACCTTGGCTAAGTTTATAATCAAGTTTTGAATTTAGCGTTTCATCCCATTTCTCATTCAATTTTAATGCAATTTAATTAAATGAGCATGTCAAACACATAATAAAAGTGATAAATAAAATAAATGAAAGCAAAATAAATTACAATAAAATTAGGGGCGGAATACAAAACTCATTTGTAAGTAAAATGCAATCCATACATAAATCGGGCTATTTATTAGAGATGAGGACATTGGTCCTCACATTCATGTTTAAATAAAATAATTTTAATGTGACGATTTTTTTTGGGATGAAGATTAGGACATTGGTCCCATTTTTATTAGGAAAATCTAAGTTAATTAATAGAAATACTTTGGCGACCTTTTAAATTAACGTGCATATAAATTATCGTGCATGAAAAATAAATTATTACAAATTACATATTAAAACAAATAAACAAAACCCAAAATGAAAGAAAAACAATAAAGTGTATCTTCAACTCTCCATGAGCTCCCACTTGCCATAAAAAACTCACACACAGAAAGTAAGCATTTGAGAATAAAAAGACAAATAAAAAAAAATGTTAGTAAAAACAATGAATTTAAACACATAATATAAAAGACATAAAAATAAAGCCAATAAAAAATGTATCATGCATGACCAATTAATTTAATGACATAATAAAAAAATATGCAACTTAACCAATTACTCATTTAACATGCATAAAAAGTATAACATAATAATAATAAAATTCAACATGTATAGGCAAGTATAAAACTATAATGATAAAACTCAACATGCATAAAAACATGAATAAAATAAACATAAAATTCAGCATGTATAAAAATATAAATAACAAAAATTCATCCTACAAGATAATAATAATAATAATAATAATAATAATAATAATAATAATAATAATAATAATAATAATTGTAATAGCACAAATACCGGTCTAGTAGTGTCAGAATAAAATTTCAGTGTCACCATAAGAATCGCGGCGTCGAATTGTGTAGGGAGTGAGTTTACCAGTGTTAAACCATAGTAATAAGTGTATTGGTTCTGGGCCGGGTAACACCGGGCTGGTTATACAGCGGACCCGGCTGTCCGGCGGCTAAAAATTTTAAATTTCGGAAAAATGATCTATGGGTCATAAGGAGTCTAGTGATGAAATCGGAACTGAAATCGGAGCTAAAACGGCTTTCGAAAGTCAGTTTGAAGTTGGTATGCGGTTCGGTTCAATTTGAACCGGGGGTTGACCAAGGTTTGACCGAGGGTTTATGTGAGGCTTATGTGGCCCAATAAAAATCTAGAATGTTAAATAATGTAATGGGAATGATTTCAGTGAATATTAACAGTTATAGAGTTGAATTTTACGGTAGAGGAAAAATTAACCGAATCGGACCGATTTAAGCGAACCGGTGTCCAAATGAGCTCCGATTGAGCTAAAATTTCTTAGGGAGCCTATTTTCGACATTTTAAATCCAATGAAATTGATTATAAGTGAAATTAATCAGAGGAACATATAGATGTTTAAGAAGAGTGCAAATGAACCAAATAAACCAATTTTGGTTGACTCATGGTTGGACCACCTTGGTTGGACCGGTCTGGTTCATTTATGGACTTTAAAAGGGAAGAAATGGCTGGATTTCTCTAGAGAAACCAAGCCAAAGTCGGTCTCTTCTCACCTTTACAAAACCGAATGGTCTATCTCCCTTTCTCCTCCATTTTTCTTCCTTTCTACTCCAATTTCTCCTCAAGTCTTAGCTCCCTACCTAAAGTTCATCTCCTCTACAATCTTTTGGAAGTGATTTGAGCTCATTTGGTGCACTAGAAGTTGAGAAAACAAGTAAGCAAAGTTTATGGTGTATTTTTGGGTATATGATTTAGGGGTTTAAAAATTATTTCATTGGTCCCTACTAAGGTTTTTGGGGCTGTAGAACACGTTTATGAAGTTATATTTTTGATTTGAAGCTTTGTTTTAAAGTTATGAGCATATTTCTATTGGGCCATGGTAGGAATCCAAGATGAGGAGGGTGAGTCTAACACCAAAGGGAAGGAAAAGCAAGCTTGAAGCACTCTAGAGCTTGAAAAAGAGGTTTGTGGTTACTAAATCTATTTATTTCCTAATGGTTGTGTTAATTTTTAGATTATGTTTAAGGTTAGGTATATGAAGGAGATGTGTATAATTAAATCTAACTTGATATTCATGTTTAATGGGCTTAAGTTAATGTATAAACATGATGAGATAAAATTAAATCAATATGGTATGAGAAACCTAAGTGAGGCCGAATGGAATCTAAGGGATTTTAATGAATTCTAAGGTAATTTAAGGCTTGTAAATGATAGTTATAACATGATTAATAAGTGTAATGTATGATGGAGTAAAAGAAATCTAGAAAAGAAACTGAATGGTGTGAGTGTGTTAATGGCCGAATTGAATAATGAGTGATAAATTGGAATATGGGATAAATTATGGCATGATAATGATATATGAGGCATGTATAACATGAAATAAGCATGATTGAGTGATTAAGTAAAAATATAGTGCATTGTATGAAAAGTGGAATGAGTGGCCGAATGGTGAACTTAAGTGTATATATGTATATTTTTATGTTATATGAAGTCTAATATTTTAAAGTGATTATATAATGATAAATGAGTGCATATGTGAAAAGGTAAGTGAAAATGAGAGGTATGACAAATTCTATATGTTGACATAAGGTGATAATTATATAAATTTTAAGAAAATATCGCCCTTAGTAGTTGTCTGGTAGTGAAATCTAGTCCAGGATATAATTGGCTAGCCATAGGGATTCCACACCGCGGTATGAGTCATGGCGACTCATTATTGATAGGCCAATGACGGCTTATCACAGTGTAAATTTCAGTGTTCAGTGATATTCAGTGATCAATGAAGTGCAGTGCAGTGAAAATGGTCCCATTGGGATCATTTTATAGTGTAATGGGTCTGTGGGGCCCATATCCCGCATATTCGGTCAGTAGATTTTCTACCGGGTCCATACTAGGGGCATTCTGGTAAATACATAATAAAAATGGTAAAAATAGTGAAATTGGTGAATTTGAGTGAAAATAGGACTAAAATGAAATAAATAAAAAGTTTAGGGGTAAAACGGTAATTTTCTAAAAAGTTGGTAAAAATTGGTGAAAATTGGCTAAAAGTGTAAAAGGAAGGATAAAATGGTAATTTTGGTAAAATATGAGGTTAAAATAGTGAAACAGTGAAAAAGTGATAAAATAGGGACTAAATTGTAAGTTTAAGAGTGGAAAAATAAGGTAAAAAGGGCAAAGTCGTAATTAAATAAGTTGAATATGGTTAAAAGTAGAAAATGGAAATAAAAGAGGTGAATAGTGTAAATATTTGATAAATAAGGGCATTTTAGTAAATATATAAATTAATAGGGACATAAGAGTAAGTATAGTAAATGTGAGGAGATAAGTAGTAATTTGGTAATTGTGGGGACATAATGGTAATAAAAGGAAAAGGAAGGACATAAATGGAATTAATAGAAGAGTTAGGGATATATGTGGAATTAAGTGAAAAGGTTAAGTAATTAAATATAAATAAATAGTAAATAAAGAATTAAGTGTGTTAGTTAATTTAATGATGTAATTAAGTAAATGAATTGTGTAATTAAGTGAATGAACTATACTTTATGTGATATGCATTAATTAAATGAATATAAAAGCTAATGGAGTGAACTAAATGGGAAAAATAATAATAATAAGTGGAAATAATAGATGCATATAAATTAGGAGAATTAAATTAATTAATTTTAGCTTAGGAAATTTATAGATTGGTAACCACCACTGGCCATTCTAATGCTCAGCACGTAGTTGTTTTACTGCGTGTAGGTACCCCGTAGGATTGGAGCAGTATACATCAGTTCAGGGAGCAAGCAAGGAGAAGAATTTATCTTTTGTTTTTGTATGCCTATTGGTATATTTCTGTGGCATGTATATACATTTACTCATGGAGGTATTGGCATGTAATAGTTATTATGATGCGATATGTTTATCTGTATGGATATTGTGGTGGAAATGTGAATGAAAGGCGGATGGGATATATGTCTATAGGAGAATCTTGTTTTGTGCCCTTGCCGGGGCTGTGAATATTTGATTTTGCAGGTTTGGGTAGTGCAAATTATAAGCCGTTATACTGCCGAAATTTTTACCAAATGAATAGGGAACTAGATAGTTATAGGCCATCGTAAGCTCACCAATGGAAATGTAATTGCTATGAATGAGAATAAATAAATTAAAGTGAGAAGCAAATCTTGTAATGAATGATATGATAAAAAAAAAAAAATTTGACCTGTAAATTCACTAAGTGATAACTAATAATCGATCATGGTAATCGCACAGTATCTTAGGGGCGGCAGTATACATATAGGGTATAAGGGTGTTACATTTATTTTGGTATCAGAGCGAAGGTTTAGGCGGTTCTAAGATAGGAGTGGGTTAAGTTAAGTGATTGTATATACATGCCAATGGAAGTGAATATTTTTGTAATATACTGATGTATACTTGCTCCTTATTATAGTGATCAAATGGCATCCGATCGAAGTTATAGTGTTGGGGATGGGGAGAGTGGAGCCTCGGCCAGTGTGGGTCGAGTTGGGACTCCACCACAGCAGTCAACATCTTCAATGCCACCTCCCCCACCTCAACTCGAGTTTTTAACGATGATGACTGACAACATCCGACATCGGATTCAAATTGAGATGGAAGAGCGCCAGCAACAACATCATCCTCAGCAACCAATGCCAGTGGCCCCAGTAGCTCCAGCATCAAAGAAGCCAATCCTGGAGCAACTTAAAAAGATGGGAGCTGAGGACTTTTTTGGCAGAGAATCAGTGACTCCAGAATCGGTAGAAGAATGGTTGTTCCGTATTAAGAGGTTATTTGAAATTCTGCATAGCACCCCAGAAGAAAAGTTCGAGGGTACATTGGCTTTACTCCAGGGTCCAGCATATCAATGGTGGGACTCTGTAAGGAGATATACTCCTGAAGATCAGCTAAATTGGGAGTTCTTCATTGATCAGTTTGAAAAGAAATATATTGGTGCAGAGTACAAGGCAGCAGTGCAAGATGCTTTCTGGAGGCTGAGACAGGGCACCAGATCAGTGGTGGAGTATGAAATAGAATTCGATAGACTGAGCGGCTATCTTGATGAAGAAGTGTTTAGGACTGAGTCTAAATTGAAGAAGAGATTTGAACGTGGTCTCCACAACAAAATTAAGCAGATAGTCAATGGTCATAATCATCCTACCTTGAGATCTCTGGTAGCAGCGGCCATTAAAGTGGAGATAGCGCAGAATGATGAAGCTGAGAGGTAGGCACGGTTTCAGCAGAAAAGAAAGTCGGGCCAGTCTAGTGGAGCAAGTAGCCAGAGTAAGAGATCTCGAGGGCCACCACCCTCTCAGAGTAGGGGATCAGCAGCACAGGCTCGTAGCCAGAGGAAACCAGCCGGCAGCAACACCCTTGCGTCATCGGTGGGGAGTGCACCCCGAGGTAGAGGCAGAGGAGCGCCACAGCAGTGTGATCATTGTGGTAGATCCCACCCTGGCGAGTGTAGATATTTATTTGGTGCATGTTTCAAGTGCGGATCAAAGGAGCACCTAGTAAGAGATTGTCCTGAGGCAGTGCCACAGTCGGTGACTTCCCCAGCACCAGGAGCGGGTTCTTCAGCACCCAGAGGGAGAGGCAGGGGGACAACCTCCCATACATTAGCCAGACCACCTCCACCACCATCTCAGGGTCAGAGTCGTCAGTCGGGTCGTGCTTATGCTGTGAGAGCCCGTGATCAGGAGGACGCTCCAGATGTGATCGTAGGTAAATTTTCTATGTTTTCTGATTCAGTGTATGCACTTACTGATCTCGGGTCCACACATTCCTATATCAGCACTGACATTGCACGTAGACATGGGATAGATAGTTTCACCTTTGATTATGACATCTTAGTGAGCAACCCATTGGGTCATAGTGTGACAGTGAATCGAGTGTATAGAAATTGCCCCATTAGTATCCGGAATTGTGTTTTCCCCGCAAATCTGATTGAGTTACCCTTTAAAGAGTTTGATGTTATCCTGGGAATGGACTGGTTAACTACTTATCGTGTGATGGTTGATTGTGAAAAGAAAAGAGTGACTATAAAGACTTCGGATGGCCGAGAGATCACAATGGTGGGTCAAAGACCGAATTATTTATCCGATGTAATAACAGCGACAGCAGCCAAGCGATTGATTAGAAAAGGGTGTGAAGCATATATGTGTTATGCAGTGGAAGCAAAGAAAGGATGCCTAATCTGTTCAAAGTGCCTACAGTATGTGAGTTCCTAGATGTATTCCCAGAAGATCTTCCAGGCTTACCCCCAAATAGAGAGGTCGACTTTTCCATTGATGTTGTCCCAGGAACTGCACCAGTTTCCATTGCTCCATATCGAATGGCTCCAGCAGAATTGAAAGAATTAAAAATCCAGCTACAAGAATTGCTTGAGAAAGGCTTTATAAGGCCTAGTGTGTCGCCATGGGGAGCTCCAGTCTTATTTGTAAGGAAGAAAGATGGATCTCTTCGATTGTGCATTGACTACAGGCAGCTGAACAAATTGACAATCAAAAACAAATATCCTTTGCCTTGCATTGAGGATTTGTTTGATCAATTGAAGGGTGCAAGTGTATTTTCAAAGATTGACTTGAGATCGGGCTATCACCAATTGAAGGTTAAAGAAGCAGATGTGCCCAAAATAGCTTTTCGCACTAGATATGGGCATTATGAGTTCTTGGTGATGCCTTTTGGACTCACGAATGTACCAGCTACTTTTATGGACCTTATGAATAGGATCTTTCATCCATATTTAGATCAGTTCATGGTGGTCTTTATTGATGATATTCTGGTCTATTCAAAGACTTCAGAAGAGCATGATAAGCACTTGAGTTGCAGACTTTGAGAGACAGGAAGCTGTATGCCAAGTTTAGCAAGTGTGATTTCTGGTTAAATGAAGTGTCCTTCCTTAGCCACGTGGTATCAGCAGAAGGTATCAAAGTGGATTCAAAGAAAGTTGAAGCTATTCTGCAGTGGAGAACACCCAAGAATGTCATTGAAGTTAGAAGCTTTTTGGGACTGGCAGGTTACTACAGAAGGTTTGTTAAAGGTTTTTCTCTCATTGCAGCACCTTTAACTCGCTTGTTGCAAAAGAAGACAAAGTTCGAGTGGACAGAGAAGTGCCAAGCCAGCTTTGAACAGCTTAAGAAGATGTTAACAGAGGCACCAGTACTAACCCAACCCGAATCAGGCAAGGATTTCACCATTTATAGTGATGCATCTTTAAATGGTTTGGGATGTGTACTCATGCAAGATGGCAAGGTAATCGCTTATGCCTCCCGACAGCTTAAGAATCATGAAAAGAACTATCCTACTCATGATCTTGAGCTGGCAGCAATAGTATTTGCATTGAAGATTTGGAGGCATTATCTTTATGGTGAAAAGTGTTATATCTTCACCGATCACAAAAGCTTGAAATACTTGCTCACGCAAAAGGAGCTCAATCTTAGACAGCGGAGATGGCTTGAGTTGATAAAGGATTATGAATGTTTCATTGATTATCACCCAGGAAAGGCTAACATAGTAGCGGATGCTCTTAGCAGAAAGTTTATGGCAGCGTTGAGAGCATTGAATGTGAAACTTGATGTAACTAACAGTGGAGCCTTGGTAGCAGAGTTGCAAGTCAAGCCTGACTTTATACAGCAAGTGAAAACCGCCCAGAAGCAAGATGATAGGTTGATTGCAGTAATAGAGAGAGTAAAGTCCAGTGGCAGTGATGACTATGCAGTGGCTTCTGATGGTAGTATCTACTATAAATAAAGGTTGTGTGTGCCTAATCAGCCAGAATTGAAGCATAGTATTTTGACAGAAGCGCACCACAGCAGTTACGCTATGCACCCAGGAGCTAATAAAATGTACCAGGATTTGAAGATGTATTACTGGTGGCCAAGAATGAAGCTGGATGTGTCAGATTTTGTAAGTAAGTGTCTGATATGTCAACAGGTGAAAATTGAACATCAAGTGCCATTTGGGCTACTTCAACCTATCTCAATACCCGAGTGGAAGTGGGATCGAGTGACAATGGATTTTGTGACAGGGTTACCTCTCACTCGAAGGAAGCATGATGCAATTTGGGTGATTATCGATAGACTCACCAAGTCTGCACACTTCCTACCAGTAAGAAAGGATTTTTCATTGACTCGATTGGCAGAATTGTACATTAATGAGATAGTGAGGTTGCATGGAGTGCCTAGCTCCATCATTTCAGACAGGGATCCTCGATTTACTTCCCAGTTTTGGAGGAAGCTACAGGAAGCACTGGGTACCAGGCTACATTATAGTACTGCCTTCCACCCACAGACGGATGGTCAATCAGAGAGAGTGATTCAGATATTAGAGGACATGCTCAGATGCTGCGTGCTAGAGTTTAAACACAGTTGGGAAAGATACTTACCTCTAGCTGAGTTTGCTTACAACAACAGCTACCAGTCCAGTATCAAGATGGCTCCATATGAAGCACTTTATGGAAGGAAGTGCAGAACCCCTTTGTGTTGGACCGAGTTGAGTGAAAGCAAGCTAGTGGGAGCAGATCTGATCAGGGAAACCGAAGAAAAAGTTAGAGTGATCAAGCAACGACTGAAAGAAGCTATTAATTGCCAGAAATCTTATGTTGATTTGAAGAGAAAAGACATAGAATTTCAAGTGGGCGACAAGGTATTTTTGAAAGTTTCTCCATGGAAGCGAGTGCTGAGGTTTGGAAAGAAGGGTAAGTTATCACCTAGATTTATTGGACCCTATGAGATAATTCAGCGAGTAGGTTCAGTGGCATACAGATTAAAGCTTCCACAAGCTTTGGAGAAGATTCATGATGTATTCCATGTGTCAATGTTGAGAAGATATCGATCGGATCCAAGCCATGTGATTGAACCAGAGGAAGTATGGATTCTCTGTATCACAAGTATTGGTATTCATAACATATGGCCCCCCTTGAACTTCGGATCCAATAACACCCGATCCAACAACACCCGATCTCACTTCCGCACTTCTAGACATGCTACTAATTAATGGCTCTCCATGCCTTGTCCATTCAAAATAATTGGGCACAAATCCCTTTTTTAGTAAATGGAGTTGCACCTCATCCGTTGGAAGATAGCCCCTGTGTTTGCACTTCTTGCATGGACATCTAATTTTTAAACCGTCCATGTATGCAGGTTGGGAGCTTGCGTATTCAATAAAGTGCTGAACTCCTTCAGCAAACTCTAAATTAATATACCCATCTGGTGTTATTCTTCTATACTTCCAACTTCTGTCCATATTGCTCATTAATGTTAAACTGCTTAGCAAGCATCATAAGGTCGAAGTTAGTACCATCACGAGTCAATTATTGTATTTTATTTCAACTCAATTCTCCAACCTACTATTTGACTTTAATCAATTATTAGTGTTACATAATTACTAGCATGATAAATAATACGCAGGTCATAGAAATCGTAACATTTATATACACAGAACCATCAAGAGGCACGTATCGAATAAAAAACCGGCCCATCAATTATTATTTGTACATGTAATTCAATTAATACTGACATTCATTCATTTTTCCAACTTAATTTCATAAAAATTTTGAAAAAAAAATGGATAGAATTTCCCCTATACGGGTCCATATCCCCCCTGCCAAACAGTAGCAAATTAAACACTTCGATAAAATGTCAACCAATCGCAACTCCAAAACAAAATCAATGCAATAAAAAATTTTCCCATCCAGCTCAATCATCGAAATTTAACGGATAACTTCATCATCAACAATTGTGAAATTATCCCTCAAAATCATATGCTATTATTATGGTATCATGAATAATTGCATAGTTGTTAATGTCGAATTACAACATGACAATGACTTACACATCTTTATCTCATTAAAACAACACATCTCAAACATGTAGATGCCATTGAAAATTCATAACCAAGTTTAATACATTTTCAAAAATATATTTTTAATACATAACACACTTACCTCGAGCAAAACTGTCGGTAAGCTGCGCCTGTTCGGCACGTACAACAGGTTAACACCGACCCGAGCACAGTTGTCGTAGGTACATGCAATGACAAATAAATCATAATTTAGATATATAAAACATTTATATAATGGTAAAGTAAGCAAATATGAAAATGTCTAATGTAAACTGACTACAATTTGCATTATAATTTAAAAACTTAAAACCTTTTTCCATAATTTTTTAGCTTTATCTATTTATTTTCTAGTGCCAACCAAGGCATATATACATCAATGCTTGCTTTTTCATTATTTGTCTCTAACTAAATTCAGCTCATTTAACTAATACTACAGTTAACAGTAAATTAAAAATAAATAATTGTGAGCTTGAAATACAAATGCTCCTTCAACTTAACTAAAATATGTTGATTAATTTGCAAATATTCATGAAATAAACACAGTAACTCCAACTACAAATTACAAGTATGAATAATTAATTGAAAATTCTGAACACCTCAAGCTAAAAGTTCAATTTAATGCTGAGTTTTGAGTCCTTGACCCTATTTCCAAAACATCATTTTTTAAAAAAAAAATTATTTTGAAAATCTCTTTTGGCAGACTATTATTTGGAGAATATAAAAGCTGAAAAAAATGAAAATTCAAGCTTTTCTCTCAAACCTAAGTTTGAAGAAGCAGAACTTGCAGGAGAGCTTCAAAAAGCAAACAGCTATGTAATAAATTATATTTGTAAAATATCCTAATCAAATTAATGGGCTCTAATTCCATATAAAGCCTAATCAAATTATATTTGATTTGCAAAGAAATAATAATGGCAGAAAAAAAACTACTATGACTGAGAAATCTGGAATTGCAAAATTAGGCACGGTATCATTATAGGAATAATATTGGTCGGAACAAATATTTGTCGGAACACCACTACTATGAACAAAATTATTATTTAAAAATGCAAATAAATAAAATACCAAACGAAAATAAAAAAAAATGGCGGAAAAAAATTACCTCAAATGGCAGATCTGGCCGGCGACGGCGGGGGAGGGGGGAGCAGCGGCGTCGAAGGGGGAGAAAGAAGGACTGGCCGCCGGCGGGGAGGAAGCGGTGCTCCGGAAGGGAGCACAACGAGCCCAGGGAAGAAAGGGAGGGGGAAGAAGGAGAGAAGGGAGGAAGGAGGAGAGCGGAGGGGGGCCGGAGGGGAGGGGAGGAGCTGGGCAATGGCGGCGGCAGGAAGACCGGACAGCTGTGGCACCGGAGTGGGGAGGCGGCGAATTCGAGATGGGGGCGGGAAGGGGAAAAAGAAAGAGAAGGTAAAAAGAAGAGGGCAAAGGGATTAAATCCCAAAAATTAGAGACCGAATATTTATTTGGTCTCTAAATTAGAGACCGAATATTTATTCGGTCTCTAGATTAGAGACCGAATAAGATTTCGGTCTCTATTTTAGAGACCGAATTGCAATTCGGTCTTTAATTTAGAGACCGAATTGCAATTCGGTCTCTAAATTAGAGACCGAGTATTTAGACACCGAATTGCAATATATTCAAATAATACAATATAGTCAAACATATTAGAACAAATTTAATTACAAATTAATTAATTATTAATTTGTATTAACAACCAACATATTAAACATTAATATAATTAATTCACATATTAAAATACAACAAAGTATATAATTGAAACAAATTAAATTGGAACATATTAAACTACATTAAACTAATTAACCAACATATTAAACTAATTAATTAACAACAAACTACAACAAAGTATGAAATAAATAATATATAAATGATTTAATTGGAACAAATTAAATTGCAAAATATCCATTACAAATTAATTAACATAAATTAGAACAAATAATATTAAAAAATTTACATTAACTAGAATAATAAAAATAATATCAACATATTACCCAATAATGTAAATTAACACATAATTGTATGATTTGAAGGGGGAGGCCGATCGCGTTGGACGACGGCGGGAAGGGGGGGGGGGGGGGGGGGGGGGGGGGGCGCAGCTTTTGCCGGTGAGGGGAGGGAAGGGGGGAAGAAGGGGCCAAGGGAAAAGAAGGAGAGAAGGAAAAGAAGGGAGTAGAAAAAAAAAATCCATAAAATAGAGACGAAATTTGATTTTCCATCTCTAAACTTAGAGACGAAATTCTAATTCGGTCTCTAAATAGAGACGAAAATGGTTTTCGGTCTCTAAATTTAGAGACGAAAAAAAAATTCCGTCTCTAAATAGAGACCGAATTTTTTCCGTCTCTAAATAGAGAAGGAGAATTATTTTCGGTCTCTAAAATAGAGACCGAAAACTTTTTCGGTCTCTATTTAGAGACCAAAAAATTTTCCGTCTCTAATTTCGGTCTCAAAATTTGGAGGGAATCCATCCCGCCATAATTTGAGACGGAAAAATAGAGACGAAAATTTTTTCGTCTCTATTTAGAGACGGAACCGATATTCCGTCTCTATTTAGAGACGGAAACTGTTTTCCGTCTCTATTTTGAGACGGAAACTCTTTTCCGTCTCTAAATAGAGACGGAAAGATTTCGGTCTCTATTTTCCAGTTTTCTTGTAGTAATTTTAGGTGTTATAGAAAAAGACACCAAAAATGCAACAAAAATGAATAAATACTAAATACTAAATTTGAGTTATTAGGGATTTTAAAATATCTCCTGTTACATAAGATCTTGACACAAACCTTCTCGGACCCTATAAGCCGACCCTCCAAGAAATATGAGTAGGTTTCGGCACACGTCACACTCCTCTCTCAAATCTCTTTAAAAAACTGCTCAAGGTGTTCTCTAAGTAAGCCAAATAAATTCTAATGTTGTTGTAAGCTCTTAAGGTAGAGAATTTGTTAAATTTCTTCTTTTTCATATACACGTGATTCCTGAAGGGTGGAATTATGATTTATTAAATAATTGATAAATTCATGATAATTTGTAGAAGAAGAACTGGCTGGAGCTAAAGGAAAATAGAAAGAAGGAGAAAGAGAGGCCAAGTGAAGCAAGTCGCAGAAAGAAGAATTGATGTAACACCCCTTATCCGTACGTAGTAAACCATACCGTCATCCGATGGTTCACGACGACGGTCGAGGGTATTACAGCCAAAATATGCAAAAATTAATGAACTTTCAAGCTAAAAACTGAGTTATAAAATTTATTTCATTAACGAAAACACATTTACAGTTAACCATAAATTCATAACACAAATATATTACAAAAGATACTTTCTCGTAGTTTACTATAGATACATTAATTACATAACCAGTTACTCTTTTACAAAACTTATAATTCTAGAATTACAAACCTGACATACATTCTTAAACCTAAACAAATACTATTCTAAAATTTCTTCATAACCTTGCATTGGCGAGGACTGCTGCGGGAAGACTCTCGAACGATCCAATCAATAGTACCTACATGGATTAAAGAAAATCCATGCTAAGCATAAAGCTTAGTGGAAAACACATAAATATAGACAACCACTGGAACAAGGCCATCGCAAAAGGCTCAAATAAAGGCATAATATAGAGAATAAAATCATATCAATTATCATGCAAAATCACTATATATCCAAACATACTTTTGTTATGCCAAAAGATATATATATACTAGCCGAAACCCCACAGACGACGTCAAAACACCACGCTTCTACTGTGCAAGCCTATTACATAAATTATCATGCCATGAAACGTAAACACATAATAACATACCGAAATTACTACGATAGCTAACACCAAGGAGACATAGAGCATCATATTAAATTTGTTGCATTTGCTAGTTCAAGATCATATTTATAAGTAAGCAAATCCATATACTTAATCTTAATAACTAACAGTACATAATCATATTAATATACATACACTTCAACCCCAGCATTCATTAATTCAAGCTCTCATTCATATACATATTAGTTTATCACATCACTATACAGAAATGTAGTATCCACATTATATGACACACACCGGCTGCACATACACATATTATAAACAAGATCATTTACAGATAAAGGCAAAGGCACACAATATACCGGTTAGAGTTACATTTAGTCTATCCAAAGACTTGTAATAACATTCACATATCCCAAAATCATACTCATACAGATATCACATTCTTATGTTCGTAACTAATTAGATTCACATGCTTGTAAACACAAAATAACAAACAACACACCTGCTGACTCACAATAGTGGATATCGAGTGAACAAACTGTACCTTACGGGTACAAATCGAACGCATAGGTACCTTATGGGTACCAATCGAAAAGCAACATCATTTTCCACTTTCAAAAACATTTCACAAAAAGGATCTTAAATAAGATCGAAACACTAAAAGGGTTTGCAACGAACCAGCCAGGGACCTGATCGGGGTCCATTCATTCAAAGGGCGCTGCAGCTACATAAAACTCTATTAGGCATTTCTAACTATCCATTTACTTGACTCTAGTAGGTCATGCATCATTCAAATCATGTGTCAAATCAGACAGTATATAAATATCATCATACATAATCCAGAGTATAGTAGGCATATAAAGAAATTCATAACATCAGCTATGCATCATACTATTCATATTAGAAAGCATACAATATAATTCCATCAACATACTTTCGCACTATTCAATGTTCTAAAACTTATCAGAGTCAAATATAGAAACATTATCATGCCAACCATTAACTTATCACTCAAACTTTACTTTTAACAACTAAACACTCTTTACAAAAAAAGGATAGGTCACGGTCACAACCAGATTGGTTGTCACCGTGACATACCAAAACTTTCAGCAGAATGCAATCTTGGGGTACCTCACGGTGGTAACCCATTAGGTTGTCACCGTGATATACCCACACCCCAAAACAGAATGCACTTTTGGGGTACCTCACGGTGGTAACCCATTAGGTTGTCACCGTGACATACCCACTGCCCAAAACAGAATGCTATCCCTCACACTTTATCATATCATTCATACAAACTATTTGTACGTTTTTATAAATACTTACTTACCCGGTTTGCCACATTATGGGTCTCCATTTAAAAGAAGAATCCATAAGCTAAAAGCATTAAATCACACTTATCATTATCACATTATATAATAACTCAAATATCCACATGAACCATTATAGCATCATAGCTATCTTACAGACTAATATATTTTAGTAACATTTATTGTCAATGCATGCATCATATAATATTGTTAGGCAATTACTTCAATCACACATTTATTATTGATATCCCATATATACATATTCTATTAAGCAAACTCCTTTCATTTGATGTCTTTCAGGTGTATATAACTTAAATCTCAATTCATAACTATGCATACTTGTTCATATCATACATGTTTATATAGCTTAAAGTATTATAATGCTCAATAATGTCATTATACTTAATTTTATTCTATTTCCTACAGTTATACATCACTACTTCATTAGTTCGCTATTAATCTTAATCCTATTCATGTATATTTTCCAAGGGATAACTATTCTTATACTCATTTATAGTCCGAAACTTGCATCGGATGTATCCTAGAAAGTTTTGGTGTAATGCGGGTTCAATACGGGAAGAAAACACCTAAAATGGTCAAAACCAAAAGGGTCACGGTGGTAATGACTTTGTTGTGACCGTGAGGTCTAAACTTAAGCATTCTGCCTTCTCTGGGCTTTGGTCACGGTGGTAACCATTTTGGTTGCCACCGTGACATACCTTGAAATAGCAAAATAGAAGCAAAAAGTCAGGACTGCTTTCCACTTCAAACTTCAACCGCTTCAACCGACCTCTAAACCTCCTTTTTTAGGCAAATTGTTTAATAAATGATCCTTAGGATGTTAACTTTCAAATGGAACAAATATCAAGTCAATTGGGCATCAATAACTCAAGATATGAGCTAAACAATATATACTATTTTTAGTAACCCGACCCAAATAGAGATGCTTAAGTTTTGTTCATTTTCGGAGGTCTTAAAGAAAGAATTGGCTTCCGATACTTCTTAGACAATTTTAGATACAAATCTTAGCTTTCTAATGGCACTAGTTTCATATCATTTAGAGTTCTAAAATTCCAAATACAGCCTAATAATCAAGGAGGGGTCAAGTGTGTTCTAACACTGTTTTCACCTAAATCCTATTCACGTGCACCTTTTTGTCATTTAAAATCAACACTCACTACCATCATCATGTATCACCACCATCACATTCAAACTACTTAAATAACACATGAATATACTCAGAATCATACATAAATAAAGAGTTTCCAAACCTCATGTGGTGACTCCTTCTATCTTCATTAACTTTATATCCCTTCTTTTTCTTTCATTTTGCATCCAATTCCAACTCGTATCAATTGATTCCCTCAATTAAAACACATCACAACTCATATGAGTTGCTCCTCAAAACCACATAACTTAAAATCTTATACAAAGAAAAGGAAGAAGGATAAGAAAAGACCTAAAACTTACCTCAAAATCAATAACTCTTGCTTAATTTTTCCCAACTTCCCTCTCTCTCTCTTTTACCAATTTAAAAGATGAAGAACAAAGAGAAAAGGAGAAGTAAAATTCTGAGTTTTCTAGCCAAAGAACCCGTCTCCCCCCATTTCTTTCTTTCCCTTTTACATACTTGGTCTATCTTGAGCCACATGTCATGCTCCTATTGGCTACACTTAGATTTTTATGTTTAATATCAATTTAGTCCTTTATTCTTTTGTTTCTTCATACATTTAGCAAATAAATATCTCCAATTAAAACATTGGCATACCAATCTTCTTAATTGTTTTATTTAAGTCACAATTTGGCAGATTACCAATATACCCCTAACTATTCACCTAATGCCGATGACGTCCTTTACTACAATTAATCATTTCCATCATCCCATTACACATTTTAATCACCAAGAATAATTCTCTTCATGTCGTTTAAGGCATGATGATATAATTGTCCCATTTACAGAAACTCATCGAAACTTTCGAATTAATGACGGTTGTATCCTTTATGACCCTTCCGTCCCTAAATCAAGCACATTTGGTTACCAATTCACCCTAAACTTATCCTAATCCGATTAGGGTGTATTCGGGGTGTTACAAATCTACCCTCCTAAAAAGAATTTCGTCCTCGAAATTCACTTATATCCGATTTTCTGAATATCAAAATCTTTGCCACTAACATTCACACACTTACATTATACTATCCAAGTCATTCTTACTAGTATCATGACATATAGCAGAAATCCTTCTTACTAAATAAACATCTCCAAAATTTTGAGTTACAGGTCATTTGCAGTCTATCACTATCATGTAAAACTTTTCACTTAACTCCTTCCTCATAAAACTTCTCGTCTTTTAAATATAGAATCGTTCACACATTCACTATACTCTTTTCATGATCAAAATAACTATAACATTGCCCTCCTAGATTACCAGTATCACTAGTCACAATTTGGTTTTCACTTTTAAACCATCACATATATCTTACAGTACTTATTATTTAATCATCATATACAAAAGTCCGCAAATTCATCCACTCTTATAAACCAGTTCCAATCTATAGCCAAATAGTCAAACTAATCAAATACAGTTCCATTCCTTTCCACAATATGTTGAAAAGTTACCACATTCTATACCTTAATTCATTAACAAAGGAGGGTCAAACCTAGAAATTCGATAAATACGAATTTCTTACTCATACCTATATACATTCAGTGATCCCTCTTTTATTATTATTTTTTCCAACCGCTAGCTTGAATACATAATTCCTTAATGCACTTCCTCAACTTCGTTACACTCAATGTACATTCTGTCAGCTTCCTATCACTTGAGGCAAATGTACATGTCGGATGTTCTTTAAAAAGGAACAATAGAGATGAATGTAATGGATGCTGAATGATTTATGTATGTTGGATGATGCAATGCATTAATGCAGTTCAGATAATGGCAATGCAAGTTGCCCAACCCCCATTATGTATCGCATTCAAATAATTGCTCTGATCAGTAAGGTAGCTGACAGGTGTACCGAGTGTCACAATCCTCAAAATACTTCCACTTGTCGAAAATCCATTACTACTTAATCTTTTATTCCATCTTTCCCCTTAGGGAAAACTTATACATAACTTATGTTGTACTACAGACATTCACTAACTAGAATCTCTATAGCTACACCCAAAACCTTAACATCAGGGAACAAATCCATGATAAACGGATCATAACTTATCGCATATTACATTTAATCATCTCATTGATGATATCATTAACATCTATTCACTCCTACCGCAAAATTAATACAAAACCAGGACCTTTGCATTTGGCCAATGCAAGAACTATACAAACTCAACTCTAAACTATAGTCGCCCAGAATCGACTAAACCTATACTCTGATACCACTAAATGTAACACCCCTTACCCGTACGTAGTAAATCATACCGTGATCCGATGGTTCACGACAATGGTCGAGGGTATTACTGCCACAATATGCAAAAATTAATGAACTTTCAAGCTAAAAATTGAGTTATAAAATTTCTTTCATTAACGAAAACACATTTATAGTTAACCATAAATTCATAAAACAAATATATTACAAAAGATACTTTCTCGGAGTTTACTATAGATACATTAATTACATAACCAGTTACTCTTTTACAAAACTTATAATTCTAGAATTACAAACCTGATATACATTCTTAAACCTAAACAAATCCTATACTAAAATTTCTTCATAACCTTGCATTGGCCAGGATACTGCAGGAAGACTCTCGAATGATCCAATCAATAGTACCTATATGGATTAAAGAAAATCCATGCTAAGCATAAAGCTTAGTGGGAAACACATAAATATAGACGGACACTGGAACAAGGCCATCGCAAAAGGCTCAAATAAAGGCATAATATAGAGAATAAAATCATATCAATTATCATGCAAAATCACTATATATCCAAACATACTTTTGTTATGCCAAAAGATATATATATACTAGCCGAAACCCCACAGATGACGTCAAAACACCACGCTTCCACTGTGTAAGCCTATTACATAAATTATCATGCTATGAAATGTAAACACATAATAACATACTCATATTACTACGATAGCTAGCACCAAGGAGATATAGAGCATCGTATTGAATTTGTTGCATTTGCTAGTTCAAGATCATATTTATAAGTATGCAAATCCATATACTTAATCTTAATAACTAACAGTACATAATCATATTAATATACATACACTTCAACCCCAGCATTCAGTAATTCAAGCTCGCATTCATATACATATTAGTTTATCACATCACTATACAGAAATTTAGTATCCACATTATATGACACTCACTGGTTGCACATAAACATATTATAAACAAGATCATTTACAGATAAAGGCAAAGGCACACAATATACCAGTTAGAGTTACATTTAGTCTATCCGGAGACTTGTAATCACATTCACATATCCCAAAATCATACTCATACGGATATCAAATTCTTATGTTCGTAACTAATTAGATTCACGTGCTTGTAAACACAATATAACAAACAACACACCTGCTGACTCACAATAGTGGATATCGAGTGAACAAACTATACCTTACGGGTACAAATCGAATGCATAGATACCTTACGGGTACCAATAGAAAAGCAACATCATTTTCCACTTTCAAAAACATTTCACAAAAAGGATCTTAAAATAGATCCGAACACTAAAAGGGTTTGCGAGGAACCAGCCAGGGACCTGATCGGGGTCCATTCGTTCAAAGGGCGCTGCAGCTACACAAAATTCTATTACGCATGCCTAACTATCCACTTACTTGACTCTAGCAGGTCATGCATCATTCAAATCATGTGTCAAATCAGACAGTATATAAATATCATCATACATAATCCAAAGTATAGTAGGCATATAAAGAAATTCATAACATTAGCTATGCATCATACTATTCATATTACGAAGCATAGAATATAATTCCATCAATATACTTTAGCACTATTCAATTTTGTAAAACTTATCAAAGTCAAATATGGAAACATTATCATGACAACCATTAACTTATCACTCAAACTTTACTTTTAACAACTAAACACTCTTTACAAAAACAGGATAGGTCACGGTCACAACCAGATTGGTTGTCACCGTGACATACCAAAACTCTCGGCAGAATGCAATCTTGGGGTACCTCACGGTAATCCATTAGGTTGTCACAATGACATACCCACACCCCAAAACAGAATGCACTTTTGGGGTACCTTACGGTGGTAACCCATTAGGTTGTCACCGTGACATACCCACTGCCCAAAACAGAATGCTATCCCTCACCCTTTATCATATAATTCATACAAACTATTTGTACATTTATATAAATACTTACTCACCCAGTTTGCCACCTTATGGGTCTCCATTTAAAAGAGGAATCCATAAGCTAAAAGCATTAAATCACACTTATCATTATCACATGATATAATCACTCAAATATCCACATCAACCATTATATCATCATAGCTATCTTGCAGACTAATACATTCTAGTAACATTTATTGCCAATGCATGCATCATATAATATTGTTAGGCAATTACTTCAATCACACATTTATTGCTGATATCCCATATATACATATCCTATTAAGGAAACTCCTTTCATTTGATGTCTTTCAGGTGTATATAACATAAATCTCTATTCATAACTATGCATACTTGTTCATATCGTACATGTTTATACAGCTTAAAGTATTATAATGCTCAATAATGTCATTATACTTAATTTGATTCTATTTCCTACAGTTATACATCACTACTTCATTATTCGCTATTAATCTTAATCCTATTCATGTATATTTTCCAAGGGATAACTATTCTTATACTCATTTATAGTCCTAAACATGCATCGGATGGATCCTAGAAAGTTTCGGTGTAATGCTGGTTCAATTCGGGAAGAAAAACACCTAAAATGGTCAAAATCGAAGGGGTCACGGTGGTAATGACTTTGTTGTGACCGTGAGGTCCAAAATTAAGCATTCTGCCTTCTCTGGGCTTTGGTCACGGTGGTATCCATTTTGGTTGCCATCGTTACATACCCAAAAATAGCAAAACATAAGCAAAAAGTTAGGACTGCTTTCCACTTCAAACTTCAACTGCTTAAATCGACCTCTAAACCTCCTTTTTATGCAAATTGGCCTTCTTAACAAATGATCCTTAGGATGTTAAATTTGAAATGGGATAAATTTCAAGTCAATTAGACATCTATAACTCAAGATATGAGCTAAACAATATATATTATTCTAGTAACCCGACCCAAACAGAGACACTTTGGTTTTGTTCATTTTCGGAGGTCTTAGAGCCAGAATTGGCTTCTAGTCCTTCTTAGAAAATTTTAGATACAAATATTAGATTTCTAATGGCACTGGTTTCATATCATTTAGAGTTCAAAAACTCCAGATATAGCCTAATAATCAAGGAGGGGTCAAGTGTGTTCTAACATTGTTTTCACCAAAATCCTATTCACGTGCACCTTTTTGTCATTTAAAATCAACACTCATTACCATCATCATGTATCACCACCATCACATTCAAATTACTTAAATAACACATGAGTATACTCAAAATCATACATAAATAAAGAGTTTCCAAACCTCATGTGGTGACTCCTTCTATCTTCATTTACTTTCTATCCCTTCTTTCTCTTTCATTTTGCATCCAATTCCAACTCATATGAGTTTCTCCATAAATTAAAACACATCACAACTCATATGAGTTTCTCCTCAAAAAAACGTAACTTAAAAATCTTATACAAAGAAGAGGAAGAAGGATAAGAAAAGACCTAAAACTTACCTCAAAATCAATAACTCTTGCTTAATTTTTCCCAACTTCCCTCTCTCTCTTTTACCAATTTAAAAGATGAAGAACAAAGAGAAAAGGAGAAGTAAAATTTTGAGTTTTCCAGCCAAAGAACCCGTGTCCCCCCATTTCTTTCTTTCCCTTTTACATACTTGGTCTATATTGAGCCACATGTCATGCTCCTATTGGCTACACTTAGATTTTTATGTTTAATATCAATTTAGTCCTTTATTCTTTTGTTTCTTCATACATTTGGCTACTAACTATCTCCAATTAAAACATTGGCATACTGATCTTCTTAATTGTTTTATTTAAGTCACAATTTGGCAGATTACCAAAATACCCCTAACTATTCACCTAATGCCGATGACGTCCTTTACTACAATTAATCATTTTCATCATCCCATTACACATTTTAATCACCAATAATTCTCTTCATGTCATTTAAGGCATGATGATATAATTGTCCCATTTACAGAAACTCGCCGAAACTTTTGAATTAATGACGGTTGCGTCCTTTATGACCCTTCCGTCCCTAAATCAAGCACATTTTGTTACCAATTCACCCTAAACTTATCCTAATCCGATTAGGGTGTATTCGGGGTGTTACAAATCTACCCTCCTAAAAAGAATTTAGTCCTCAAAATTCACTTATATCCGATTTTCTGAATATTAAAATCTTTGTCACTAATATTCACACACTTACATTATACTATCCAAGTCATTCTTACTAGTATCATGATATATAGCAGAAATCCTTCTTACTAAATAAACATCTCCAAAATTTTGAGTTACAGGTCATTTGCAGTCTATCACTATCATGTCAATCTTTTCATTTAACTCCTTCCTCATAAAAGTTCTCGTCTTTTAAATATAGAATCGTTCACACATTCACTATACTCTTTTCTTGATCAAAATAACTATAACATTTCCCTCCTAGATTACCAGTATCACTAGTCACAATTTGGTTTTCACTTTTAAACCATCACATATGTCTTACAGTACTTATTATTTAATCATCATATACAAAAGTCCGCAAATTCATCCACTCTTATAAACCAATTCCAATCTATAGTCAAATAGTCAAACTAATCAAATACAGTTCCATTCCTTTCCACAATATGTTGAAAAGTTACCACATTCTATACCTTAATTCATTAACAAAGGAGGGTCAAACCTAGAAATTCTATAAATACGAATTTCTTACTCATACCTATATACATTCAGTGATCCCTCTTTTATTATTATTTTTTTTCCAACCTCTAGCTTGAATCCCTAATTCCTTATTGCACTTCCTCAACTTCGTTACACTCAATGTACATTCTGTCAGCTTCCTATCACTTAAGGCAAATGCACATGTCGGATGTTCATTAAAAAGGAATAATAGAGATGAATGTGATGGATGCTGAATGATTTATGTATGCTGGATGATGCAATGCATTAATGCAGTTCAGATAATGGCAATGCAAGTTTCCCAACCCCAATTATGTATCACATTCAAATAGTTGCTCTGATCAGTAAGGTAGCTGACAGGTGTACTGAGTGTCACAACCCTCAAAATACTTCCACTTGTCGAAAATCCATCACTACTTAATCTTTTATTCCATCTTTCCCCTTAGGGAAAACTTATACATAACTTATGTTGCACTACAGACATTCACTAACCAGAATCTCTATAGCTACACCCAAAACCTTAACATCAGGGAACAAATCCATAATAGACGGGTCATAACTTATCTCATATTACATTTAATCATCTCATTAATGATATCTTCAACATCTATTCACTCCTACCGCAATATTAATACAAAACCAGGACCTTCGCATTTGGCCAATGCAAGAACTATACAAACTCAACTCTAAACTATAGTCACCCAGAACCGACTAAACCTATACTCTGATATTTCTTGAGAAACTATGACCTAAATCTGGCTCTAAAGTGCTCAAAATTGAGCTTAAACTTAAGGTACTGAATTTGTCCCCCTAAAAGGGAGTAGGTTGGCTTGTTTAGGCCATATATGGAGTTTTAATGATCCAATTGATGTGAAACTAGTGCCACTAAAAAGCTAGAATCTTAAGCTAAAAATGTCATTTTGGAACGCAAATGCAAGGACAAGTTAAGGGTTACATTCTGCCATGTTATTGTAAGTAATTAAATAGGGTCACACGGTGGTCAGGAAATCCTACTCACCATGTGAAATGGTACTGGACTGAGAAATTTTCCTAAAAATGGAGTTATACGGTGGTTAAGAAATCTTGACAACCATGTAACCCTGGCTGCCATGTGTATTTTTCTCCCTATCCTGTCAAAAGATTCTGGAAAATATGTTTTGGGAATCTTTCAAATTCCTCGGGTCATAAGGCAGTCAAGAAATCCTGCTTGTCATGTAACCTGGTATGCCCATCGTGTAAAATTATTTGCCTATTATGTAAATGTATTCTGTTTTGATAAATTTTGTGTGTTTTGGTTTAAATTGCAGTCAAGAAGTGTAACCCTTTGAACTTCTTTTGTAATTGAAGTTTTCTTCTCTAATTTGGAATGATTTTTGATATGGATCTTTAGTAACATGTTAAATACTTGAATAATGACTTGAGAATAGTAATCTTACATAGAATTTATTAACATGTGAAATGCATTATTGTGAAATGAATTAAGTATACATAAATCTATATGGTGAATTAACAGAGTAACATTGATATACATGAGTTAATAACATTTGAATTATTAATATTTATTTTGAAATGATGGTTATATGATTAGTAAATATCATTTGAACTACTATATGAATAAGATGGTTTTAATTTAATGATTAGCCTGCTATGACCTAGTCGTGGATAGATAGGCATGCCTATAGGGAACTTATCTGGCATTTTGTTATTGACTTGGAATCGATATGTATGCATGAAATATATTAAAATATGAAATGTTCATATAAACATGAATTATGTTATGCATGACTCTGAACTATTATAACACTCCTTACCCGCACATAGTAAACCATACCATAGCATGGCAGGTTCATTATAACAAGTGAAAGGTGTCACCAAACTGAGCACTTTTGTCCAATTAGCATACATCAAAATCAGAATTATAAAATTTCTTATTCATCATATAACAAATCATTCGTATACACTTAGCAAAATACATAATTATCTTACTTATTATAAACTATCTTATTTACATATTGTTCATATTACATAAATAAATTACATATTAAAAATTTAGAATTACATATATATTGCTAAACATAATCAAAGCCTACATAAAAAGCTCCTATAAATTGCTGGCCTTGAGAGATGTGGGCTGTCCTTGGCATCATACCTATCTTCGATACCTACATGGATGAAATACAAGTGCTAAGCATAATAGCTTAATGGGGAACAAACATGATGTAACACCCCTTACCCATATGTAGCACACTACATCTCTAGGAGATGAGTCGCCACAGCAACTAAAAGATGTTGCACCATAGAAATAATAAAACTCATAACAATAAAATTTCATACACAACCTCATAATATACATAGCATAAATTCTTACATATAAATATTACAGTCATCCTTTTAATATAAAAGATTATAATATACATGTTAAAACTCTCATATTACAAAACCTACATCAAACACGAGCCCCTAAAGTGTTGGCCATTAAAGATGCGGGACTATCCTTCCAAAATTACTGCCTTCAGAACCTACACGGATAAACACATATGCTAAGCTACAAAGCTTAATGGGGAATGTCACATCCCAAAAATGGCCTAGTAGAAATTATATGTTTAGTTGGACTTATTAAGGGTATTTCGGTAATTATGCATTTGGGAGTTTGAGTAATTGAGGATTAAATTGCAAGAATTAAGTAAGTGTATAGTGAAGAGTTTATGTAGTGGATTGTGTGTATGGTGCCAAGGAAGAGATAGTTAAAGTTGGGACTCTAGGCTTCAATAAGAGTTTGCCATGTGGATTAGGTAGGTGAGCATTTAATGTAAAAGGAAGAGAGAAGGAGGGGAGGGTAGAAAAGGGGAAACTTCCCGTGGAAGCTGAATTTCTTCCTCTTTCTTGCCCCATTCCCGTTCTCCTCCTCCCTTTCTTTACATTTTAGGATGCTCTCCATTTTTGTGGAGTTGGTGCTTTAAGATTTGAGTGGATTTTGCTGAGTTTGAGCTATATTGAAGAGGTAAGTGATTAGGTTTTGATTATTTGTGCTTTGATCTTCATCTTCTTCTGATTTTCGAAAAGTTAGGGTTTTGGATTAAGAATTTTTGGGTTTGTTTGTGCGAGATTTGGGTGAATAGAAGAAAAGCAAGGCTAGTGAAGATTGGGTCTTGAAGTTGGAAGGAGATCTTCATCAGGTTTGGGAGTTGTATTTGGCTGTGTATATATATATTTGAGAGTGGTTGTTCATTTCTCTTTGGATCTTAGGTTGATATATGATTATTTGTTATTTGTGTGTTTTGTTACAAGTAAACGTGTGCGTTAATAGATTTGGGTATATAGGTTGAGATGATAGAGTTATAAGAGTTTGCATGTCTATTTTGAATGAAAATATATGATTTTGAGATGAATTTCTGGGTTTATGCAACCTCAATATATGTTGATTTGATTTGTGTAATTGTTGTATAATTCGAGTTATATTTGTTATAAGCATGATTGGAGCCATTCGAGGTACATTTTTACATGATTTAGCATGTGATATGATTTTGGAAAAAAATGGGTTTTGATTTTGTTAAGTTCTGAGTTTCACGTTTTTGCTGGGAATTGGAAAAACACGATGCTGTCGCGATCGCGACAAAATCGCGTAGTTCATCCCCATGCGCAGCATGCTAGGAAGTATCATTCCAGTCGTGAGGAGGCATCATGACTCGGCAGTGGCGCCAGACATCATCATGAGTTGTGAAGATGACTCGCGACACGTGAAGCTGCTTAATGCCTCCTACCTGTTTCCTGGTAGGCGTCACAAGTCGTGAGGGAGGATCACAACTCGTGACCGCCTCTTTCCTGCAAAGAGTTGGCGTCACGAGTCATGAGGGAAGATCACGACTCTTTACCATCCCTTCTGCAAGGCGTTAGCGTCACGAGTCACGACTGCTTGTGCGACTCGTGACTGGCCTCTCTTCCTATCACTGTCGCGAGCGCGACAGTGAGCCCTTCCTGCCCTATTTTGAAAATGAATTTCATAAGCTTCTTTTACAGGGGTTTTTATTACATGACACATGATTTGTCTTTTAGGCCTATTAATTGATAAATTATATGTTCGCAATAAGATTTGTATAATAGGTCTTTAAAATTGATAAATTCATATGTATACATGAAATTATATAATTATACTTGATTTATTCTCTGTTATATGATAATAGTATTAGAATATGATTGAGTTGATATCTGAGCCTGATGGTCATAGTAGTGGATAAACAAGCGCTTATCAAGGTCAGGGTGTGAGTGTAGCTACCATACGTAGACCCCATTTGGGTCTTCCGGTCGACCTCCGAGATGGTCATTTGAGACTCCGGTCTCCTGTATACCTTCGGGTATACATGTTTAAAAGATATTTTGAGACTTCGGTCTCCGGTATACCTTCGGGTATACATGATTAGAAGATGTTTTGAGACCCATGTCTCCATATGCTTGGATACTGTGTCCTATCAGTATCACAATTGGCCGTATCCACCTCTAATGTATACTCAGGCTATTTTGTGTTCCCAATAATATGAATATGGATATATATTATATGTATAAGTACATGTAATATTGCACGATGTGATGCGATACTTGTATTTGGACATGAATGGTTAGATGTTAATATTGTGTAGATGCATAAGAATATTGGCTATTTGGATTTAAATTATTAATTCCTCTATCTTGTGAATATGCACTCGATGAATAATTATGGTTATATTCCGATATAAATGTGTGTGATGAATACTTGTTATAAGCATGATTAGAATACGTTTATATGCTTTTGTTATTGTTAAGCTTTTATACTGTTGTTGCAATTATTTGTATATGCATATCTGTTGTTTTTGTTCCTCCCCACTAAGCGTTATCGCTTAGCACGGGCTCTTTTCCCATGTAGGTGGCAGGTTTAATTTGGAGTTGGACATCTGCAGGTCGACCACTAGAAGTCTTTAATTGGAGTTATTTTGTCTTTCGTTGTATTTTGTATATGCAACTGATTTTGGAAATGTAATTTTTGTAAAAGATTTATTTTGTATTTTTATATGTTTAATGTTTACAATCTTTTTTGTAAAAATATATGGTTATATATACATGGATTTATTACCTTGTTTTCTTATCTTATTTGAGTATATGTATACGTATTTGAGTTTGTACATGAGTTTGTGTGCGTGGCGCCCCGGTATCCTTCCAACGGGGGTATCGGGGTGCTACAGGGAAAAACATGAGATGAATGACCATTCACAACGGTCATCAATACATAACGCATACTCATGAGCACACATATATAATAGAATAATTAACATATATAATAACCAATAAAAAGTCATCAGTAATCATAAAGTTCGCGCATCATTTATTATCATGTTACTTTTTTTTATCATATAATGCCTGCATTTACAAAGTAGCAAATAAACGGGTTGAAACACACGCGTACCCGAAGGCACAGTTTCATTATGCATAGGGATCCACATTTGAAATCCAAAACACGTAGGGATCATTGAAAGATCCAAACACATGGGGACCAAACTACGGTCCGAACATATAGGTTGCAGCTATAGACCCTTTAGGCATGACTAACTATCCACGACCCTACTTTCGTCGGCAAAATAATTATTTAATCCAGTTAAATTATGATATGACTGCATTTACATAATTTATTTCACAAAATAATTCCATACATCTATAATCCATTTAATAAGCCAAATAATCATTATTAAATTCATATGCCACATTGCATAATATTTAAATGGGGTAAGCAAACCATTAAACAAAGAATGGCAACTTAAAAGGTGAGGGACGACCACACTTGGATGAAGGACGATCGTCCCTCAAACTTAGTGGCCAAGGGATGGTCACCCACTCATCCATGGCTATCCCTAAAGTGGTCACATCTGAGGGATGGGTGTCCCTCAATAGGTGTGTCCGTCCCTCAACCAAAGGCCCATGAGGGATGGGACAAGCCAATCAAATCCTGCAGCAACTCTGTTCAACCAAAAATAGTTTGCAACTTCAAATCAATCCTCCAAAATCACATAGCAAATGTCAATTTTAATCAAAATGTCCTGCTAAACAATTAAACCTCAGGATGTTAGCTTTCTAAAGCCTCAAATTTCAAGTCATTTTGAGCAAAAACTAGGGAGAAATGCCCATATTTGTTCACACTACTCCAAAGACCCGACTAGAAAATTTAGCTACTGGAATGAGCAATTTTGAGGCCCTTAGAGTCCAAAATAAATTATAGCTAATTCTATAACATTTTTAGCCAAAATAATTCTTGGTTCTAACCTCATTGGAATCATGCAATTTGGAGTTATAAATCTTGATTTATGCTAAAAAAAGTTATCAATGGTCATTCTGCCCCTTTGGACAGAACTGCACTATATAAATCAATTAACCTAAATTCAACTAATTTGACACAATCATTCTACCAAATTCAACCCAAATCAACATAACACATACACAAACATCTCAGAATATTCAATTCATTAATAAATGTTCAACAGCACAAACATTAACACAACCATCTTAAACCTATTTTTCCTTTGCTCATATAGGTGCACTTGGCACTTTACTCAACAATCCTTTCTTTCCCCCTTAGAAGTAGTAGCCTTCTCTTCTACAACCAATTCCAAATTTTAGAATTGGAATTAGAAATCAAATCACAAATGAAACTCAAGAGCAAAAGATGAAGAGAACCAAATCAAACTTTTACCTTTTACTAGCAAAGCTTAACAATTCAACAATAAACCTTGAAATTACTTAAGCACAGATGGATGGCTACCTTGGTAAGTTGGAAATGAAGTAAAGATGAAGTGAAAAATACAGAATTTGGACTTGGAATGGCCAGCCAAGGTGAGGTGAGAAAGAGACAAATTCCACCTCTCAATATATATATATGCATGGTAATGCAAACATGGCCATACTAACATTGGACACCTAGCTTCCACTTACCTTAATAACCTTTAATTAACTTAATTAATCCTTCTTTCACTAAATAATCCTTCATTTACTTTAATTATGCAAAATTCCATTATAGTCACTTAACTAATTTAACTTATTCAATTTACTCCTTCCTAACTTCTCAATTTATGCAATTAACTCCTACCCGAATTTCCATTTGTACCCAATTAATTCTCAACACATAAACGTAATCAATTACACATCTTAATCCACTCTCATACCCAAATGGTATATAATACGACTATGGTATGAGTCAGGGCTTTACGACTAGGGTACTCTTCCCTCTTTAAAGAATTTCATCCTCGAATTTCATACCTGAACCAAATAGTTGAGGATACTGAGCTTTCATAACTGCCTCAGGTTCCCAATTCGCCTATTCAATTCCATGATACTACCAAAGCACTTTCACTAATGGAATTTTCTTATTTCGAAGTTGCTTCACTTCCTGAACAAACACTGCTTTTGGTTTCTCATTATAGGAAAAATTTGGTTTCACTTGTACATCTTGCACCAGTATGATGTGAGATTCACCTGAACGGTACCTTTTAAACATGGACATATGAAATACATCATGTAGCTTGGCCAAAGTTGGTGGCAAAGCTAACTGATAAACTACTTGACCAATTCTCTCAAGTACTTCATATGGCCTAATAAATCTCGGACTCAGTTTCCCTTTCTTCCCAAACCGAAGCACTTTTCTCCATGGTGATACCTTTAAGAAGACTCTATCACCCACTTCATATTCTATATCTTTTCTTTTTAAATATGCATAGGACTTCTATCTATGAATTATAGTTTTTAACCTTTGCTAAATCAACTGTACTTTCTCTTTAGTATCTTTGACTAAATCAGGACCAACTACCTTATGCTCACTCAATTTTGTCCAACAAATAGGAGTGCGACACTTGCTACCATAGAGAGCTTCATACGGTGCCATGCCAATACTCATCTGATAACTATTATTGTATGCAAACTCAATCAACGAGATGTATCTATCCCAACTCCCAGGAAAGTTTAAGACACAACCTCGAAGTAAATCTTCTAACACTTGAGTTATTCTTTTTGACTGCCCATTCATCTGAGGATGAAAACTATACTGAACTTAAGATGACTACCAAGAGCAGACTGCAATTCTTTCCAAAATCTTTAAGTGAATCTCGAATCCCGATCAGACATATATGATAAAGGAATACCATGAAGTCGGACATTTTCATTCACATACATTTCTATCAAGCGATGCATGGAGTAATCAAGTTGAACTGGTATAAAATGAGTTGTTTTAGTAAGCCAGTCGAATATTACCCACACGAAATCCTATCTTTTTTATGTCACTGGAAATCTTGTTATAAAATCCATTGTGATGTTATCCCATTTCCATTGTGGAATTGGGATGGGATTGAGCAAACTCAAAGGAACTTGATGTTCTGCCTTTACCTGCTGACAGGTCAAACACTTAAATACATAATTAACCACATCTTTTTTCATACCAGGCCACCAGAAAAATTGTTTCAAATCTCGATACATCTTGTTATCGCCTGGATGCATAAAGAAAAATGTGTTATGGGCTTCATGCAAAAGCTTATTGTTCAATTCTTTATCATCTGCTACACATAACCATAATAAAGAATAAAAATTTTCACCCATATAATAGTCACTCTTGTCACCATTCTTCACTAACTGCACTGTCTGTTGCAACTTGGAATCACTTTGCTATGCATCAACTATTAGGTCTAGCTTTCAGTTGAGCTATCAAAGCCCCATTAGTCGCAAATTTCCATTCACCATGCTGCAATGTCAAAGCCAAAACTGACTTTCTACTTAAAGCATTAGCAATCACATTATCCTTACCAGGGTGGTAATCCGCAATATAGTCATAATCCTTCAATAATTCGAGCCACCGACGTTGCCTTAAATTAAGTTCTTTGTAACACCCTATACCTGCAAATGATATGGATATCGAATGTCACCACACTATACTGTATTGCACATAAAATTGTAACACCCTATACCCACAAATGATACGGATATCGAATGTTACCACACTGTATTGTATTGCACTCCTCAGATTCGGTGAATTTTTTTCCACCAATAACAATCATACATAACAATAACAAACCTTTACACTAACAAATCACTATTATACTAAACCTGTATAACCTCGAGTTCATCCATTGCGGTCATATACATGCCATGTCTACGTCAATATCCTTGCGTATCCCGTAAATTCTTTCGATCATCAGTAACATTGGCCACTACCACGAATTTTCTTTCTATAACCTGCACGCAGTAATCACACTATGCGCTGAGCATTGAAATGCCCAGTGGTGGATACATATCCTAAATTTTCCACACTAAAACAACATACATGCACATACAAGCATATATCTTTATTTCTATTATGTGAACAAAAATTTTATTCAGTCTGTTATCTCTATGACCTGTTATATTAACAATATTTGTAAATTTCTTATTAACTTATTTATTTGTTTCTCATTATTTGCTCATCACTTATATATATCAATTACAGTCTACACTTGAGCACAATATCAGTTACTGACATATCTATTATTTATCTTAATTACACTATGTTTCTTCAATTTAATATTTTAGATTTAAAACTATATCTCAGTTATTTTTGATCAGTAATAATAATCCTTTACTAGTCCAGAGACATTCCTATTGTATTATTAATACTAATATTACCCATCTATTTTTCTTACATTTAATCCTATTGTCATTTCCATGATATTAGCATTAACAGTAATATTTCTATTAATATTAAGATAATTATCATTATTTCTCTATTGTCAAATTAGTTATGCAATTAACATTCAACTTTCATATCAATTATCTTTAAAATCCCTCATTTACCTTGCTAGTGACAAATTCACATTTAAGTTCCTAGACTTCTATCAATTTACAGTTTTATCCTTTACTTTTCACTTATTTACACTAATGCCATTAGTTAACTTATTATTTAATTAATTCATTATGTAACAAGCAAATTACCATTAAATCACATAATTAGTATCATTTACACATTTAGTACACATAACAGACTATAAATTCACAAAGAGTACACATAAAAATCATACTTACCATTTTTTCCTTAACTTATGGCAAAATTACAATTATACCCTTGAACTTTTCCAAAATTATGAAAATACCCTTAGTTCATTTTATTTCACAAAAATTACAATTATGCCATTAGTTCATTTTTAAGTTACCAAAATTTACGATAATGCCATCAATTCATCTTAATTTGGCAATAATTACGAAAATACCACCAATTCATTTTATTACACCATTTTACATTATTTTACATGCAAATTATGATTTTACCTTCCAATTACCAATTTTATGCCAAATTATATTTTAGTCCCCAAAAAGTGACCAATTTTCATATTTAACCATTTAATGACATTTTTACCCTTATTAGCCATCTTAAACATACATATGCACAAAATTACCATTTTGCCCTCAAACTTTTTATTAATTAGGATTATACCCTTAACCCTATCTTTATTCCTTATCCTTATCCTTTTCACTTTAATCATTACCATATCTTATCTTTAACACATAATCACATGCATATCTTATCTTTAACACATAATCAAATGTAAATCTTATCTTTGTCACATAATCAAATGCAAATCTTATCTTTATCATATAATCACATGCAAATCTTATCTTTATCACATAATCATTTCTTTTTATGGTCAAATTTACCGTTATATCACATAATCATATGCAAATATTCTTTAACACATAATCACATGTATATCTTAAACACATAATCACATGCATATCTTATCTTTAACACATAATCACATGCAAATCTTATCTTTACCACATAGTCATATGCAAATCTTATCTTTATCATATAGTCACATGCAAATCTTATCTTTGTCACATAATCACATGCAAATCTTATCTTTATCACATAATTATATGCAAATTGTATCTTTATCACATAATCATTTCTTTTTATGGTCAAATTTACCGTTATATCCGTAAAACTTTTTATGTATTCTAGTTAAGTCCATTTTTCACACAAATATCATTTTAATCACAAATCAACATCAAATATCATTTTAATCACAGATCAACCATATCAAGCTTATTTTTGCCATTTTCTCTCGTATAAAACTGGTAGACATCTATGACCAGAATAAACGAGACGTGAACCTGATAGGTTCAATACAGAATAGAGGGACCCCATGGGACCACCCCTATAGGTTCAGTACAAAATAGAGGGACCCCGTGGGACCACCCTTATGATACAAATAATAGAAATATAGATTGATATTGTATTAAGACAGAACATAAATACAGATCAATACTATATTAAGACAAAATAATATATAGAATAGGATCGTCATTAGCCTATAAAATAGTGAGACATCATGCTCACTCCCGCAGTCATATGTCCCCATGGCTAGCCATCATATCCTGAACTAGACTGGACTACCAGATTTCTACATAGGGCATCAAAATTCCACTTTTCACATTTTTCCAGTCATCGGTCATACTTTTCATAGAATTTTATCACATTATTCCATTCTTTTACATACAATTCAATCATTATACATGTGATTAACATCATCATACCATCACATGCCATAAAAAAACCATTATTCCATCATGGTACACATGTATATATACATGCACACATTCGGTCAACATACTAACTTTTCGCCATTAATTCTTTTTAACAACTTTAACATTTCTTTATGTCATTTACATGTTGAATAACATAACCATGCCATTAATTTCAATTAAAACACATCAAAATTATGCCTTTACACATGATAACCATTCGGCCATCAAACTAACTTTTCACAATTAATTTTTTTTATCAACTTTAATATTTATTTAGGCTATTTACATGTCAAATATCATAGCCATGCCATTATGTCACATTAAAAGACATCAAAATCTTATTTTTATATTCATGATTAATTCGGTTAACATATTTATCATTCATTATAAATTCTTTTCATCACCTTTATCATTCATTTAGGTAGATCTCATGTCATTTAACTTATTTATGTCATTAGTTTGCATAAAAACACATCAAAATCACATTTTTATTCATTTGTTCAATTCGGCCTAACTAACACTACATCATCAAAGTTTTATCTTTTCATTTTAATTATTCAAAATCTCATTTTTAACCTTTCTAAACATGGTTATATGGTTTGATTCAATTAAATATGCATATTTCACATACTTTATGTTAAAATATAACCAAAAATCATACCTTTAACATGGAAAAAGAAGGATATTGTATCCACTAACATAATTTTCTTGTTCTCCAGATCTTAAACATACTTTCCTTGCCTTAGCTCCTTAAACCACCATCACTTTACTTACATTCCTTAAGTAGCCGAATAGAAACATCAAAAAAACCACCATAAATTTACTTCCTTTTACAATATAACTTCATAAATATGTTCTGCACATCCTAAAGTACCTATAGGAATCATTGAACCAATTTAAAAATTACCAACTTTACATACCTCAATTTGACACATAAACTTTTTCACTTATTTTCTCCCACTTTTTCCACTTCAAATGAACTCTAATCACCACCATCAGATTTTTGAGAGGCTGAACATTACTTAAGAGACTTGGATTTGAGAATCTTATGATCAGTGAAAATCTTGCATCTTTCACCATATAAATAATTGTGCCAAATCTTTATAGCAAACACTACACTAGCTAACTCAAGATCATGCGTCGGGTAATTCTGTTCATGTGGTATTAGCTATCTCAATGCATAGGCTACCACTTTCCCATCTTGTATCAATACACATCCCAATCCAATTCCAGACGCATTGCTATACATAGCATACTCTTTACCTAAAATGGGTTCGCTTAGAATCGGTGCTTCGACTAGCATCTTTTTTAACTGTTCAAAGCTAGCTTGACACTTATCAGACCATATGAACTTAACCCCTTTATGACGTGACTTGGTGAGCAGAGAAGAAATAACAAAAAACCCTTTTATAAAATGCCGATAATAACCCACTAAACCCAAGAAATTTCTAATCTCATGCACACTTCTAGGCGGTTTCGAACTCACTATTACTTTTATTTTAGCTAGATCGAATTTAATGCCCTTAAAAGAGACAATATGACCCAAAAAAGATACTTCTTTATGCCAAAACTCACATTTACTAACCTTAGCATACAATTGTTGTTCTCTCAGGGTCTAAAGCATAATTCTCAAATGTTGTTCATGTTCTTCCTCATTCTTTGAATACACAAGTATGTCGTCAATAAACACCATAACAAACTAATCCAAAAATAGCCTGAATACTCGATTCATCAAATCCATGAATGCAGCTGGCGCATTGGTCAACCCGAATGGCATTACTAAGAATTCATAATGACCATATCGAATCCTGAATACAGTTTCTGGAATATCCTCCTTTTTTACTTGTAACTGATAATATCCTGATTGCAAATCGATTTTTGAAAATATATAAGCTCCTTTCAACTGATCAAACAAATCCTCAATCCTAGGTAAAGGATATATGTTCTTCACTGTTACCTTTTTAAGTTGTCGATAATCAATGCACATTCTTATTGTGCCATCTTTCTGCTTAACAAACAGAACTAGAGCTCCCTAGGGTGATACACTCGGTCGTATAAAATCCTTATCTAGTAACTCTTGCAACTGAGTCTTTAATTCTTTCAACTCAGTAGGAGCCATACGACAAGGTGTCTTAGAGACAGGTGCGGTAACCGGCACAATTTCAATCTACAAATCCACCTCCCGTATAGGTGGTATACCAGTCAACTTTTCTGGAAACACATCAGGAAATTCTTTTACTATAGGTATATCCTCTATTCTAACTTGTTCCCTCTTCGAATCTAATACCAAAGCTAAGAAAGCTTCACATCCATTTCTCAAACACCGATAAGCTTGCATAGCTGAAATTACATCTAGTAAAGGATTAGAATTCACACCCCTCACAATCACCTTAGACTGTTTTGAATTTCTAGGCACAACTATTTTCTTTCCACAGTTAACAATAGCTCGATGCTTACTTAACCAATCCATCCCTAAAATCAAGTCAAACTCATGAAAAGGCAGTTTTATCAAATCTATAGGAAATTTCTAACCTTGAACCACTAAAAGACAATCTCTATACACCTTATTCACATGAATATTATTCCTCAATGGACTAGTCACACACATATCATAGTCTAAATGATCAACTGAAGAAATTTTATCATATAACTTCTTAGAACATACATATGAATGTGTAGTACTAGGGTCAATTAATGCAAATATTTCCATATCAAAAAGTAGAAATGTACCAACTATAACTTTTAATGCATCCTTCTCCTCATGAGCTTTCATAGCATACGCCTGTGCTGGTGCTGTAGGAGGTCGATCAACTGATTTTAACACTATATCACCCCTAGACTGGCTACCTCTACTACGACCTCTACCTCTTCTAACTTTTGCTAGAGGTAAATTAAACTCACTTCTACTTGCTTCCTATTGATCTCTTCGCACTTCATAGGCTTTAGGACAATTAGCTAAGAAATGCTCATTGCTCCCACAATGAAAACAAGCACCAGTCAACTTCTAACATTCACCTTTATGATGTTTACAGCAATGGGGACACTTAGGTATATCACTTCTATTACTGGACCCACCTCTACTAGTACCGAATGCAAAAAAGGATCCTAACTTTTTGCCTCTAGTAGCTGGGTTACTAACTGATTCAGCTTGAGGTGCCACTTGATAATCTCCTAATCTCTTTCCCGAATAAGCACCACCTCTAGAAGAATTTCTCCTATGTATTATTTTTCTCTGAATCGCTATTGACCTTTTAACTCTCATGGCTGCCTGAACTATCTGATAATAGCTCACATTTCGAGAGATAGTCATAGAGATCAAAAGTGCCTTTATCAACTCATTCAAACCTTCTTTAAACTATTGGTATCTGAATTCTTCTGTAAGCATGCCTTCTGGTGTATACTTACTGAGCCTACAAAGCTCTTTCTCATACTCTGCCACTAATAAGGTTCTCTGCCCCAAATTCAGAAATTGCTTCCAATTTACTTCTCGATACGCCTTACTAATGTACTTGTTACGAAACTCTTAGATAAAGAAATCCCAAGTGATCGGAGTAGAAAGTAAAGGATGACTTAAAACCAACTTCCACTAATCATAGGCAGATCCTTGCAGAAGAGATACCACACATTCTACTTTCGGCTCAGGAGAACATTTGATTTCATCAAGTACCCTTTGCACTTTCTCTATCTAGAATTCTGCTTAAAAGGACTCATCCAGACTTATACCATAGAATTTTTCAACCCCATATTTCATCAGCAAATCCCTAGAGCTTTCAATGCTATCATACGATCTAACACCCTTTGCCATATCTTGAGAAATCTTACGCAGAGCCTCCATCGGTACCATCAGAATATTCCTTTCAACACTCATTGGTATAGAAGGACCAGACACAGGCAACTCTAGGTCTCTTGGATTAATGCTTATTGCGGTCTCTTCTCTAGCTTCCTAAGAAGGATCCATCAATTTCATATATACACAAGGACACCCGCGTTAGGTGAACATAGCTATACGCATTGCTATTCTGTACTTTATCTAGAAATGACTAAACCTATACTACTCTCTGATACTACAACCTATAGCGCTCCTCCCTGACCGCATGTGTAGCTACGCTATGGCACCCGAAGAAGGTCGCCATGCACACACATCACATTATGCATACATGCACAACTGAGCCATAACAAAATCTTGAATTAACAATTTCTTCTAAAGCAACACAATACATTCTACAACTCATATATTAGATACATATCATTAACTGTCCACTTATATTGCAAAGTATTAACTTATAATTACAAGGCTCAATTATTACATCACTTCTCTTAAACATGCCAAAAACTATTAATTACATAATACATATCACAAAAGAACCTACACGAACAGGGTAACCTAATGTGTTGACTAGAGAAGATGTGGGACCGTCCTTTAACCATGCTTCACTTTTAAACCTACATGAATTAACACCCGTGTTAAGTGATAACGCTTAGTGGGGAAACAACACACCATATTCATACATAGCAGTCTTTAAATATCATTATGTATATGCTTCATGGTAATATACCACATAGTATATCAATTACCATTCCTATACATATATGTATATATTTAACATCATCAATAAACCATACTCTTAAATTCATATATCACATCACATTCTCATAATGCATAATATTCATGTTACTTATTATTAACTCATCATTCATCTCCTATCTTACTTACATATTCTTAGAAGTGGATAACTAGATATCACATTAGTACTCGTAAATACCATAAATCACATTAATATCCTTAGATACAACACTTATGCATTAGTACCCCTAGGTACCAATCTATTCATATACATATATACACTTATGTGAATCTAAACGGGATTCTATACACATCGGAGATTCCAATAGAGAATAAAAAAACAAATACTTCGGCTACGGCACTTAACTCTATTTCGGCTATGGCACTTAACTCTATAGGCATGCGTATCTATCCCTGACTTGACTTGCAGACTAAATTATTAATCCATTTAATATTCATATTATTATATTGTATAACACCCACATAACCACATTAAGCAATATCATATCATTTGATATCATCCACATATATATGGCTTATCAAATAAGCCAACACTTTATTATATATACTCACATGGGTCAACACATTTATAGTTTTCATATACATAATCATTCATAGGCCAAATACCAAAATTCACAAAAAAATAGGACAATAGCAAGTTTTTATAACTTGTAACTCTGTAGCTCTCGTGACATACCTCAGCATACCCTTTTGTCGTGCTCGTGGTACAAGCTGCGCACGCAACAAAATAGGCAAAATACTTTTATTGCACTCGCGACAAAACACAATCTGGTAAGTTTGCCCTACGGAGCATGAACTATGCATTCAAACTCCTACTTCACTTACCTCTTTTAGGCACTTTCCTACTTCAATATATATGACTTCAAAACCTAACCAAGAAACCACTTTTAGTCAACATGGCCTTCTAACCAAATGATCATCTATATGTTAACTTCCTAATAGCACAAATCTCAACACATTTAGACTCAAAATCAAGGAGTTATGGCCAAGGGAACAAAACTGCTCTGAAGGCCATCCTACAGAATTATAGCTACATATATAGATAATTTTGAAGACCTTAGAGACCTCAAAACAAAAGGACTATTTCTACAGAAATTATAGATATGAATTTCCTAATTCAAATCCATCTAACCTCATTCATTTTAGAGTTGTAAAACTCATTTTATAACCTAAACAATCCAAGTAGGTCAAGATAAACCTCAAAACCCGCTTTACACTATCAAGCTCATCAAGCTTGAACCTAACCAAATCGGTAGAGCAAATTCTCCAAACTCAATCTAGACAACTTAAACACATGTATGAACACTTTAGTACATTTAATTTCACATTCATTATCCATTAATTCACAAATTATATAGCAAATTCTTGAATCTCCAAAAATAGAGTTTTATGCTTCTAGGTCAATAAACTTCATAGCAATCAATTTAGCATAATAGTACACATCTTCAATTAAATTCAACACACAACACAATTATGCATTTCAGATTATATCCACTACCAATTTACCACACAAAAATATATAGTTTCCCAAACCTCTATTTTTTTACTTTAATGTACTCACTTGGCACTTGGCTCCCTAAGCTTTTCCTTTCCTTTAGCTCTTCTGGTTTCTTCAACTACAACATGCATCCAATTTTTTAATTTTGGAATAAGGAATTAATTCCAACTTAACATAGAAAAGAAGAAGAAGAAGAAGAAGAAGAAGAAGATTCTAATACCATAACTTAGCTTGATTAGCCAAGAACACAACTCAAATTAGAAATCAATTAACCAATCAACAAAAATTGATGAACTGAGGTCTGAAAATGATGAATCATGAAGAAGAAGAACAAGAACAAGAACAAGAAGAACAAGAATAAGAAGAACAAGAACAGATTAGGACTTAGGGAGGCCGGACAAAGAGAGCAAATGAGACAAAATCTGCCTCCAGCATTATATATTGCATGTTGAAGATGAGTTGGCAAAGCCAACACATGCCACATAGAATGCACTAACTCTAAACATGATTAGATTAAACTAATCTCACTTAGCAATTAATTAATCCTTCCTTTAATTAATCATGCACAATTACACTTTAGTCACTTAACTAATTTATTTCATGCAATTAAGTCCTCTTTTCCAATTACAATTAGATCCGAAATTAGAAATCGTAAATCAATCTTATCCAATTACCCTAATTAAGCAAAATGCTACTAGGGTAGATTTCGGATCATTACAGGTACACTGGCATGATACGAAAGCTATATTATCTGTTCTAAAATAGCTTTAAGGTAAGTGTATGAGCATAAATTCTTATTTATAATTAAATGTGAATTAAACTAATTTATTTCCAGTATAGCTGCCAAATACCTAGGTTGTGGATAGATAGGCATGTCTATAAGGAGTCAAATGCAGCTGCTATATTTATGACACTATAGTGTTATTTTGTAGGGACTTATGTTTCATATTACTTACGGGAATAACCATCTTGATATTTATCCCTCTGGGAATTCTGATATGCTTTTACCCTTTGGGGTTCTATTTTGATTTACTTCCTTCTGGAAGTCCTATTTTCTCCTAATTATCCACTTTCTAGTAAGGCATGCATTTATAATTGAATATGTAAACCTGTTTTCATTAAAAATTGATCTATATCTGATATAAGTTAAGGTTGTATGAATAGTTATTAACCTAAAGAGTAATAATTTGCATCTGGTAAAGATTGTGAGGGTTATGTATCCTGCAATTAATTATTTATACATACCTCTCTTTATATAATTTCTTTTTATGTTCTGTGCCTATGGAACGACTACTGTGAGTGGTCATTCAAAACCTAATGTTCCCCATTAAGCTATATGCTTAGCAAGGTTTCCTTTCTATGTAAGACCAGGTACAAAAGTTTTATGCAAAGATAAGCTACAAATTCTAGGGCCAACTCAAGAATAGAAGTTTGATGCAGGTCCACTTTTGAATATGAGCAGAAAAATTGTATATAGTTCCATTTTACAATTTAAAGAATTTATTTTTATGTTTTTTAACCTTATAATTGATTATAATATGTAAATGTAATATCGTATTATGGTTTAAAGATAGTATTTCTTAAAGATGAAATTTTAATTTGTATGGTTTTATATATATTTGGAATGCATGTTAGGAATCGGAGTATTCAACCAAATTTTCAATTTATCTGGGTGACACCCCTACTATCTTGCTCCTGTTATGTTGTATTATAGTTCTTTACTAGGGGTATTACACTTTTGATATGCATATAATATGTTGATATGCATATAATATTATAGCTCTGTGTGATTAGTCCATCCTAGTTTTGTGCTATTAGATGTAGCATACTTTTTCTGATTAGATGAAATAGCTTTATCAAGCTTTACCTGATTAGATGAAGTCATCTTATCTAATCAGACAAAACTCCTAGATACAAATAACCATTTTCTATGCCATAATCTCACCTAAGGTTTAGAGGTGTAGGACTGCCTTTCCACACATATAGGAGCTTATAAATACCCAATTTTTAGAAGGAAGAGGGGTTTCTTTTCTGTAATGACTCGAAAAGCACCCTAGTCGGATTTACATGTGTTTTAAGTATAAAAGCAATCGAAATGTATATTTGCGTAATTGAAATGGTTGTGTAATAAAGGACGTGATTAAAATTTAGGAAAAGGTTAAAAGTAACTTGGTTATTTTACATTTATGGATTAAATTGAATGAATTAAGCAAGTATGTAGGCCAATGTATGAAGAGGAATTAATTAATATATGAATATATGAAAGAATAAAAGAGGAAGGATCAAATTGGACATTCGATATAAAAATAAAAAAAAAAACCTATAATGCTGTAAAGTATACCTTAGAAGGATTGGAACATGTTAAGCATGCTAATGTGTAAGTTATAGTGCATTTGGGGCATGATTGATATTTTTGAATTTGTTAGAGGGCACATGAGTAATTGTGTAATTTGTAATTTATGCATTAAACCAAGGATTAAAATGAATAAAGAAGTTGTAATTTATGCATGTGGAAGTAAGAATTAAGGGTAAGGACTAAAGGAAAACTAACCCAAGACTTAAAACACTAGGCCAATGGGAAGTTGACACTTGTAATGATGGATAATTATGCATTAAACGGGAAAGAGAAATCTACCTTTGGACCCTCATGGCCGACTATTTCTTGGCCATAAAAACTCTATATTCTTTTGGTCATTTTCCTTAATTGATTTACATCGCAAAATAAAGACGGTCGCTATATTTTGAGACAGAATTCACCAACCATTGCTATATAGTGACGATTTGCAAATACATTCGCTAAAAAGCGAGGGAAATTACTCTTGTTATTTATGGTGATGGTATTTTTTTCGTCGCTAAAAGAAAATATTTACTACCAAATTAGAGACGAAATTTTTTCGTCTCTAAATAGCAACGAAAATAGGTTTCCATCTCTAAATAGAGACGAAAAAATATTTCTATCTCTATTTAGAGACAAAAATTCGACTACCAATATAATTTGGTCACTATTTTCAATTTTTCTTGTAGTGATTGTTAAACTTCATTTTTTTGCTCTTTGGGGGAGTGGTTCACGTGAGAGGGATAGAGATTGGCAAGGTAAGTAATAAAGGATTTAAGCTTTGTGTATGATTTTTGGATAGTTATTTGTGTTGATAACTGAGGTTAGAGTGAAGGATAAGGGCAAATAGAAGGTTTAAGCAAGAGAAAGAAATATCAAGCTTCATCAAGACTTATGGGAGTGTTTATTTACATTTTTGTGTTATTGTTGTGCATAATTTTAATTTTTGACAACATGGTAGTGTTGTGTAAAATGTCTCAGAAGGTGAATTAAGTAGTTGATTTGGGCTAGTAGAGTTTCTAAGGGAAATTCTGTTCAAATTTTACCAGACCTCCATGTAATGTTTTAGTTATAAGTGGAGTTTGAGAACTCCAAATTAAGTGATTCTAGTGACTTTAGAACCATGACTTCCATGCCTACAAAAGTCTTAGAAATGACCATGAGCACATTCTGGCTCTAATACCCTTAAAAGTGTCTAAAATATAGGTGTCTCTACTTTAGCCGGTTCATTGGAGTAGTATAGGTTGTTTAGATTGTATCTGATGTTGTAGATGTCCAAATGACCTTAAATATGTTCTATTGGAAACTAAACATCCTAGGGAACAATTTTTAAGAGGAAATTTTTCCTAAAATGGAACTTTAGAGATTGGTTTAGGCTGTCCAAAATAAAGTAGTGAAGCAGTCCTGAGATTCTGCTTCTGTAAGGAAAAATTTTGGGACCTCACTATCAACACCAAAACTTATTGACCATGACCAATGCTTTTGGAAGGCAGAATTTCCTATTTTTGGAGCTCATGGTTAGCACCAATACCTGATGACCGTGACCAATGCTTTTGGAAGGCAGAATTGCCTATTTTTGGACCTCACGATTAGCACCAATACCTACTGACCGTGACCAATGCTGCTGGAAGACAGAATTGCTTATTTTTGGACCTCACGATCAGCACCAAGACCTGCCGACCATGACCCTTCCCTGTTTTAGCCTTTAATGTGTTTTTTCTATGAGTTGATTGATTAATATTTTGAACAAGAATTTATTTGTTGGGTATTGACAGAATGTTATTATGATAACATAACTGCATGGATTTTTATTGTGTATTGTTATATGTAATTATATTGAATGTAATTGAAAATGAATGACTTATTATAAATGGAATTTTAATTATTTACTGAGCCTACAATTATCGAGTTATGGATAGATAGACATGCCTATAAGGGATTGTGTTTACAGTTGCCTAGTGTTCTCACCGAAAGGTGCCTAATGTTTGATACCACTTGGTATCCTAGTGATTCAAGACTCATATCTTACAATGTTTGATACTACTCATCAATATCTAGTGATTGTTCCCGTTATCCATTATTGATAATAATTCAGGCGATTGAAATGAAATAATTGCATAATTGTGATAAGTGATTATTGACCGTTGTATAAAGGACTTGGTGATCTGTGGAATGCTAGTGTATGAGTGTATGATTCATACTAAATGTTATTGTGTGACATTAATATTGGCATATGATTTTATGATTATTGTGATTTTGCAAGAAGTTTATTGCATTGTTTTCTCCCCATTGAGCCTTCACTCAGAACGAGTGTTTTCTCGTGTAGGTTCCTAAATTTTTGGATGTGCCAGCATTGAGTCACCATCTACAGGCTACTAGGATTGAAGCTTGAAGTCTTTTTGCTTTTGATATATATATTTTTGTAATGAACAGTATAGTGGATATGTAAAGGATATTGTAATAGTATAAATGTAAATATTTTAAGGTTTGTATATGTATATGTATGACTTGTTATGGAAAGTATATTCATCATTTAAGTAATCAAGCAATGTTAATAATAAGGCATAAAAAGAAATAATAATAGTATGGTTTATTAATTTGATTAGTGTGATATGGCTAAGATAATCTTATAAGATAATAATTTGAATAGTTTGTGCGTGTAGCGCTCCTATATCCTCTTAGGGGTATTGGGGCATTACAGAACAAATAAAATGTTGATAAGTATTATGAATGGATAATGATAAAAAGAGATAAAGTTGTTTTACCATATCAGATTTAATTCATTTTTGGCTATTTTTGGAACCCATTTAGCCAGCCATTAGAAGAGGAAGGAGGACAGTAATTCTCCTCCATTTTTCCACCAAAATTCCTCTCTTTTATACATGGAAAATTAATAAAAATAGGAAGAGTTCAAGTTTAGTGTAATTTATTCAAGGTAAGGAAGGTAATTAGGTGTAATTTCTCTCAATCATAAATGTTTTAAAGTTAAGATTATGGTTCTATATATGTATTAATATGTGTTTATGGTATGGTTGTTATGAGGTGAAACCAATGGGGTCATAAGTTAATAGAAAAGAGAAAGAAAGCAAAGGTAAAGCAAGAAAGAGCAAAAGTAAATATGAATGAGACATCAATGAGGTTTAGGAATTTTAGGTGCTTTTGTATAATTATTGTCAATTTATATAATTGTATATGTGTATGGATGATATATGTGAAATTGAGTTGAGTGTTGTTGTGGAAATGTTTAGTTTAAGTAGATGTGTTGAAAAAGGAAAATTTTGTTTCAAGCCCATCTGACCTTTGGGAACTATTTTGGATATAAGTGGAGTTTAAAAATCCAAATAAAGTACATGTAGTTGGGTTATAACTTTGACTCCCATACTTACAAATGTCCTAGAATGAGCTAATTCCGGCTCTAAGTGCCTCAAAAGTGGCCAAAACATAAGGCTATCTATTATGTTCAGGTCATAGGAGTAGTTTGTATTGTTTTAGTTACATCTAGAGTTTTAGAATCCCCAATGATGTGTAACTGGTACCATTAGAAAGATAAAACATAGATGAACAAATGTTTAGAAGACCATTTCTTTGAAAAATGAGATTTTTTAGGTCAAAGACCATTTTTTGGACTTAAGTTCTATCTGTTGTGTTAAATCCGCAAGTGCACGGTTTATCGATTATAGTACTTAAGATATCGTTTCCACGAAGACCGTAGATTGATTATTACTCACTATTACTACTCGATTTTAATCTTGTTTACAACATTCAATATTTTTTAGTATGAAAATAAACTATTAGTGGAATGCTAAATTAACTAAACCTAGTTAATAATGATCAAAGAAGACAAGTAGGATTAATGGTGATAAGTTAATAGTTAATGAACCTTGGAGTTATTATTCTTGCTTATTAATTTAATCTTGTCATGCAAGCCAAGTTGAACTCATATTCCAATTCATTCTCTCGACATGAATTAAAGTGCCTAAAACATGTATTTATAATTCTAACTCTTAACTCTCATTAATGAATTAGTTAATTATACATGCATATTTCAGGATTAATTAACTACTTATAACAATCATCTAACATTTTGATCTCTCAAGAAATGATTAAATGATGAAATTCCATTAGCTTTAAGTATGAATATATTTCTTAACTAAATTTTTACTTATTATGATCATCCATAAAATACTAATAGAAAATTCTGCAAACAAGAATACTAAATTGATGTGAATAACAAAACATAACATAAGAGATTCAAGTTCCTAAAACATCATTCAATATTTACAAAGAAGAAGTAAAAGTTAGAAGTTAAAAGAAGGAGATCTCTCAACCCTTTTTCTCTTCGCAAATATGTTTTTCTTCTTTGCTTTTTGCCTTCTTCTTAAAACATCAAACTATACTTAAGAGTTTAAAACTAACAAAAAAATGTTCTCCCTACTTATAGAAAATTCTTAAGTTAAAATTAAAAATTATTATCAAATATTTGTCAACTGAATTCTATAAATATCTCTTCAATCCTTGTGTCCCTTGAAGTGCCTCTCTAAAAGGGTTGTTAACATAGGTAAAAGTCCCAACTCTTCAAGTGACCTTTCAAAAATAACTGCTCTAACGGCCATTAATGTCGTGCTCACGACAGAACATGGATCTTCACTTTGCTGACTTTTCTGTTGGTGTTGACTCCCTTCTGCATCCTTGCTTTATCGTGTTCGCGACCACCTTCATGCCTGCAATAGAATGCATTTTTCTTACTTAATTTGCTCCTTCTTCCAAGTTTTTCTCCATCTCCTCCTATACTTACACAACATAAAATAAAACATAAAACATGCCAAATTCTAACACAAGTAACCAAAACTAAACATGATTTTAAACACAATATACTAATTAAATATGAGCTATTTAAGCTCATATCACTACCCTATGCAGAGTGGGACAAAAGTTTACATGGCGGTAAGGAATCCTTAACCACCGTGTAAAAGTATTCTGCAACTTAAAAACCTATTTTCGTCAACCCACATGACAGGTAAGAATGTCTGACTGCCATGTGACCTCAATTTTTAGCCTAAATTATAAGTGAATAAGTTAGGGACATGAGTAATTAAGGAAGTATTTAATGGTATAATTAATCAGAAATTATTGAATAAAGCTAAAAATGAATTGTGTTTAAATGTTATATTTTCATTGTATATTAAATAGGTATAAATGGTTGTGTATGTAGAATATATATATATATATATATATATATATATATATATATATATATATATATATATATATATATATATATATATATATATATGTATGTATGTATGTATGTATGTATGTATGTATGTATGTATGTATGTATGTACGTATGTATGTACGTATGTATATATATATGTATGTACGTATGTATGTACGTATGTATATATATATGTATGTATGTATGTATGTACGTATGTATGGGTGTGTAAGCATTATATGTAAATTTATAACAGCATAAAAGATAACAACCTAAACTCTTCTATTTATAACAAGACTATGTATGTGTATTATAAATGAATTATGCAAAAAATAAATATGTTTTCTGATGCTAACATGGATGAAGTATTAGATTAACATTAATATAAGTGATCACATGATGGTATAACATGGGTTATTAGTATGAGTTTTGAGCTAAGGATTATGCGAGTCTTAAATATTAACAGCATTTAAATGGGAATAAAATACTTCTATTTGAAATAGTAAAAGAAACATTCTAGTACTATACAAGAATACATATAAGTATTTATATGAAATATTGACAAAATGTAGTTGGAAATGCAAAAATAGTTTAAAGTTATGCATGTGTGAATATGTATAACTTATATGTAATTGCATAGATATACATTGTATATTTAATGAATGTAATGACTTTATATACATATATGTATAAATGGTATGTGGATTATAAGGGCACATAGAATATCAATATAAATCTTTATATATGTGATAAAGTTAAATGTGAATATAGTGGATGATTGTGTAAGTATTAATTATATTTTGAGATATTCACATGACTAAAATGAATATGCTTATAACTGACATGAATATGGTATTTTTTAAATTTGTTAAGTGATATTTAATAAGTTTATACAATGTGTATATTACGTGCATTATAGGGAAATAAAATGATATCATTAAAGGATTTATTATTTAACTACTGAATATTAAGTATTTTACCTGTGAATCTCATATTATGAATTTATCAGTGGTTATGATCGTTATGTGATCATACTATGTGGTTGTGAATGTGATAAGTACGACAGTGATGTGAGTATGAGTATTATAAAAATGTGAACAATTGACATAAGTGAATATTAGCCTACAATAGTCAAGTTGTGAATAGATAGGCATGCCTATAGGGTCCTTTGTTGCTGCACCCTATGTGTTTGGACCTCATTTGGGTCCCTATGTGTTTTGGATCCTGGATTGGACCCCTATGTATAATTGTACCCTCAGGTACTTATACGTTTTAACTCGTTATCCACCACTTTGAAAATGCAGGCCATTTGTGAATAAAAGAATAGTAAATGAGTTATATAAAATATGAATTAATAAATGAATGTAATGACTTGCATTTTGTAAGACATTATGGAGTTAAGCATTTCACATCTATGTGCCGATAATGATTATCATGATAGATGTATTATTCTGAAGTTGTGCTTCATGCACCTATATATTCTTGGATTCTGTTTGGATCCTTATGCATAATATGTGAAAGTTGTAATAACCTGAAAGCCACCTTAGAAGTATTGAGTGTGATTAGCATAATTAAGTGAATGTAAAATTAGGGTTTACATATTTGGATTAAATTAAAAATGAGAATTAAGGACTTAATTGCATAAAATTAAAGTAGTGTAGTGACCAAAGTGTAATTTTGCTTGATTAGTATTAAGTGAGATTAATTAAAGTAAGTGGTGATTAGTTAACCTTAATCAATTTTTAGTAGGATCCATGTGTCTTGATTAAGAGCTGTCACCAAGCTGTGGGATAGCTTATGGCTTGACACCTAGTTTTGCCATGCATATTTAAGAAGCTTTGAAGTGGGTTTTGGGCACTTTATTCTTCTCTTTGGTCTTGCCTCCCTTTAGTCTACTCCCTCTTTCTTTTGTTCTTCGTCTCTCCTCCTTGTTCTTTCAATTTCTTCAATTGTTTGCTAAAATTAGAGTTGCATTGTCTAGAGAAAGAAGTAGTAGTTGGAAAGGTAAGATTGACTCAAGTGTTTTCTTCTTCTTCTCCTTCTTCTTTTCATTTGAATTTCAGTTCTTGGCCTTGATTCTATTTTGAATGTGTATTTATATGTGTTTGTAATTTGGAGAAGCTAGTAGAAAAGCCAAGGGTAAAGAGAAGGTCACCTAGCTTGTGAAGTTGGAGGAGTGCTTCAAGAGGTTTGGAATTTTACTTGTATTTTATGTATATTTGCATGTGTGAATTATTTAGGGAAAACATAGGATTTGAAGGGTTTAGTAACTCTTCTAATGAATGGATTGAAATTTGGATAATTTGATGTATTGATGAAGCCTTATTGCCAATTAAATTGTGCTATATTTGATTGTGTGCATAGTGATGTGTAATTGCCTAGTTATGATTATTGATATGTTAGTTGTAAGTATAATTATGGGATATGAGTATTTTGACTAGCTATAAATGCATGTGGATGGTATGAATTATGTTGATGAATTGCTTAGAGTGCATATAAAGTGAGTAGTGTGAACAAGTTCTAAAAGTGGCATGTGAAATTGAGATTTGAGGCAGTATTTTGTGTTCTATCGCCAGCGCGACAAGAGTCGCGAGCATGACAGAATGATTCATAGGCTAAGTTTTGCTTGAATGTGCACTATCATGAGCGCAATAATGGGCACGAGCGTAATAAAACTGCTTAAGCTGTTCTATCGCGTGCATGAGCTATGCTGCGAGCGCGACAGAAGAGGTATCCCTACTCTGTCGCGAGCGCGACATTGCTAGAGTTTCCAAATGCAAATCCTTTACTTTAATTCTTATGAATTATATTATGTGACTTATAATTATTATGCATATGGGATTAATAAGTGTATTTATGCATGTGAACCATGATATTTGATTATGAATGACTATACATATAGTGACGATGAAGGTATGTATATACGTGGTTAGATAAGCATGCTTATAAGGGGCTAGTGATTTGCAATTGCCAGTGTAACATCGGCGGGTATCTAGTGTTTGATACTGACAGGTATCCAGTGATCTAGTGTTAATATATATTCAAGTATACGATTCAGGCCATATGGGATTTAAACTGTATATAGTGATGATAACTTTAATATTTACATGTGCATTTAACAAGATTATATTTATAATGACCAATGGTAGTGTTGTTTTAGCTAAGCCATATTGAGTGATATCAATCCTTTATTGCATAGCATACGTGCCACGATATCGAAGCTTATCGCTGTCAGTGAATATTAGTGATTGTTATTGGAAAGTATGAACTATCGAATATTGTTAATATAAAGCATAAATTATCGAACATTGGTATACCATGTAATTACTGTGTGAGTTGCTATACATGGTTTAATACTAAATTATAGTATGTCTTGTGGTATATGCTAAATTGTGAATTATTGTATTAGACTTTGTATGTTTACATCCCCACTAAGTGTTATTGCTTAGCATGGGTGCTTGTCTCTCGTGTAGTTTAAGGTGTAAAGCTCGAGTTTTGCGTGGAACATCTGCTGACCACTAGGAGAGGTCCAAGGCTATAACACCCCTTACCTATACGTAGGGAGCCTCATCCCTCGAAGAGGATGAAGGACCCCGATAGATGAGAGTTGTCACGCAACGCAAAACCCCATACAAAGCAAACGAAGTTACGAATCATTAATTCAAATAGGGTAAAATAAAATTCTTAAAACAAAAGATAGAGGCTGAAAATAAAAGTGCAGTATATTATTAATTTACAATATAGTCTTTACATATCAAAATACAAAAGTAGAGCTTACATCAAGGAGTCGTCATTACAAAACGTTTAAACTACTACATATACAAAAAGGTACAATCTTATACTACAAAATCACTCTCTCCTAGTTGTGTTGACCTGCTGAAACGGATCACCCTGCCCAAAATCTCCAACAACTTCCACACCTGCATGGATTAAACACCCGAGCTAAGCGAATACGCTTAGTGGGGAAAACACAATGAAAAATGACCACTCACAGTGGACATCAGAAATAAATCACATACACATAGCACACACTGAAAATCAAGTCTTAATGAACAATTCATCATACTCAAGATGTCAACATCATTAATCACACAATCATTCATTCTAAACTGAATTATAACACATGAATACTGTAAACCTGCTTATTCAAAATAGAGGATAGTGAGTAACACATATTCATTCGAAACACATGGATACCCGAGGGTACCGAATAGGGACCTGATCAGGGTCCAGAACACATACACATGACTGCAGCTAACTGAACTCTATAGGCATGCCTATTTATCCACTTATTGACTCTTGCAGGTCCTGCATAATTCATCAAATCACATTCATATAATTCATAAAATTGTCCATGCATAATTCTAAAAGCATCACAAGTTTAGAAACTAAACATCGAAAGCATAAAAGAAAACTCAAATTAAAGCTAGGAGGTGCTGCGCTCGCGACAGAGGCAAAACTTGCCCCAGGTTGCGAACGCGGTAGTCTTCATGCTCTCGTGGAGACAAAAGCACTCCTCTATAGTGAGCGGCCAACCAAAGCTATCGCGCTCGTGCATAGGCATTCGCTCACGATAGAGAACTGCCTAATCCACTCAGTAGCCGAGCTCTCTGTCGCGCTCGGGACATGCGTCATTCTAGTGATAGAGAGCTCTCACTACGGTGGCTCGGTAGCCCAATGCTCGACCACGCGCGAAGGCTGAATTCACCGAGCTCTGTCGTGCTCACGATAGAGTCTTGATTTCCAACTCTTATGCGAAAATCTGCAAAAATCACACTCCTAAAATCATTCAAAACTCAAATTGACTTCAAAACTCAACCCCACACAAATTAATCATTCACAACATCTTAATCAACCTAAAATCCAACTTATAATCCAATTATTACCATCAAAACACACTATTAACAAGATTAAATTCAAGAATTCTACACAAATTATGCATCTCAACTCAACATAATCAACTCCATGTCATTTAGATACAAATACACACAATATATCTCATCAATTCCAACAATTTCTATAAAAAGCATTAAAAATCACATAAAATGCACAAAAGTGACAACATTCCCAAACCTCGAACTCTTGAGCTCTAATCATGGGGCTCCGCTTCCACTCGCTATCTCCTTGCCCTTCGGCTCTCTAGGAGGGATTTTTGAGCCAAAACACCCATCAAAATAGAATTTAAAACTCTAACCCCAAATACCAAAATAACCAAATCCAAAAAGGAGGGAGAAGAAGAAGAAGAATTAGCTACCACTACCAAAATTACAGCAAAAGGGAAAGATCATAAGGAAGCAAAGAAGAAAGAAAGAAGAAGATGAAGAATGGGTTGAGGAAAAAGAAGAAATAGAAAAAAGAAGAAGAACAGCTGTCTTCTCTCTCCTCTCTCCACAATATATACCTCTCCCACATGCCACATGGCAACACCTCATAGGAGAACTTCCTCATCACACCCAACTATCATCCTTTCTCACATACACCCAAAACCAACCTTATCTAAGCACATCCTAATCCCATACACACACTCACACCCAAGCAAAACCCCAACTACAACAGAAACATAACTTAAACCATGCACATACTCAAAAATAACGCATGCCAAAATTATACATAGAAAATCACACACACACAAGGCTCAAACTACTAGGGTGGGAACGAGACATTACAAAGGCCTCTTGTTAGGTTAACATTTGTAATGAATAGAAATGTTTTGCATTTTTGTATATAGAGTATATGTATATGAAGTGTAATTATTAATGCATTTGTAACATGTAAAGTGTATCCTAAGATGTAGTTGTAATTAGATAATGTTAATGATAGTTTTAATTATCTCTTTATTGATTAGTGATCTATAACACTCCCTTGTCCTCCCAAGGGGCATTGGGGCATTATAAAAGTACCGTCGGGTACCGATGTGTTTCTAATCCTGTTATTCCCTTGGGAATACAAGCCATAAGTGAACAAAAGAATACTAAAGGAATAAACTAAACTAAAGTACAAGTGAATGTACTTATAGGCAAAGACTATATGGGCATGCTACGATAAGTATTTATGCAACTTGTTCTACCTGCATGATTTTTTATGAGTGCAAACTTGATGTGATTTAAAAGTTATTAAAGAAATGGCTATGTGTTGGTTCATGGTTAGTATGTTAATGACATGAGTAATTAGACATGAAAGATATATTAGATAAATGTCTAACAAATGTTCTTATGAGATTATGTATGGTATGATTAGCTAAATGTATAAGGCATGTATTAATTTGAAAAAAAAAAACATGATAAATGCGTGATATGGCATTTGACATTATTTTAATAAAATTGTATGCGAGTGCTATTCATGCTTGTCATTCGTAGTGGTTATATTGACAAATGAATATGTATGATTAATGTATGTTTCAACAATGTTAAAGCATTTTAATTATGATCAATTATATGCAGTCATTGTATGGAAATTTATGTGTGCATCTATTACATGTATTTGCATATGGTTGTATTGAATACTCTCATTGTGTGTAATTGTTGATGACTACTGTGAGTGGTCATCCATAATATATTTTTCCCCATTAAGCTTTTGCACTTAGCACGGGTGTTTCTTCCATGTAGGTATCAGAGGCAAATGTATTGCTAAGGATATTGCGCATCCATTTAGGCCAATGAGTCTGCAGAGTTTATTTGAACAATTTGTTTAGTATGTAATTGGTGATGTAAACGAATGGTTTATGTATGTTAATGGTTTATGAGGATGTGTATCGATTATAAGCAGCTGAATAAGGTGACAGTGAAGAATAGATATCCTTTGCCAAGAGTCGAAGATTTATTTGATCAATTGAGGGAGCTGACGTGTTCTCTAAGATTGATGTAAGATCGGGGTATTACCAATTGCAAGTAAAGAAGGAGGATATTCCTAAGACTGCATTTACGACTCGATATGGGCATTATGAATTTCTTGTGATGACATTCGGGTTGACAAACGCACCTGCTGCATTCATGGACCTAATGAATAGGGTGTTTAGACCATTCTTGGATTAGTTTGTGGTTGTGTTTATAGATGATATACTGGTATATTCTAAGAATAAGAAGAAGTATGTGCAACATCTGAGAACTGTGCTTCAAACCCTAAGAAAGCATCAGTTGTTTGCGAAGCTAAGCAAGTGTGAGTTTTGGCTGAAGGAAGTGTCCTTTCTGGGTCATGTCATTTCTTCTAATGGTGTTAAAGTGGATTCAGCTAAGATTGAGGCAGTGGTGAATTGGAAACCACCCAAGAATGTGCTAGAAGTACAAAGTTTCTTGGGTTTAGCGGGGTATTATCGTCACTTTGTAAAAGGAATTTCGGTGATTGCTTCTCCGCTTACTAAGTTATTGTGAAAAGGAGTTAAGTTTGAGTGGTCGGATAAGTGCCAAGCCAGTTTCGAGCAATTGAAGAAGATGTTAGTTGAGGCACTAATTTTGATTCAACCAATTTTGGGTAAGGAGTATGCTTTGTATAGCGATGCTTCTAGAATCGGATTGGGATGTGTATTGATGTAGGAAGGTAGGATTATGACTTATGCTTCAAGGCAGTTGAAGCTTTATGAGCAGAATTATCCAACTCATAATTTGGAGTTGGCTGTCATAGTGTTTGCCTTGAAGATTTAGCGGCATTACTTGTACAGTGAGAAGTGTAAAATCTTCGTAGACCATAAGAGTCTTAAGTACTTGCTAACCCAAAAAGAGTTAAACTTGAGACAAAGAAGGTGGCTAGAATTGTTCAAGGATTATGATTGCATCATGGATTACCCCCCGGGTAAAGCCAATGTGGTAGTGGATACTTTGAGTAGGAAGTCCGTTTCAGCCTTGTTATTATAAAGGTTTAAGTGGAGGTTTGATTCGGACTTTAGTGTCACAATTGAAAGCGAGGCCAATGCTAAAGGATGAGTTGGTTAGTGCACAAAAGAGGGATTCTAAGCTACAGCAACTTGTACAATCAATGGGAAGTGGGGAAAAGATTGATTTTTCGGTAAACGAAGATGGTGTGTTGAACTATCGGGGGCAATTATGTTGGATTTCATCGGATTAATTCAACATTAACGCAGCGGAATAAAATTAAAACCCGAAACAGGATCCAAGTATTTTCGATTGATTCAAAAAGGAAGAGATTAAAATTTACTAACCTTTAGAACGAAATTAACTTCTTTAATTCGGACTTTAGGTGCTGCTTCAATCACGAACACCCTCTACCGGTATCCACACGCACGAACAAAACGAACAGAACTTCGCAAGGGTGCTAGCTCCCTTATTATGCGAATGGATTTTAAGATTCTTTCTCAAAGAAAAGGTGGTTGGGTTAGCTTTTTATTTTCTTTTCAAAGAAAAGTTGTAGCTAGTTTTTCCCACTTCTTATTCTCTCATATGAAGTTGTTGTGCAGCCACTCTAATCCTTATTCCTATTTGAATAATGTGATTAGAGTTTTATTAGGGTTTTTAACTTCTTTTCCTAACACATATCTATATACATGTAAATAATTTTTAAACCCTTAATAATGATATTATCTCTAATTCAAAATTAAGAGATATTTTCATTATATATATATTTATTTATTTATTTATTTATGTATTTATTTCTTATTCAAAATAATAAGAAATATTATATTAACATATACTATTATCTCATATTCAAAATAAGAGATATATGCATATGTACATATATAAATATATATAAATATGTAATTTCGAAATTAAATATAAATACCTATATTTACATTTTATTTCGAAATAACCTAATATAATCCATTTTGTTCATTTTGGTCTTGGTGTGTGACCCAATAGGTTATATTATGTTGGTAGTGGGTCTAATCCCATGATAAGCCCACAAGTCATAATTGGTCTCTAGCAAGACATTATGACTACCCAAATAATATAAATATCGTTAGTCCGATTTTAACCTGACAATAAAACATGTTATTATCCTTTTGTCACACGATATCTTGTTTGAACATAAGTCATGGTTCATGTCAAACTTAAATTGTTCAAACATATAATTTCTCGATCACTAAGCAGACTGATAAATTCAGATGACATTGATGACACTATCAATTCATTCGAGCACGGCCATGCATTTTACAGTCCTACTTATCGAGGGGCCCAATAGATATCTCTCTCATTAGAGAGGGACAAATTCCATCTTGATTATTCACTTTCCTCCGCATAATTCTCATTATGTCCGATCATAAACTTTATAATTATCCGATTAAAGATAACGTTTGATTATGTCAAAACATAATGATCCTTATGTAGGAAACTATGATAACCTCAGGTCAAAGGATTCAATAACATATCTATTATAAGATCACTTATGACACTATCCCATGAAGTGATCTTACAGTGGGTCTATCCAGTACTTTGTTCTCTAGCAAGTACCTATAGATTTGATTTATATCATCATATATAATCATCCCATGATTATCAATTCAAATCTATACTAATCTTAATTTATCTTTATGCCCTTTATTGATAAATGACTAGGGACAACATGAATAACATTGTTATTCATAAACATTACAATAATGTAACATGCCAATAATATCAATGCGAAGAAAACCATTATATAAATGAAAATGTAATGATTACATCATAGTCTAAATGTTTGGCCTAGGGCATAACCACTAACAGATTGTATGTTGCCAATGATAAAGAGCTAAGGAAGAGATTATTGCATGAAACACATAACACGGTGTTCACTTTGCATCTCGGCGGTAATAAGATGTACCAAGATTTAAAATAGTTTTACTGGCGGCCGGGTATGAAGAAGGAGGTGGTGGATTATCTTTCTAAGTGCTTAATCTGCCAGTAAGTGAAGGCAGAACATCAGGTTCCACATGGTTTATTAAACCACATTCCAATTCCATCGTCGAAGTAGGACAACATAACCATGGACTTCATTTCGAGTTTACCGATGTCATCGAAACAGCACAATTCCGTGTCGGTAGTAGTTGATCGGTTTTTGAAGTTGGCTCATTTTATACCAATTCGATTCGACTACTTAATAGATCGGTTGGCTGATTTGTATGTGAAGGAGATTGTAAGGCCGCATGGTATCCCTTTGTCTATTGTTTCTGATAGGGATCCGATATTTACCTCAAAGTTTTGGAAAGGTTTGCTAGCTACTTTGGGTATTAGATTGAATTTTAGTACAACTTTCCACCCTCAGATTGATGGACAGTCAGAAAGGGTAATTCAAGTATTGAAAGATTTGCTTTGGGCATGTATGTTAGATTTCTCAAAGAGTTGGGATAGGTACATCCCCTTAATGGAGTTCGCTTATAATAATGGTTATCAAGCAAGTATTGGTATGGCACCGTTTGAAGCTTTGTATGGTAGGAAATGTCAAACTCTAGTTTATTGGATAGAATTGACCGAGTATAAGGTCATGGGTCTTGAATTGATAAGGGATACGGAAGTAAAGGCGAAGTTAATTCAATAACAGTTGAAAGCTGCGAGTGATAGGCAGAAATCGTATATGGATTTGAAGAGGAAAAACATTGAGTTTGAAGTGGGCAATAAAGTGTTTCTTAAAGTGTCTCCTTGGAGGAAAGTGCTAAGGTTTGGCAAGAAAGGAAAGCTAAGTCTAAGGTTCATTGGGCCATATGAGGTATTAGAAAGAGTGGGATCCATGGCTTACCGATTAGCATTACCTCCAGCATTGTCTAAACTCCATGATGTTTTTCATGTGTCAATGCTTCAGAGGTACCATTCAAATGAATCTCATATCATTCCAATTCAAGATGTACAAGTGCAACCGGATTTCTCTTATGATGTGAAGCCTATTGAGATTCTGGCTGGAGAGGTGAAACAGCTGCGGAGTAAGGAAGTTTTGTTGGTCAAAGTTCTTTAGAAACATCATGGGATTGAAGAGGTAACTCAGGAACCAGAGGCAACTATGCGAGAACAGTACCCTCACCTTTTTTTTTCAGGTATGAATTTCGCGGACGAAATTCTTATTAGGAGGGAAGAGTTGTAACAGCTCGTATGTCACCCTAGGAGTAATATGTGTTTAATTATGTGAGTTGGTGTGGCATGCGGTAGAATTCTAAAATCTAGAAGTTTAATGTGTGTTAATTTAGGACTTAATTGCATTAATAAAATTTGTTTAAGTGGCTAAAGTGTAAAAGAGCATAACTAATTGTTAGTGGGCTAGTTTACATCATTATGGGTTAATTGGGCATAATTAAGATTAATAAGAAATTGGGCTTAAGAGGAATCAGATTTTCTGTTAGTAAAACCCATATACAACTCTGCAATCTGCCAACTAGGACAATGCATGAAGGAGAGAGAAGGTGCCAAATAAGACCTTGCATGTAAGGGAGAGAAACTCATTTAGTGGCTGTATGGAGGGGCATGGCAGCTTTCTTCTTTACAACCCCTTTCTCTCTTTCTTTCTGCTCGTTCTTTTCTCTCATAAGTTTTCTCCTTCATCCTTCTCATTTTTTTCTGTGTTTTCTCTCCTTCTTCATTCTTTGATTTCCTCTTGGTTTATCAAGCAAATTTTTGTTGCATTGTGAGTCAGAAGAGTTGCATGCATGTGTGCATTTCTTCATCTTAGAAGGTAAGTGACTCATTCTACCCAAAATCTCCTCTTCTTCTCTTTCTTATTTTGTGTAAATGAGATCTTGATTATTACATTCCATTCCTGGAAAACATGGGCTTTGGTTGTAGTGGTAGAACCGAGAAAAGATAAAGGGAAGGCTAAAGTTTGTTAGGCTAACACCAAGTGATTCATAAGGAGTGAAGGATTTAAGGTTTGAGAAACATGTATTCGTGTATATTTTTATTTAGCAAGAGTTGAAGATTGTTTGATTAAAATGATTAAAACTGAACTAGTATGTGTTGAAGAAATGATTGATTGGGGATAAGTTAAATTTCCTTGATGCCATTATTTAATATTTAAGGTTGAGTTGTGTCTACGATATATATATATATATATTCTATGATTATTGTGATGGAATGTCTGTTAGAGTTGTGAGGATTAAGTAGTGATATATGTATTAGGGAAGTGTTTAAATTGCTAGGTTAAATGTGTCTAATTTGTGCTAATAGCAACTGGTAGGGTAGGATAAATTAACTTGTGAAATTGTAGCAACTGTAACTTGCAAAGTCTAGGTCTATCTTTAATTTGGATATAAGAATTCTAATCTTAAGTGAAGTAAATATGAAGTGTAGAAGTAATCATGTTGAATTGGGGACTACATGGTCTTCAATGGATGTGAATAAATTAGATTAACGTGATAGGAGGGCATTTAGAGCAAGTGTAGTTCCATTGACCACAACTCCTAGTATAAGTGATGATAATTGATAAAATAGGTGTCATTATGTTCATAACATGTAATTAAGTAAGTTATTAATAGATCATATTGGCTAATATTGGGCTTAGAAGAGGTCATGAGAGTTGCATGTGAAAGGAGTGTGAATTGGGTCATAGAAATGAAGGTGTGAGGGCAAGGAATGAGAATTCTTGTTCTGTCATGAGCGCGACAGAATGCTCTCTTTTGCGAGGTTGGCTTCTATCACGATCGTGTACTAGAGCACGAGCATGATAGAGTCGATGGCTGCATTCTATCGTGAGTGCGATGATTGTCGCGATCACGACAGAATCATTGTGTTGAGTCTGTCGCGATCGCGACATGGGTCGTGAGCGCGACACTCCTGTTTGCTTGGAATGACTCCTTTGTGCCAAGAATTTTATTAAAACAATATGTATGAATGATAATTACGAATCTGTATGATTTGAATCTTACTATTGGCATGAGTTTATGAATACATGTACATGAGATTTATCCTTAGTGTGTATATGTATATATATATGAATGATCTTATGCAATTGCAATGACGAAGTAGTTGCGAAGCGAACTACAAGGTATGTGAACAATGTGATGAAGTATAACTGTCTGATATTGTAATGGTAAACTTGTTATGATAATGAAATTAACCGGATTAATAATTTAGCCTGCAAGTCAAGTAGTGGATAGATAGGCATGCCTATAGGGTTATAGTGCTGCAGCCAAATGCGTCGATTCCTTTGGAATCATTAATGCATTTTGAATCCAATTTGGATTCCTCAATGCGAATTATTGTATATCTTATTAATTATTTCTATACCTTCGAGTACCAATGCGATGAATGCGCATCTACGAATACAATTGTGTTTACTGTACCTTAGGGGTACTGATGCGATACCCATTTATCTGCAGCATTGAAATGTAGGCAAGGTTTAATAACTAAATAAATTACTCTATGAATATATTTACATATATGTATATGTGTATTGTAACACCTCCTTCCCATATGTAGGCAATCCCATCCGATAAGGAGTGAGATGTCGTATGAGTCAAGGTGTCACCACGCAAAAACACACAGATATAATACAAATCATACATTCATCCATAAACATATATACATAAATACAAGGTAATTAAAAACGTTGCGAGGCAATAAATAAAATAGCTGATCATGCATTAATATAACAATATCCGTTACATTACTGTTCTGATCAACAGGAGGAAACAAAAGATGATTGCATATCCAAAATATACAAATGCGGAAGCTATACAAAATTACTGATACAGAGAGTTCTATTACAAAAGAATCATCAAAGACTACAAAAGCTAAGCCCTACACTAATCTCTTCTGTGTTGGCTTGACTGGCGGCGACTCTCCCAAAGCAAAACACCTTCCACACCTGCACGAGTAAAAACACCGTGCTAAGCGATAAACGCTTATTGGGGAAACACACAACAATTATGGACGGCCATTCACAATGGTCGTCAAGGCATAACACATTCGATATGACAAATGCGGATAACCATGTCAGATATCATAATCTCGTAACCATTTCAAAGCAGAATAAAACAAATAAAGCACCTGCTGACTCACAATAGTGGATAACGAGTATACGGACAGTACCTTACGGGTACGAATCGAATAAAGGCAGTACCTTACGGGTACGAATCGTAAGACCATTTATCTTATCACATTCAAACAATTTTCGGAGGGGACCTTAAACAAGATCCAAATACTGAGGGTTCGCGAGGAACTAAGCGGGGACCGAATTAGGGTCCAAATGAAACTGAGGCCGCAGCTAAAAGACTCTATTAGGCATGCCTAACTATGCACTTACTTAACTCTAACAAGTCATACATAAACCAATTCATGTTTCTGAGCACAACATATAATTCATCATGTATAATTCGCAATATAATAGACATATAAGCACATTCATAGAGCATACAGTAAGGATGAATCGTGGTCAAGACATTTGAAATTCATTATTGCAGAAAAGGCAAAATCAGAAAGCATGGCAGGCAAAAGGCACTGTCGCGATCGCAACATCATCGCGCTCGTGACAAAGGCAGTCTTGCCCAGGTCGTGACCTCGATATTCGTCGCGATCTCTCGAGGGAACAAGGGTATCTCGCTGTCGCGCTCACGACAGTGAGCTGCTAGCCCAGAACAGATCAGCAGCTAAGCTCTCTGTCGCGCTCCCGACAGAGGTTCTGCTGCATGGCTCGGCGGAGAGCTCGGACGCGTGCGAGGGCTGCTTTCACCGGGTTCTATCGCGACCTTGCGACAATGTCACGCTCGCGACAGGGTCGTGAATTTTAGCCCTTGCCCAGAAAATCTGTAGAAATTCCATCTTCACAACACTCAAACACACACATTCAACTCAAACCTCTTCTTACCTCAATTCCAGCAACCCAAGCACAATTAGCAACATAAAATACAATATCTAAATCAAGAATTCCAATTAAATCATGCCAATAACCACATCAATTTACACAAATTGGAATATCAGCACTATTCATCATCATCTCACTCAAGAACACAATTAAGTTTATTAACCCACAATTAAACCTTTTTAACACATCTCAATCATAACCCATAACATTTAAAACCTCAATGAACATCAAGAACCCACAAATTTCCAGAAATTCATGCATATCCAAAAACCCATATATGAACATCACTTAAAAGAAAGTTCCCAAACCTTATCTCCTTTGCTCCAAATCTAATGAGCTCCACTAGAACCAGCCTTCTCCTTGCCTTTCGGGTCACGGGGAGGCTCAACTAACCATAAAACCAACAAACACACAAAAATACAAACCCTAGATTAAAAACCCAAACCCAGAAAATGAAGAAGAAGAAGAAGAAGAAGAAGAAGAAGAAGAAGAACGCAATGGAAATGCAGAAAACTCACCAATTACTTCTAAGAATTATCAAAATCCACCAACTCCAACCAACAAGGAACTAGCCAAAGAAAGGAAGAGGAAGAGGGAGTAGAAGGGAAAGCAAAAGAGAGAAGAGAAGGGGAGAACGGGAATGAAGAACAGATTTTATGTTCTTCCCCTTCTCTTTCCTCAATTATCAAACCCTCCACTATTCCCCTTTCCACATGGCACAACATGATTTGTGGGTTTTAATAACTCACACCTTAACAACCAACATTGCACATACACAATGCAATCCCCACTTATAATACCCTACAAGTGTGTGAGCACACACACACAAGCACAACCTCACAAACACACCCTACTATGATATGCTCAAGCACACCCAAACATAACCCAACTAATTCACACCCAAAACACCATACATGCACCTCATACTAATAAGACCCTCAAACATGCATTTTTACCCAAAATGCCCTTATCAAAAGCCAAAACACACACAATACATGTACACACAGATGGCTCATTCTACTAGGGGGCAAACGTGGTGTGACAACTCTCCCCTACTAACAAGAATTTCATCCTTGAAATTCTCACCTGAACTGAACAAATGCGGGTACTGAGCTTTCATCGAATCCTCTGGTTCCCAAGTTGCTTCTTTGACTCCATGGTGATTCCATAACACTTTTACCAAAGGAATCTGCTTGCTTCTCAACTGCCTAACTTCTTGAGCTAGGATGGCTCTCGGTTCTTCATCACACAAAAAATCTGGCTGCACTTGCACATCTTGGACTGACAGAACATGAGAAGGATCTGATCTATACCGACGAAGCATCGAAACATGGAACACATTGTGCAACTTTGCTAATTCTATCGGTAAAGCCAATCTATAGGCTACCGGACCAACCTTAGCCAAAATCTCATACGGACCAATGAAGCGAGGACTAAGTTTGCCTTTCTTTCCAAACCGAAGCACTTTCCTCCAAGGTGAAACTTTAAGGAAAACCTTGTCCCCGACCTCAAATTGCACATCTTTCCTCTTCAGATTGGCATAAGACTTCTGTCGATCCTTGGCTGCCTTCAAATTCTGCTGCATAACTCTGATCTTCTTCTCAGTATCCCTAACCAACTCTGGTCCAATAACGGAACGCTCGGATAGCTCAGTCTAACAAATCGGAGTCCTACATAGTCAACCGTACAAAGCCTCATATGGTGACATACCGATACTCGACTGATAGCTATTGTTGTAGGCAAACTCCATAAGTGACACATATCTGCCCCAACTATCCGGAAAATCCAAAACACAAGCCCTCAACATATCCTCCAAAATCTGAATGACCCGCTCTGACTGACCATCTGTCTGAGGATGGAATGCCGTACTGAAGTCCAACTTGGTACCCAAAGCTCTTTGCAACTCTTTCCAAAACTTAGACGTAAACCACGGGTCCCAATCTGAAACTATGGACAATGGCACTCCATGCAATCTGACTATCTCATCCACAAAAATACTGGCTAACTTGTCCAACTGATAGTCCACTCTAACTGACAGAAAATGAGCTGATTTCGTAAGCCTATCCACAATCACCCATATTGAGTCATGCTTCTTCTGAGTCAAAGGCAAGCCAGAAACGAAGTCCATGACGATATCATCCCATTTCCACTCGGGAACGATAAAGGCGTGAGTAATCCCGAAGGAACTTGATGCTCAGCCTTTACATGCTGACATGTCAAGCACTTGGACACAAAATCCACAATATCTCTCTACATACCGAACCACCAATAAAACTGCTTCATGTCCCGATACATCTTTCCACTCCCAAGATGCATAGTGAAAACCGTACTATGCGCCTCACTCAGCAGCTGCTTCCTCAATTCCTCATTCTCGGGCACACACAAGCGGTTTCTAAACATAAGTACCCCATCTAAAACTGAGAAATCTGACTGCTTACTCGAGCTAACCTCTTGCACAATCCGTTGTAGCCTCTCATCATCACTCTAAACATCCACAATCCTCTGTCTCAAGGTAGGCCTCAATCTCAACTGAGCAACCAAAGCTCCATCTGCATCGAACCTCCATCTGAACCGCCTCAAAAACAATGTTGAAATCAATTTTTGACTCAAAGCATCAGCGACTACATTGGCCTTACCCAGATGGTAATCCAATATGCAGTCGTAGTCCTTAAACAACTCAAGCCAACGGCGCTGCCTCATATTCAACTCTTTTTGCATGAGGAGATACTTCAAGCTCTTATGGTCCGTAAAGATCCTGCATTTCTCCCCATACAGATAATGGCGCCAAATTTTTAAAGCAAAGACCACAGCCGCCAACTCTAAATCGTGCATTAGATAGTTCCTCTCATGTGGCTTCAACTGACGGGAAGCATAGGCCACAACCTTACCCTCTTGCATCAAAACACATCGAAGACCAACACCCGAAGCGTCACTATACATTACAAACTCCTTACCCGAGACGGGTTGAGTAAGTATAGGAGCTTCAACTAACAAACTTTTCAACTTCTCAAAACAAAGCTGGCACTTATCCGACCACTCAAATCTGACCCCTTTCCTTAACAACCTTGTCATCCGAGCGGCGATCACAGAAAAACCTTTAACAAACCGACGGTAGTAACCCACCAAACCAAGAAAACTCCTCACTTCCTGAACATTCCTAGGCACTTTCCAATCAATTATCGCCTCAATCTTGGCCGTATCAACTTGAATACCCCTAACTGAGACAATATAACCCAAGAATGACACTTCCCGAAACCAAAAATCACACTTACTCTTGGCAAATAACTGATGTTCTCTTAACACTTGCAAAACCAACCGGAGATGCTCTTCATGCTCTCTCCCATCCTTGGAATACACCAAGATGTCATCTATGAATACTACTACAAACCGGTCTAAGTATGGCCTAAACACTCTGTTCATCAAATCCATGAATGCCGCAGGTGCATTAGTCAAACCAAACAGCATTACAAGGAACTCATAGTTGCCATACCTAGTCCGAAATGCAGTCTTAACTACATCCGCATCCTGAACTTCAAACAAATCCTCGACCCTAGGCAATGGATACTTATTCTTCATTGTGACCTTGTTAATTTGCCTATAATCGATACACATCCTCATCGAACCATCCTTTTTATTAACAAATAAAATCGGGGTTCCCCATGGAGATATGCTGGGTCGAATAAACCCCTTATCCAATAACTCTTGCAGCTGAGTTTTGAGCTCTCTCAACTCTATAGGAGCCATCCAATAAGGTGCTTTCTATATGGGCAAAGTACCTGGCACTATCTCTATGGACAACTCCACCTCTCTCTCAGGAGGCAAACCAGGTAACTCACTCGGAAACACATCACTGAACTCCCGCACAACCGAAATATCCTCAATCCTAACTTGGTCTCTCTTGGAATCCAACACCACTGCCAGAAAAGCCTCACAACCCTTCCTAATGAATCTCTTAGCTTGCATTGCGGATATCACATTATTCAAAGAACTAGCACCTAAACCTTTAACAAACACAGACGACCGATCTCTATCCTGAAGCACAACCGTCTTCCTATGGCAATCAACCATTGCACGGTACTTACCCAACCAATCCATACCCAAAATCAAATCAAACTCTCTGAAGGGCAACTCAATCAAATCCACTGAAAACACAACTCCCTCAACAACAAGGGGACAATTCCTATACACTCTACTCACATTGACACTATACCCTAATGGACTGGTCACACATATCCCATAATCTAACTGATCTACCTCATGTAACTTATCAATTAACTTATCTGTGCACAAATATGAGTGTGTGGAACCAGGGTCAATTAAAGCATATAATTCAGTATCATGGAGTAGGAACTTACCAACAATAACATCGGGTGCATCTTGCTCCTCTCTGGCTCTTACAACATAAGCTCTTGCTGGAACAGGCAATTATCGCTCAACTATCTCCGATAAAGCTCCCTCTCTAGGTCGACCACCTCGACCTCTACCTCGGCCTCTAACACGGGTAACTTGTGTGGCATTCGAACCAACCCTACTGGTCTCTCTCTGAGCACTCGGATCCTCATTCAATCTCAGACAGTTGGCCAAAAAGTACTCGGTGCTCCCACATCTGAAACACCCACCTGTGAGCCACCTACACTCACCTCGATGAGCCTTACTACAATTCGAACATATAGGCATAAGCTCAGATCTACCACCTCTACCAGAACCAGATACTCTTGTAGCCGAACTAGATGAGGACTCATCCTGTGGGTTTCGGGACCTCTTACCCAAGGACGAGGAAGACGAACCACCACAGGGAAGATTCCTCCTCTGAGCCCTCTCTCTGAGAACAGTCTCTGACCTCTCCCAAGAAGCTAGTTTAGCTATGAACCGGCTGATATACTGAAGCTTTCCCAAGAAGCTCCTAACCTCTTTTTCTTTCTGGGGGGCTGGCATTTCTCTAATAGCCTTGACCTTATCTTGATCTATTTCGATTCCTCTTTGACTTACCACATGGCCTAGTAGCTTGCTCGAGGTAACTCCGAAGATGCATTTCTTGGGATTGAGGCATAAATTGTACTTATTGATCCTTTGGAAGACCTTCTCCAAGGCCTCGAAGTGACCTTCCCTGGTGGCTGACTTGATCATCATATCGTCAACATACACCTCTACCTCTTTGTGGATCAGGTCATTCAGAATCTTTGTTGCCATTCTTTGATAAGTTGCTCCGGCATTCTTTAATCCGAAAGGCATAACTCGGTTGGCAAATGTACCCCAATCTGTAATGAAGGCCATTTTGATATGATCCACAATCCTATTGAGTTTCTAGTTGTATCCCGCATACCCATCTACGAAATTGTACATCATACAGGCAGCCGCATTATCCACCAGCACGTCAATGTGGCGTAAGGGGAAATCGTCCTTTGGGCAGGCTTTGTTTAAGTCTCGGTAATCCACGTACCTTACCGTCCTTCTTGGCTACTGGGACAACATTGGCTAACCATGTCAGGTACTTAACCTCTACCAGAAACTTGGCCTCAATCTGCTTATGAACCTCTTCCTTTACCTTTTCTGCCCATTCTGGCCTTAACCTCCGGAGCTTCTATTTGACTGGTCTAGCTTCTGGGTAAGTTGGGATGGCATGTTCTGCAATGTCTCAATCAATTCCCGGTATGTCCTCATAAGTCCAGGCAAAGACCTTTTCATATTTTCTTCAAATTCTCTCAAATTTTATTCTCTCCTCAGGAGTTACATCTGATGCTATCAAAATTTCCTTTGGGTTTTCCAAAGTTCCGAGATTAAATGCAATTGTGCTAGTTGAATTAATATAAAAAATGAATGCACCATGTTTATGATCATGAGAGATGAAATCATCAGAAACACCACACAAATAAGCAAATCCTTTGATTTCATTAATATGATTAGCAAAGTTAACATTGTCATCATTAAACAGTTCAGGCATAAAAAGGGTATCTAAAACACTATTGTCTTCATCGCCTACTGGCGCCAATGTTGCAGCCAACTGCACTTTGACTCCCTGACTTGCTGGAGGTTCTTCAGCTGGCCCTGATGAAATCTTCAGACCCTCAATCTGCACATCTGACTCTGTTACCTTCTCCTTCCCCTTCAGTTGGGTAGCTAACAGCTTTTCTGTGATAACCTCTTCGGGCTCACCTCCATCCCCAACATTGCACTGTGTCATCACCTCCTCATCCCATAAGTCTTTTGCGAACTTAATCACTCCAACCTCCCAGTCAAAGACATTGTTAAAGATCTCAAAGCCCGGCACAATCTTCCCATCTACACACTGTGGCTTTTCCTCTCCAGCGTAGGCATAAATCGAGGAAGCTGGAATGAAACTGTTTGAAATACGAGGGATCTCCTTTGGTACTTCCTCCTTCTTGCTACACTCGCCCCTGTACCCCAGGCTCTTCCTATCTTTCTGGCCTCGTGTAGTAATGGCAGACTACAGTCCTTGTGAACATTTACCCAGACCAGCTCCCGGGAGGAAATGCATATTTCTCATCATGTTGGCCATCTTAGGGTTGTCCCCTAGGCCTTGCTCTTCCCCAATTACTGACACATGAAAATCGCTAAATGGCTGATTCGCGATCCCCAAGGCCGATACCTGATTTTCCCTTGCTGCTCTGATGGTTACCACTTCCCCCTCATGCGGTATTTTGATCATTTGGTGTAATGTGGAAGGCACTCCCCTTAACTTATGGAACCATGGCCTCCCTAGCAAGGCCGAAAAATTGGCTGGAATGGATAAAACAACGCTTCTGTCTCCACAGGCCCAGTCTTGACTAAAGCTTTAAACGTCCCCGCTGCCTGCCTTCAAGAATTATCATATGTCATGATGGTCAAATCCGATTTACTGAGCATGCTCTCCTCAAACCCAAAAGCTTGCAATGCCACTAATGGACAGACATTTATGGACGATCCATCATCGACCATGACGCACGCTGTGTGCTTGCCATTTACTTGTGCCTTGATGTACAGTAGCCGATTGTGATTTTGGCCCTCGATTGGCAAGTCGACATCAGAATACACTAACTTCTCTCCAGACCCCCCTTTCACAAGATCTAGTAATTCAGACGGAGAGATTATGGTGGCCACGGTGGATTCACTCAAAGCCTCTACCAGCTTCTGTTTGTGGGAAGGGGATTGTCTCAGAAGGTCCCATATAGATATTTGAGCCGTTGTCTTTTTTAGTTGTTTGACTATAGCATTTTCTTCCGGCTCTCCTTCCGTTGGTGCGTGCACTGGATCTTGGGACCTCTCCGCTTCCGGCACCACTCTCCCACTTCTTGTCACAGCTCTTACCTTCTCTCCTTCCCCATCTGATTCCCATACGCCGGCGGATAACTCTTCTTCTCCTTTGTCTTCCTCCTCTTCTCTGCTCTCGCTGGAGTACCAGCAATCTATCGCCCCTACAGACACCCTTTCCTCTTCCGCTGCTGGGCGAGTAATGGCAACATATTCGTTCCCATACAAATCTTGTAAGACATACCATTCAGGCAGACTTGATCCAATCATAAAAACAAGAGGCGGCACGGCATTGTAGGTGGATTTCTTCTTGTTCTCTCTCTATTCAGGGTCAGTGATCTGTTTACTCTCGATCAAATCTTGAATTTGGTGTCTCAATGCTGTGCAATCATCTGTCAGATGCCCGGTATGCTGGTGATAGGCACAATATTTATGCTCTTTGTGCCCCGGCTGCCCTTGATTCCTGGCCGGCTTAGGGGCAGCAGTTGTAACTTTCCCTCCTTCATTAATCACCTCAGTACCCATGATAAAGCCGCCCCAGATTCGAGAAATATCTCTGTCTCACCCCTGTTGCCGACACTTCTGCCGTCTTTCCACTTTTAAAGCCACTGCTGGAGCCTGCTGACTTATTTGCCCCTTGGTTAGCATAACCTTTCTTGGCATAGGCCTCACCGCTTGCCTTCCTCGCCAGGTACTCTCTTTCAGCCTCAATTGCGATATCTTTCAAAGATTCCCAATCTCTCAACCCCTTCATTTTCAGCCCCTCTCCCAGATAAGGGCTAGCATTTCGGATGAACAGTAGAATCTGGTCTGGGGTGTTGGGCTTCTGCTTTATTTCCATGACTCTGTTCCTCCATCGGGTGAGGTATTCATGAAAAGACTCTCCCGCCTTTTACTGTAATAGTTCCAAATCCTTCAGCGTCACCTCCATTCTCGTGCTGCAATCGTACTGCCTGAAAAATTTTTCCGTCAATAAATCCCAATCTTCTTTTGTTCTTCGGTCCAACCCATGGTACCAACTCACTGCTGGGCCAGTTAAACTCAGACAAAAGTATTCAACCTTCTACCTCTTTGTTAGGGTGGTACCTTTCATCACTAGTGAGTACTGCTTTATATGCGCAGTGGGGTCAGAGGTGCCGTCGAACTTGGGAACGTCGGTGTGACGTGCATCGAACCTCGTGGGCTTCCCAAAGGCCCGCTTTAGGGCTTCCGAGTGAGGTTTATTGGAAACTTGTAAGGAATTTACAAGTGCATCTATTTTGGGCAACAAGGAGGATTCAAGGAGTCGCCACCCAATAGAACATTGGAAAAGTTCATCTCGCCTCAGTGAGCCTAAGACGGCGCATATATCCATTTTGGGCCAGCCAAAGGAGGTCTTGGAGGTAATCGCCCCAATAGAACATTGGGAATGACCCTCTAGCCCTATGGAGCCTAGGATTTATTAAGTCATTCGACAAAAGAGGTGTCTTGGAGGTCTCGTTCCAATGAGTGATCGGATAAACCTCTCGCCTCATTGAGCCCAAAGACCGGAGATAAGTTCGGGACTTCTCATTTATTCATATCTTGATTAATTTTACAATTAAGTTTTGAATTTATTATTTCACCCTCTTTCCACACGATGCAATTAGTTAACAGGCGCAATCATTCACGTAAAAGCGAAAAATAAAACAACATTAGAATAAAACATATGAAAATAAATTATAATAAAACTAGGTGCGGAATACAACCCCCATAAATAAAGTACAGAACATGCATAAAACGGGATATTCATTAAGACGGGAACATTGGATCCCAAATACTCATTTTACAAAAAGTATAAAATTCTCAAATCAAGTTAAACCTTTTGGCTCGGGATGAAAATGAGGATATTGGTCCAGATTTATTAACAAATCTTCATTTTAGTAGAAAACATTTTTGTAGTGATTTTTTTTAAGTGCGGTCGAAAATCGTTTATTATTACAGACCACAAGCGAATAAAAAGAATAAAATAACAATTACATATTTCCAGATAATAAATAATAAATAAATCTTAATCTACCTATTCCGACCATGCTTCTCAGATGAGCCACATGCCTCCCGCATTGCGGTCAAGACAGAAAATAATATTGGTTAATAATGAATAAATAAATATATTGAATAAAAAAATAAACAAATAATTGAATAAAGTAAACTGAGAGAAATAATTAAAATTAATAACGAATTAAATTAAATTGGGTCATAAATAAATGAATAAATACATAAATAATTAAATAAATAATTGAATGACTAAATCGAGAATTAATGAATATAAAAACACAATAACAATTATGATAACCCAATATGATGAAAATAATAATACTAATAATAATATCTTAAAACAATAGTAATAATAATAATAGTAAAACAAATAATACTAATAACAATAATAGCGATAATAGTGATGATACAATATAATGAAAATAATAATAATGATGCATAATAACTAAACACAATAATAACAATTATAATAATAAGCAATTAAAGTGATAGTAACAAATAATAATAATAATAATAATAATAATAATAATAATAATAATAATAATAATAATAATAAATAATTATAATGATAATAATAATGTAAAACACAATTGGTTAATAATAATGATAATTATAATATAAAATAAATAAAATTAATAATGACTCTAATAATATAACAATAATAATCACAACAATAATATAAGCAAGAACTTCATAATAATAATAATGATGATAATATTAAAATGATAATCACAAAACACAATAATGAATAATATTAACTAAAAATATACTATAATAACAATAAACTAAATAATAATAATAACAACACAATAATAAGAATAATAGCAATAACATGAAACAGATAAATCTAACATAATAAAAATAATAATAATCATAAATTAAATAACATCAATAACAAAAATAACAATATAATACAATAACACTAACAATAAGTAAATCAAATAATAATAATAAAAATAATAAAATAATAAAATAATTAAAACAGAATATTAACAAATAATGATAATAATAATAATAATAATAATAATAACAATATAAAATAATAATAATAATTTTAATATTAATTAATAATATATTAAAATAAATAAATATAAAATAGACTCACCAGATTTCCCTCGCTTGAGGCTCGCCGGAGCAGCCGTTGACGACACCTCAGCCACCGCCGGGTAGATCGCGTTGCCGGGATCTTGCCACCGTTGGTCACGCGCCGGAAGGACGTGCCGCCTCACCGAAAAACGACTTGGAGCGTCGCGGGTCTTCTTCTCCGATCTCCCTAATGGCGGCGAGTGATGGAGGCCGGTGGATGCCGGCTGGATCGTCCGGCTGCCGGGAGCACGCCGGTGGGGCGCGTGTGTCGTTCCGGCACCGTGGGTGGCCGGCAGAGGCACCGTCTCCTTCTCCCTCTTTCTTCTTTCTCCGCTCCGGCGTCTTGCTCCTCTTAGTCTGCCTCTCTCTTCTTATTTCTTCTCTTTTATTTCACTTTATTTTCCTTTTGATTTTGGCCCCTTTTTCACTGTGTCTTCTTGCTCTCTCTTTTCTATTTGTTTTTCCTTCTTTCTTTTTCGGCCTCCACTCTCTGTTCTCTCTTTCTTTTTTATTTTTCCTTGATTTCTTTTGTTTCCTTTCTTTCTTCAGCCGAGAACCCCCAATCCCTGTTCATCCTTTTCTTTTTATACCCTAAAATTAGGGTTGATTTTTGGATGGCCTAATAATTTCCTCCATTTTCAATTTTTTAATTTTAATTCATTTACTTAAACTAACACACTAACTAATTAAACACTCTATTAATTAAATACTCTATATTTCTATATCTATTTAATTAATCTACTTTGATTATCACATCTAACTTATTTAATTAAATCCTATATCTATTTTCTATTTTCAATTTTAACCATCCTAAAATATTAACTAATTAATTAACCTAATCTTAATTTAATTTTTTTATCATTTTTTTTAATTTTTAATTTTATTTATTTTATCTTATTTATTATTTTTTTTGGAGAAATTTATCAAGTACCCAAAATTGCCATCAAAATCTGACTCAGAACCCGGTGTCTACAGTTGCACCCAATTTTGGAGAAGCTAGTGCATAAACACCTAGGTGATCAAAAATTCAAAGGAGAAAGGCCAAAATTCAGAGAGGAAAGGAAAAAGATATGTAGAGACACGTAACTGAGGAGGCGACGCTTGAACTTGATGAAGTTGGAGCTACTAGGGTGGTTAATGCCTGTTCATCGACGTGTTAACCCCTATCATTTTTGGGCATATAACCTGTGCGGTGTTTAGCCCTTTGAAATGGTGTCTGTGTCCCTATTGGTCTCATCTCGACCTGTAAGGTGAGACGTAGCGTTCTCTAGCTACGACCTCGATGTGAAGCGCAGTGTTTTCTAACTGTTACCTCATTTGCCCTACTAACCTCGTCTCGGTCTGCATGGCCTTCCGCTAGTCTCGTCTTGGCCTGCACAGGGAATGTCAGATGCAGCACTCTCTGACTGCAATTCCAGTTGCAAGATGCGGTGTTATCTAACCACAGTCCCGCCGTGATGTATTCTATCACTGATGCCCTACTGACCTCGTCTAGGTCTGTATGGCCTTCCCCTAGCCTCATCTCGGCCTGCACGGGGAATGTGAGATGCAGAACTCTCTGACTGTAATCCCGGTTGCAAGATGCGGTGTTATCTAACCGCAGTACCGCCGCGATGTATTCTATTGCTGATGCCCTACTGACCTCGTCTCGGTCTGTATGGCCTTCCGCTAGCCTCGTCTCGGCCTGCACGGGGAATGTGAGATACAGCACTCTCTGACTGCAATCCCGGTTGCAAGATGCGGTGTTATCTAACCGCAGTCCCGCCGCGATGTATTCTATCGCTGATGCCCTACTGACCTCGTCTCGGTCTATATGGCCTTCTGCTAGCCTCATCTCGGCCTGCACAGGAAATGTGAGATACAACACTCTCTGACTGCAATCCCGGTTGGAAGATGCGGTGTTATCTAACCGCAGTCCCGCTGCGATGTATTCTATCGCTGATGCCCTACTGAGCTCGTCTAGGTATGTATGGCCTTCCGCTAGCCTCATCTCGGTATGCACAGGAAATGTGAGATGCAGCACTCTCTAACTGCAATCCCGATTGTGAGATGTAGTACTCTCTGACTATAATCCCGGTTCGTTGGAATTTCCTTGCTAACCCCCTTTCTATCTGCAAGGTGCGTAGTGCTCTTTGACTACACCATGAGTTGTGAGACGCAGTACTCTCGGACTACAATCTCAGTTGCTGAAACTTTCTTGCTAACCCCCATCCGATCTGCAAGATAGTTTTGGTTTAATATGATCTTGAAGGACATAGCGTTTGCTCTGTTCATCCTCCTTTTTGATTATTGGTCACTGGATTAATATGAAGCCAAGTTCCTGTATGGTAAATGATTTTTGTTAATTCTTGTGCAAAATAATCTGATTGTTAGGTTTATGCACATTTTATGTTGCCATTGTTATTTATCATTTTCTTGTTATGATCATATAATCATTCGTCTTTAGTGTAAATGAATTAAAGATAAAGATAAGGGAAATAACATGTAACTTTAGCAGCAAATGTTTTTTAGTTTTATAAAATGTAATATTAACGTAATGATGATAATGAAAAATACAAAAAATGATATCAGGACTCCCTGAATGGCTATAGGGGTGGATAGTCTGAGGGCTTCTCTTCCAGATCATCTGATATATAAACTGTCTGAGATCGAGATGAAGAGGCAGAAGGTCCGGCTCCTGACATAGATGGCTGACTAGGAGGAACTAACGGTTCGGGCTATGAAGCTACTAAAGACCTAGGCTGCGGGGTGGCTGAGAATCCAGGCTGCTGGCGAAATTGAGGAGCAATGCCTCCTCAAAGGACTATGAAGGTTGTGCCTCCTCAGAGGACTTAAGGATCCTGCCTCCTCAGAAGACTTAGAGATTTACAAGAACTTTGAAATGACTACCCCCTGAGAGCTCTTTGAGATTTGCCCCCTAAGAGGCCTTTGAAATTTGCCCCCTGAGAGTACTTTGAACTTGTGCTTCCTCAGAGGGCTTGAAAGGGTTTGCCTACTCAGAGGGCTTGAAAGGATTCGCCTCTTAAGAGGACTTTGAGATTGTGCCGCCTCAGATGGCTTGAGAAATGTCGACATGTGCAGTCATGAGGTTGAGATTGATGTACATCATCTAGTAGACACATGTCACTTTGTATGCATGGAATGCATTTGAAAAGCCATGTATGCATGGAATGCCTGCAAAAAGCCATGTATGTATGAGATGGCATACAAAGTTAAGCATGTATGAAATCTAAGAGTTATGCATGTATGAAATGACATGCGATGTTATGCATGTGTGAAATTTAATTGTGTAGCGTGTGTACTATGCATGGATTACGAATATGATATGCATGCAGAGAATTGTGTACATGACATATATGCCACAGTCACGTGCGTGATAAAAAATTATGGAATGTGTGCAAAGAGTCGTGTTCTGTAAAATGTTTGTGAATGATCATGAATGAGAAATACATGCAAAAGATCAAGCGTAAAATATGTGCAAGGGGATTATGAGCATGAAATATATACAGATGATCATACCTGTGAGGGTAAAGAGTCCTTCACTGGCATAGGTATGAAGAATCACATGCAAAGATAAGGGAAGGTCATTATATACATGAAGGCTATGTAAGAATTGGATGTGTGTGATATGTGGATAACTATGCATATGAAACAAACGCAGAAAAAATTATGTATACATGTACAAAATGCATGCAAATGATGTGCATGTGAGATGCATGCAAAAGATATGCCCACGAAATGAGCAAAACAAATGGACCTTAGAGAAGCACGTGTACGAAAGTATCTATGAAATATGCTCGCTAAAATTTTTTATGCCAAAAGACATGCACCAAGAATTATACATGTAAAACTATTTATGAGAATGTTTGCTACAGTTATGTATAGAAACATTTGCATAAAGCATATGTACAAGGGATGTTGATGGGGCATATGCAAAGTATCATTTTCATGAGTAGTGATACGAAATATCCCAAAATTGTAAAATGAGTGCAACCTATTAGGTACCTCAAATTCGATTTTCTATCTGCCTTTGAGCATATTGAATGAACCACATTCTCAACCGATTCAATCTCAGCAAAAGAATTCGGGAGCCATTCCTAATGAAGTGTAAGAAAATAAACACGTAAGTATCAATGTTTACTAAATCAGCATGTAAATACGAGGCATACCATGCGATCTCTGTGTGTATGTGCAAAAGGCCAAAACATAATTGTGACGCGCGCCGGAATCCCCGCGCACCGCCCATTCGGACCGCCCGCACGTGGGCGATCGGGGCATTTGCGGGTCCGTTGACAGCTTGCGATAAATCGCAAGTGCGTCTATATTGGGCAACAAGGAGGTATCATGGAGTCGCCACCTAATAAAACATTGGGAAAGTTACTCTCGCCTCGAAGAGCCTAAGACTACGCTTAGTATCCATTTTGGGCCAGCCAGAGGGGTCATAGAAGGTGAACTTCTCGCCCTAAAGAGCCTACGATTAGCGCTAAAGCCTCGTGACCCAAGAAGTATTTTGGAGGATAACCTCTAACCTCTCGAGCCCAAAGACCAGAGCTGGGTCCGGGATTTCTCATCTATTTCTATCTCAATTATTTTATTATCAAATTTTAATATCATTAATTCGCTCTCTCTCCACACTATGCAGTTGATTAAAAGGCGCATTTATTCACATCTTGAAAGCGATAAATGATCAAATAGATAATAAAATCAATAGATTACAATAATACAAGGAGCAGAATACAACTCCCTTTCGTAAATATGCAAATCATGCATAAATCGGGGCATTGCTTATTTTGAGGACTTTGGTCCTTGCATGCATCATTATCAAAATTGGGGCTTTTTATTTGTGATGATCTTTATTGGATAAAAACCGGGCATTGGACCCTTGTTTTTGTGTAAACCTCATTTTACTGAATATAAAACATTGAGTCATTTTTATACATCAACGGGATATGAAAGGAATACGTCCATATACATAAAATGATCAATAAATAACAAATGAAGAAAATACTTAAGAGGATTAGGAAACAAAACCGGATGAAGTCCTCCAAATACGGTAGACAGCCACTTAAGCTCGGGATTGTCCAAGAGAATCAATATATACTCATAGAAAATTAAGAGATGAAAAATGATTTAAAAAAATGGAGACAGAACCCACCGACGGCCTTCCTTAGCTGACCGACGGGCGTCGGTTAATGTAATCGACATATCCATCTGTCACTCAAGGGGGGGCATCTGTAAGTGGAGTGACCGACGGGCGTCGGTGATAAAGATGACCCATCGATCACCACTGTCTCCAAAAAAAACAGAATGGAGAAAAAACCTTTTCAAAGTCAAAAAAGTGGGTTTTATCCCAAAAGGAGATAAGAGAGTCAAAATACAAGAAAATAATGACAGATATTCAAAAATTCCACAAAATAAGAAATAAATATGAGGTAATATGGAGAAGGAATCCGGAATATTTACCCTCAGATAATCGCTTTGGGTGAAATTCTTGTGTTGATTAGAGCCCCGCGCGTTCCACGAGAAGCAAAAGATGAAGGATCGAAGAAAGAAAATAAGCTATTTCTTCTTCAACCCCTCAAAAGATCGATTTTGGAGTCAAAATCTAAAGAAAACTAAATAGTTTTTAGTTCCTTTCGATCGATTTGATCCTTGATTAAATAGATTTCCTTAGTAAATGTGTTTTGTTGGAAGAGAGAGAAAATTTGCTTGAAATTGGGCAGAGTTTCCTCCTTTGAAAATTTTTCCAACCCTTTTCAAATGAAAATCCGGAGCTTTTATAGCCAGACACGACCGACGAGCGTCGGTGTATAGAGGCGGGCGTCGAAAGAATCCTTCTGACACCAGGATTCGTCCGACGGCCCTGCCACATCCACCAACGAGCGTTGGAAGGGTTGCGTGCTCCGGGAAACCAGGCGGCGTTCTGACAGGGGCGGTGACTTTTCGACTGGCGTCGGAAAATACCGCAAGCCGTCGGTGACTCGAAGCGATGGGCAGACTTCACAGACGGGCTGGCCGTCTGTGAAGAACAAAAATCCTTTTTACTCGAAAAAAACCTCTGTTTTTCTCTCCCTCTGCCCAGGAATGATAAAAACCTCATTTCTCATGAAACGCGGGACTAAAGCCTCCAAATCCAGCCTCCCATACAGGCTCGGACACTGATTTCATCATAGGGTAACCTCTGATCCGGACCGCTCCGGGACACGGTGCTTACAGTTGCCCCCAGTTTTGGAGCAACTAGTGCACAAGCGCCTAGATAAGCCAAAACTCAGAGGAAGGTCAGAAAGGAAGCGTACCTGCGACTGCTTTTCACCCTCTGCCCTTTTGCCGGGTGGACCTTGTCTCGATCCGCTCGGCGATGCGAAGATACCTCCATCGATCTTATCTCGACCTGTAGGTATTTGGCGGGATGCAGCATGCTTTGGCTACAACCTCGATCTGTGAGATGCAGCATGCTCTGGCTACAACCTCGATCTGGTGAAGTGCGGTATGCTTTGACCACAGCTCCGATCTTTGAGATGCAGCATGCTCTGGCTACAACCTCGATCTGTGAGATGCAGCATGCTCTGGCTACAACCTCGATCTATGAGAGGCAGCATGCTCTGGCTACAACCTCGATCTATGAGATGAGGAAACCCCGCTGGGTTCCTTGTTCCAAAAGAGATCTTTTTAATCGATGTTTATGTTCAGATCGGTATTTCTCTGTACCTGTGTGATAAAAGATTTTGTTAGTTCATGTTTGAGTGGTCATCTTTTAACCTGTCTATTGATGGCGTGATCTTGCTTTATCTGCTATGCCATGTTTCATTTTTTTTTATTGAGCTGTTATTCATCATTTTTTGTATTTTTGTTGTATTGTCATTTTTATTGACACATAAGTAAATATGAGAACATACACTTTCTGCGATGTGATTAAACAAATGAATGATGACACAAAAATGAAGTTAAAGTTTCACTAGAGACGTCATTTTTGTACAGTGCATTTACAAAATAAAAATGTACAATAGATACAAAAAGTAACTCCCTGAAGATCAGAGAGGTGTGTAGTCGGAGGGCTCATCGGGATCCTCGTCATCCGATATGTGCACGGTCCCTAGCGGAGGTGGAGGTGGAGCTGGCTGAGCCGTGGAGGGTCCTGCCTCGTGATCATGGGCCCGCCTGAATCGGATCTGAGCATAGCCATCCAAGAAGGGCTGGGTACAGGTGCTCATAATCTCTCAGGTCTCAAAAACCTTGTCTCCTAACTTCTTGAAGGCTTGGCTCAACTGAATGGTCTGCTCGCTGGCGGCCTTTCTCCTCTGCTCCAGGCTCTGCTCCGTCTGCTCTCTAAACTCCCTCATGGTCTGAGAAAGGGGTGGGAGAATCCCCTCTATCACCTGGACGCGGGATCTCAGAGAGTCGAGTGACTCATCAATCATCTGCAGGGTCATGTCAACCCTCTGAGACGCCTGGTCCTGTGACGTCCTCAAATTATGAGCGAGCTGCTGCCTCAACTCCCTCTGCCCCTGAGCAATCTGCTCGATCAAACTCATCTACTCCCCTCTGAGAGCCTCCAGGACCCAAGCCTGCTCATCTCTAAAGGCATCCATGGCCCGAGTCTGCTCCCGAGTCGCGTGCTCGATGTAGCCCGCCTGCTCCCGAGCTAAACGCTCCACCGATTGGGACTGTTCCCGAATGGCAGCCTGCTGGCGATCCAAACTCTCATGGATAGCCCTGTCCCTCTCATCCTGCCACCGCTCTAAGGCTGTAAACATGGACGTGAGGAGCTGAGAGAAGTCAGGCTGCTGCGGTGCTGGCTCTGGCGGTGGTACCGAGGAGGTGGATGCCCCTGGGTCGCCTCGGGAGTACGGATGGATCTCTCGGAGGGCCCGTGGACAGACCTCTGTACCCTGGCACTCGGTGATAGGACTGGAGTCGGCGCTCTGGACGCTGGTGAAGCGGCAAAGAGGTCGTCCATCGTGATCTCGAAGTCGAAGTCCGAGGGAGTCCTAGGCTGCTCCTGCCGCTGTGGTGGTGGCACAGTCTGTGGCTGAGGAAACTGAGGAGGATGATGCTCTGGCTGAGGCTCGGGCTGAGGCTGCGGCTCTGGCTGCGGCTCGGGCTGTGGCTCGGGCTGTGGAGGCTGCTCCCCCGGGTGGTCTGGATCTACACTCAAGGGTGGAAGCGAGAACAGCTGCCAGGTCTCATGAATGGTCAATACCCTGCAGGCCTCTACCTGGCCTAAAATCTGGGAGATCATCCCCATCTGTACTGCCGCTGCGGCATCTATATGGATCCCCTCCGGCAAAGGTCCTCTCAACCTCTCAGGGTTAACCCCCAACCTCAAAAGTAACCGGGTGATGACTCCTCCTACCATCACCACCGGTGTCAACCCTCTACTGACTCTGGTCAAGTTGGCCAAGATCTCGTGGCTAATGTTAAGACGCTGGCCTACCACCATGGCCCCAGAGGCTCCAGATCTCGGCCGCGTTAAGCGACCCTGGATTACCAGCTCGATCGAGGTACGAACTAGAAAGCACTCTGTGCAAATACCGGAGTGCCTGAGACACCAGTACGGTGCTCTTCGTTGTATCATGATCGTACAGTACTCCTGGTAGGGCAATAGCCGCCCAATGGGGGCGTCTAACAGCTCGCCGCGGGATCTCGACCCCTTCCTCTGTAGGGAGCCCCATGGCCTGAGCAAATCTCTGCCTAGTGATACTGAAGTGGTCGCCGTCAAACCAAAACTGAACCACCCCTGGGTCGGTGTCTGCACTCTGAAAACCGGCGTAGCGAAGAGTGGCCAGGACCTGGCGAGTAGCCTCTGGAAACGTCTGGAAGGAGGGCTCAAGGAACTCCATCCACCCAGCACCCTCGGCAAGTAGATCGAACTCTGGGGCCAACCATAGGGCCTCTAGAAATGGGCGGGACACAAAACGACTAGCCCGAAGCTCTACCTGAGCCAACGCTCTATACCTCTAAGCCGACTCATCATCCATCCAATCCGGAGCTACAAGCTCGGGCTGGCCCTGCGGTGCTCTATGTCTAGGAGGCATCCTGTAAAAGGGAATAGATTAAATATCGGAAATCTGGCAAAACAAATATTTTTAAACTTACTTCCAAGGTGAAGGCCGATTTAGGCCTCACCGGGGCAATAGCGGCCCAAAACAAGATAAAGAATTGATAGAAAAATGAAAAGAGCAAACATCCTGTCTAAGGAAGTAGCTTAAAGTGACTCGCATGCATCATGGCAAAAGCAAACATGCAATCAGCATGGAAATAATTAAAGTGAATAAGAATGGGCCTTCTAGGTCCCGGGGCGTGCATTATACACGAAAATACTCAATTCCTGAATAAATAATAAAAATTTGGACAGCACCCCGGCAGGGGTATGCCCAACCTCCTGCATGAAAAGGCAAAAACATATGCCTCAGGCCTCAACAATAATACACGCATGTAAATGGGATGCACCCCGGCAAGAGTGTGCCCCCAACAACACGAAATAATGGCCTCAGGCAGCAAAAGAAATATATGCACAGAATGGTGCACTAAAAAAATGTAGTTCTAAAGCACCAAAATTATAGAAAAATTCTATTTCTATGTGATCATGCAAAAGTTCAGTTTTAAAAGAAAAAATGGGCAGCATTCCCCCTAATTTCTTAAGGCATCTAAAGCATTCTAATCACTCCTAAAGTTTAAAAGGAGAAGAAATGAAGAAATAAATTGAATAAAATTCAAAAGAAGTGATTATTTACTTACTTGGAATTGCGAGGAGCGTAGAAACTGAAGAAAAATATAAATATCACAGCGCCCGGTGAGTAGAAAATGCGAAAATATGAAGAAATCGCGAAAAAAGATGAAGAAATGCCTGAAAAAACGCCAAAAAATGCAAAAAAAAACGGTTTGGGAGAAGAAATGAAAGGGACAGCAGCATTTGCACCGTCTGTCACTCGCCCTTATATAGAATTTCGTGACCGACGGGCAGGGCGTCTGTACAAGCAACCGACGGGCAGACCGTCTATCATGCAATAAATGCGAGTTAATGCACGTGATGAATGCAATGCTGAGGTATGCGTCTGCCAGGTGGATCTATACCGACGGGCAGGCCGTCTCTGTTTAGAGGCGGGCAAGCCATCCCTATGTAGAGGCGGGCAGGCCGTCTCTCTGGAGAGGCGGGCAGGCCATCGGTGACGCCTCCTTATAAAATCTTACAAAATTTTGCTTTTCTTATGCCTCTTCATTTTCCAATATCTTGAGCCTTTCATCTTTCTCGAAATGTCTTCTCCTCTAGCCCAAAAGATATACCGTATCTTAGATGACAAACACATTTGGGGAGAAGGCGCCCTCTCCTCTCTGTCTGGGCTGAAATATCTTTGCCGGGTGAAAGTCGACCAGAACCTCCTCCTGGCGGCGACCCACTTCTGGAACCCCCGGTTTCACGTCTTCCGCTTCACCTACCAGGAACTGTGTCCTTTGCCCGAAGAGTTAGCTACCATTCTGGGAGCTTGGTTCCCTCCTAGTGCTCTGCCTTGCGTCCCCCGCTGCGGCCTATTCCAGACCCGGGATGTAGCCATGGCTCTGGGCATACCTTCTTTTGAGGCCGTCCGGCTGATCCCTCCTGGCTCTTCCTTTCCCTTGGGGCCACTGATCGAAGCTCTGGATCAGTTCACTGACATCCTCACCTATCGGGTAAGCATCACATTCTTATTTTGCATGGTGAACTTCCTTACTGTTGTTCCAGGGGGTTTGATAGGTGACTCTCGCCTGTTCGGAGTCCTGAGCGACTGTCATCTGGGATTATCACCCCTACCACTTATCCTGGCTGAAACCATTCTGGGCTTGGACGCGGTGAGCTCTGGATCCACCATAACCTTTTCCGGCAGCCCCTTATTGCTCCAGGTATGTCATTATTTTAAAGGTAGTGCGTCCCTTATGGATTTTCACACTAGCTTTTCTTAGCGGGAGGTGCGTCCTTTCGGATTTTCACACAACCCTGTGCCTTATTTTTGCCTGAAGTAAACCCTACTTACTCCAGCGGCTTTTTCTCTTTCTTTCTTTTTCTTCTCTTCTTTCTTTTTCTCTTTTTTTCTTTTTTTCTTTTTTTTTTTCAGATCTGGCTGCAAGAAAAACTGAAGATGCTGTCTGAACCACCCCCTCGCGTTACTCCACAGTATTCGCCGAGCCATTTCCTACCCTATCGACGACTGTATGGGTGTGTCACCACTGGTGAAGGCATTACCAGGTTTGGCGAGCTGTCAGATGACGATATCAACTTTATGTCTGCCTGGCTCCCACTGTCTCATGTGGTCATTGATGGGCCATCGGGCTGTGTTCCCCTCTGCGGCCTCCGTTAGGCCACCTTCTGCATCACCTCTAGATGTACACGACAGCTCGGGACGACCCAGGATGTAGTGAGGGTTCCCCTGTCTTTCCGAGGAGGAGCTCTCTCGGCTGCGTTTGCTTCTCGGTATCATGAGCTGTGGGGCAAACTACCCGTGAAGACTGTTATCCCAAGGTTCGGCAATCATTCTGCCTCTTCGACTAGTGAGTACAAGAAGTGGATCCTTAGTCCAGCGTCTGATAACAGGACTCAAGGGCTCAAACATCTGGTCGGCGAGAGCAGCAGCAGGACTTAGCTTAGCCTATATATGTATTTCTTTTGGTGCTACATTTCTTTTTAATGCAGAACTAGGAAATGACAAAAAATGAAAAGAATAATATTCATTCTAATTCACGAATTTGTGTACATTTTCATATAATTTTAGCATACATGATCAGTTTTGGCATTTACCCAGCTGTTTTCACACTGTTAATACATGAAACCAAATTTTAACAGCATCAACTCCTGTTATCAATCGGCCCTCTCGGGTTTTCTCGATCGGACATTTTCTCTCATGCCTCTAATTTTTGCACAGGATGCCTTTTTTCGGTTTTCACCCTGTCGAGGCGCCCAATTTTAGCACAGCCGCCTTTTTTCGGTTTTCGACCTGCAGGTCATTTTATTCTCTTCTTTTTATTTTGGTCTTTAGCCATGGAACCTTTTGAGTCTGTCGACATTGATCGGCTCTTTGAATTCGTTCCCATCACTATCCGACAAGATTGCAGCTCCTTTGGACAGCAGCTTCTTAAGGACATACGGTCCCTCCCAGGTGGGTCTGAATTTCCCTCTAATATCTGGTATACCTAGCCTCATCTGCTTGAACACCAAGTCCCCTTCTTTCAGCGAATGCTTTCTCACCTTCTTTCCGAAAGTTCTTGCCAATCTCTTCTGGTAAATCTGATTATGATAATAAGCTTTCAGCCTACTCTCATCCAGTAAATTCAAGTGCTGTAGCCTCTGCTGCGCCCATTCGACCTCTGGGATTTGGGCTTCCGTGACGACCCGCAGGGATTTGAGCTCTATCTTAACTGGCAATACTGCTTCCGTTCCGTATACCAGGGAAAATGGTGTAGCACCTGTAGACGTCCTTACCGTCGTTCTATATCCCCATAGGGCAAAGGGTAACTTTTTAGCCCAGTCTTTGTAGGTTTGGACCATTTTGGACAGGATCTTCTTCATGTTCTTATTTATGGCTTCTACTGCTCCATTCGCTTGTGGTCGGTAGGGAGAAGATTTATGATGCTCGACGCCATACTTCTCGAGGAGCTTCCTGGTTTCTCCCATGAACTGCACCCCATTATCAGACACTATGTGATGAGGGAGGCCAAATCTGCAGATCAGATTTCTCTCTATGAACTTCGCCATATCCCTTGCATCAATTTTCTTGAAGGATTCTGCCTCTACCCATTTGGTAAAATAGTCGATCCTGACTATGATGTATCTGTGCCCTTTGGACGCCGTAGGGCGAATCTCTCCAATGATATCTATCCCCCAAGCAGCAAAAGGCCAAGGTGATGTCAGGTTATGTAACTCTGATACTGGCAGGTGTCTCAAGTCTGCGTACTGTTGGCAAAACTGGCATTGTTTGACATACTTTGAGCAATCATTGTCTATCGTAAGCCAATAAAAGCCTTGTCTCATGATTTTCTTAGCCAAGGTCAAACCGTTCATATGAGCCCCACAGACACCTGCATGGGTTTCCTCCATCACTTTGCGGGCTTCTCTTTCATTCAAGCACCTAAGCTGAATTCCGTCCGACCGTCTTTTGTACAACACCCTTCTAAGGATATGAACTGAGTAGATAGCTTACATATCATCCTCTGGTCTTTCTCAGTGGCTTCTTCTGGAAATTTATTGTTTTCCAAGTAATTCATGATGTCGAAGTACCATGGTTTCCCATCTGTCACTTCTACCTCCATTACAGGCTCGGTTTCAAAACTGGGCTTATCATAGCTCGAAATCAGCACTGGCTTCATAGCCACTCCTTCGGGGTTATCCCACATTGACACTAAGGTTGCCAACGCATCAGCCAGACGGTTTTCATCTCTGGACACGAAGTGGAAAGCGCAAGTCTCAAACTGCCTACATACCTCTTTCAAATATTCAACATAGGGGACCAGTCGTTCTTCTTTTACAGCCCACTCACCTCGGATCTGGTTGATTACCAAGGATGAGTCACCAAAGACTTCTACGCTCCTTGCCCCCAATGCAGCTAAAGCCTCTAGCCCGAAAGTGCAAGCTTCATATTCGGCTTCATTGTTGGTTGCTTTGTATCTCAGCTTCTTAGCAAGGGGAAGTTTTTCGTTATCTGGGGTTATCAAGATGATTCCAACTCCGGCTCCTCTGTTATTTACTGCCCCGTCAAAGTGCAACTGCCATCCCTAAACAGAAATCGCGACTATACTTTCATCAGGAAAGGTGAACTCGGGGGTGTCTCCTTGAATGGGATGTTCAGCAAGAAATTCGGCTACGGCTCGCCCTTTAATAGTCTTGCGGGTGATGTATTTTACATCAAACTCTTGTAGCAAGAGCAGCCACCTCCCCATCTTTCCAAGCAAGGATGGTGCTTCCTGCAAATATCTTAACGGATTCTGCTTTGCCACTGCTTGAACTTTGTATGAGTGGAAGTAATGTCTCAGTTTCTCTGATGCCCAAATTACTGCGAGGCAGATCTTTTCTACTTCAGCATATTTTATCTCATACGCCAAGAACTTCTTGCTGAGGTAATAAATTGCAAACTCCACCCCAAATTCATCCTCTTGAGCCATCATGGCGCCCACTGAACTGTCTTCTACTGCCAGATACAAGATAAGCAGCTTGACCGGTTGCGGAGGCCTTAGCACTGGCGGATTCAACAGATATTCTCTGATGTTGTCAAAGGCTTTCTGGCAGTCTTCGTTCCAGACCACAGGCTGATTCTTTCTAAGCAGCTTAAAAACAGGCTCGCATATCGAAGTGAGCTTGGCAATGAATCGGCTGACATACTGCAGCTTGCCCAGGAAACTCCTAACATCCTTCTCTTTTTGCGGCACAGGCATCTCTCTGATGGCTTTCACCTTGTCCGGGTCAATTTCTATCCCCCTCTGACTGAAGACATGTCCCAATAGTTTTCCCGAAGTCACTCCGAAAATGCACTTCTTGGGGTTAAGTCACAGATTATACTTGTCAATCTGAAACTTCTCTAGAGCTTCAAAGTGCCCCTCTCGGGTGGCTGATTTAACCACCATATCATCGACATATACTTCCACTTTTTTTATGGATCAGGTCGCTTAAGATCTTGGTCGCCATTCTCTGATATGTGGCCCCTGTGTTCTTCAGGCCGAAAGGCATGACCCAATAGGCATAGGTCCCCCACTCCGTGATAAAGGCAGTTTTAACCCGATCAGCTATTTTGTTCAGGATATGGTTGTAGCACACATAACCGTCTCCAAAGCTGTACATCGTGCAATTGGCGGCGCTGTCTATTAACACATCGATATAGGGTAATGGAAAATCATCTTTAGGGTAGGCCTTATTAAGATCTCGATAATCCACACACACCCTGACCTTTCCGTTCTTCTTTGCTACAGGGACCACATTTGCCAGCCATGTGGGATACTGCACTTCCACGAGGAACTTGGCTTCAATCTGCTGTCAAATCTCCTCCTTGACTTTGTCTGCCCATTCTGGCCTAAGCCTTCTCAACTTCTGTTTCACAGGCTTGTAATCTGGGTAAGTTGGGATAGCATGTTCCGCCACATCTCGGTCAATTCCTGGCATGTCCTCATAGGTCCAGGCAAAGACTCTTTTATGTTTTCTTATTATTCTCTCAAAATTTTTTCTCTCGGCAAGAGTTATGTTTGATGCTATTAGAATTTCTCTCGGATTTTCCGAGGTTCCAAGATTAAAAGGCATTGTATCAGTGGAATCAATGTCAAAAATTGATGGAATATGATCATGTTCATGCATGTTGAAATCATTAGAAACATCGCACAAGTAAGAGAAATTGTTTGTCTTATTAATAATATTATAGTTATCATTTACATCATAGAAGAGTTCTAGAATAAAAAGACAGTCTAAACTAGAGTCTTCTTCTGCCACTCCCGAGGTTGATGCTGTTGCAGCTTGTTCACTGGCTTCCTGATTCAGCAGAGGCCCCTCAGGCATGTCGGAAGGAATCCTCAAATCTCCCATTTTCAGCTCTAATTATGCTATCTTCTGTTTCCCTTTCAGCTTGGCAGCTATCATCTTTTCAGTAATAACCTCTTCAGGCTCGCATCTGTCCCAAGTGATACCCCGAGTCATGACCTCCTCATCCCAGAAGTCTTCAGCAGTCTTGACAAACCCAACATGCCAGTCATACACATCGTTAAAGATCTCGAAGCCAGGGACAATCCTCCCCTCTACCCAGTGCGGCTCGTCTTCGCCCGTATATGCACAAACTGAGGATGCTGGCACAAAGCTCTTTGAAATGTTGGGAATCTTGTCTGTTACCTTCTTCTTGCCGAAGCCACCTCTATACCCAAGACCTTTTCGGTTCTTTTGCACTCGAGTGGTGATTGCGGTCTGCAGTCCTTGGGAGTTTCTGCCCAATCCAGCCCCAAGAAGATAATGCATCTTCTTCATTATATTAACCACAACTGGGCTATCCACTGACCCGTACTCTTCCCTTATCATGGACATATGGAAGCCGCTAAATGGCTGATTGTCTATTTCCAGCACTGAGACCTGGTTCTCCCTGGCCGCTTTGATAGTCACCACCTCCCCTTCGTGTGGGAACTTTATCATCTGATGCAGTGTGGATAGCACTCCCCCTAATTTATGAAACCAGGGTCTCCCAAGCAAAGCTGAGAAGTTAGCAGGGATGGGCAGAACTACAAATTCAACCTCCACCTCAATAGGTCCTGTCTTGACCAATGTCCTAAAGGTTCCTGAGGCTTGCCTCCTCGAGTTGTCATAGGCTGTGATAGTCAGATCCGATCCGCTGAGCATATCCTCATTTAAACCAAAAGCCTGCAGAGCTATTAGGGGGCACACATTAATAGAAGACCCGTCGTCTACCTTAACACAAGCAGTGTGCTTACCGTTAATTTGTGCTTTAATGTACAAGGGTCGGTTGTGGTTGCGGCCTTCAACAGGTAGGTCGGCGTCAAAAAAGACCAATCTCTCCTCAGGTCCTCCCTTAATTACACCCAAAAGTTCTGACGGGGAAATAGTGGTGGCGACTGTGGCCTCAACCAAAGCTTCTACTACCTTCTGCCTATGAGAGGGGGATTGCCTCAACAGATCCCATATGGATATTTGAGCTGCAGTTTTCTTCAACTGTCTGACAATCTGATTCTCTTCTGGCTCTTTCTCTGCTGATGGCATCTGCGCTGGCTCAGGTAGCCTTGTAATCTCGGGGACTACCCTTTCGCTTCTCGTCACAGCCCCTATTTCTTCTTTGTCTTCATCAGACCCCCACAAGTCAAGGTTCACCTCTCCCTCTTCCTCGGCTTCTCCGCCGCTCTCAGTGCTAGACCAGCAATCAAGGGTTGCCACGACTGCTCTCTCCTCTCTAATCGCAGAACAATCAGCAGCAGAATTCTCACTCCCATATAGATCTTGTAGCACGTACCACTCTGGCAAGCTAGATCCGATCATAAACACGGGCGGTGGTACGACATTGTAACCGGGCTTCTTCTCAGTTTCCCTCTTTTCAGGGTCAGAAATCTGCTTGCTATCAATCAAGTCTTGGATAGAGTGTCGCAGCGCTTTGCACTTGTCTGTGATATGGCTCGAGTGCTGGTGAAACGCACAGAATTCATTATCTTTGTGTCCAGGCTTCCCTTGCGTCAAAGCTGGTCTAGGAGCTAAGGGCTGCAATTTTTCCTCCTTCATTAACCTCCTCAAGACCCAGGATAATGGTCTCCCCAAGTTCGAAAACCTCCTCTGGGTGGTTACCTCAGTAGCAGACACTTCACCTGTTCTTCTAGTGCTGTTACTGGGACCTGCCGGCCTGCTGGTTCCTTGACCGGGGTTAGCCCTTTTGGCGAAATTGTCATTGTTAGCTTTTCGAGCCAAGAATTCTCCCTCTGCTTCGATGGCTATATCTTTGAGAGATTCCTAGTCCATCAACTCCTTCATCCTCAACCCATCTTTCAAGTACGGGCTTGCGTTCTTGATAAATAAACGAATCTGATCCTGGGTGTCAGGCTTTCAACGCATCTCCATTACTCGGTTCCGCCATCGGGTAAGATAATCATGGAAAGATTCCCCGGTCTTCTTCTGGAGTAGCTCAAGATCTTTCAGAGTCACCTCCATTCTGGTGTTACAGTCATACTGCTTCAAAAACTCTTCAGTAAGCAGATCCCAATCTTCTTTAGTGCGGCGATCAAGGCTATGATACCAGTCTATGGCATGAGAGGTCAGACTCAGACAAAAGTATTCCACTTTCTGCTTCTTGGACAACGTGGTCCCCTTCATGACCAGAGAATATTGCTTCACATGTACGGTCGGGTCAGAAGTACCATCAAACTTCGGCACATCCGGCATTTTGAAGTTATAAGGGATCCGGTCTTCTCCGTCCAACTCCCTATCCTCCGGATTCATCCCATGAGCTCTGCCTATCATACGAGCCATAGCTTCGAACCTCTCTTCCATTTTCTTCAAAATAAAGTCATCAGCTTGAGGCGCCTTCCCCTTCTCAGATGCCATGCTCATCCTATCATCCTCGATATCTCTATCGTTATCAATTCTCAGCACAGGCCTTCTTCTCTGCTCTCCCGAGGCCACTGATCTTAACTCTACCGGTGGCGGCCTAACGGGCTCTTCTCGCCTTTCAACCCTCTCTTCCTCTGGCTCATTCTGTCTCACTGGAGGAGGAGGAGGATTCTGTGGAGCATTCTGCTGTGCCAAGGCGGTCAACATATTCATCATCCTACCCTCGAATTCTTCGAAACTGCGGCCCACTTCTTCCGCAATCATGGCCCTAGTGGCGTCATCCCCCCTAGGCGAGTTTGCCATCTCAGATACAGTGCGACTGATTTCTGGCAGAATTTCTGAAAGGCCCTCTCTACTAGGTAGCTCAAACTCAGGAACTCGGATCAGTCGTCCGGTTGGTGATCTTGTCCACCTGGGTAGATCTATGATGGCTGCAGGGACAGAAAGTTAGGCATGATGCATGAAATGCAGGTATAATGCATGGTCGTGATATGCAACACTTACAGAGCACAAGCAAGCAAATAGGTCCTTCCGCCCTTATTTCTCCCACACACGTGGTCGTGCAGTCTCTTTCCTAGGTGGGATTAGCCCAAGGGTCAACAAGGGACCCGATGGGCGCGCATGGTGCGCAGCGAAAAACCGGCAGCATGACACTCCTATGCTAATGTACAAGCGGATGGATAATGATCGTCACGTATTTGGACGTTTCATAAATTTTGACATGGCCCTACCGGGGCATGATAGCCCTTGGCTAGGTTACCAAGCGAGACATTTGGACTCACCCAATACATGAGGATCCATACAGCAAGCATGGAATTAAGGTTCATTTCACTTGTGGAAAGTAGCTACGGCCATTACATGAGCTTTGGACAAGGGAGATGTTTCTTTAAGGCTACCCAAGCATGATCCCTGCCAACGGGTCTAGCCCATCACGAGCATAGCGACCGATCGGGTCATCATTTTGATATACCTTTGAGGTACATGGCTTGGGCTGGTGATTATCCTTAACACTTCCCCAAATTGAGTGAAAATGAGGAGGTGCTTCAGGAACGCACCGGGGCTAAAATAGGGAACAAACTAGCGTATTCTAAGGCTCTAATGATATGCAAATGCAAATTTGAGAGAAAGTGAATTTATGAATTAAATTTTAATCATAAATGTTAAAAGAGGTATTTTTGAATCGAAATCTCGAACCATAAACGTCCCCAGTGGAGTCGCCACTGTGATGCGCGCCGGAATCCCCGCGCACCGCCCGTTCGGACAGCCCGCACGTGGGCGATCGGGGCATTTGCGGGTCCGTTGACAGCTTACGATAAATCGCAAGTGCGTATATGTTGGGCAACAAGGAGGTATCATGGAGTCGCCACCCAATAAAACATTGGGAAAGTTACTCTCGCCTCGGAGAGCCTAAGACTGCGCTTGGTATCCATTTTGGGCCAGCCAGAGGGGTCATAGAAGGTGAACTTCTCGCCCTAAAGAGCCTAGGATTAGCGCTAAAGCCTCGTGACCCAAGAAGTATTTTGGAGGATAACCTCTAACCTCTCGAGCCCAAAGACCAGAGCTGGGTCCGGGATTTCTCATCTATTTCTACCTCAATTATTTTATGATCAAATTTTAATATCATTAATTCGCTCTCTCTCCACACTATGCAGTTGATTAAAAGGCGCATTTATTCACATCTTGAAAGCGATAAATGATCAAATAGATAATTAAATCAATAAATTATAATAATACAAAGAGCGGAATACAACTCCCTTTCGTAAATATGCAAATCATGCATAAATCGGGGCATTGCTTATTTTGAGGACTTTGGTCCTTGCATGCATCATTATCAAAATTGGGGCTTTTTATTTGTGATGATCTTTATTGGATAAAAACCGGGCATTGGACCCTTGTTTTTGTGTAAACCTCATTTTATTGAATATAAAATATTGAGTCATTTGTATACATCAACGGGATATGAAAGGAATACGTCCATATACATAAAATGATCAATAAATAACAAATGAAGAAAATACTTAAGAGGATTAGGAAACAAAACCGGATGAAGTCCTCCAAATACGGTAGACAGCCGCTCAAGCTCGGGATTGTCCAAGAGAATCAATATATACTCATAGAAAATTAAGAGATGAAAAACAATTTAAAAAGATGGAGACAGAACCCACCGACGGCCTTCCTTAGCTGACCAACGAGCATCGGTTAATGTAACCGACATATCCGTCTGTCACTCAAGGGGGGGCGTCTGTAAGTGGAGTGACCGACGGGCGTCGGTGATAAAGATGACTCGTCGGTCACCACTGTCTCCAAAAAAACAGAATGGAGAAAAAACCTTTTCAAAGTCAAAAAAGTGGGTTTTATCCCAAAAGGAGATAAGAGAGTCAAAATACAAGAAAATAATGACAGATATTCAAAAATTCCACAAAATAAGAAATAAATATGAGGTAATATGGAGAAGGAATCCGGAATATTTACCCTCAGATAATCGCTTTGGGTGAGATTCTTGTGTTGATTAGAGCCCCGCGCGTTCCACGAGAAGCAAAAGATGAAGGATCGAAGAAAGAAAATAAGCTATTTCTTCTTCAACCCCTCAAAAGATAGATTTTGGAGTCAAAATCTAAAGAAAACTAAATAGTTTTTAGTTCCTTTCGATTGATTTGATCCTTGATTAAATAGATTTCCTTAGTAAATGTGTTTTGTTGGAAGAGAGAGAAAATTTGCTTGAAATTGGGTAGAGTTTCCTCCTTTGAAAATTTTTCCAACCCTTTTCAAGTGAAAATCCGGAGCTTTTATAGCCAGACACGACCGACGGGCGTCGGTGTATAGGGGCGGGCGTCGGAAGAATCCTTCTGACACCAGGATTCGTCCGACGGCCCTGCCACATCCACCGACGGGCGTCGGAAGGGTTGCGTGCTCCGGGAAACCAGGCGGCATTCTGACAGGGCGGTGACTTTCCGACGGGCGTCAGAAAATACCGCAAGCCGTCGGTGACTCGAAGCGACGGGCAGACTTCACAGATGGGCTGGCCGTCTGTGAAGAACAAAAATCCTTTTGACTCGAAAAAAAACCTTTGTTTTTCTCTCCCTCTGCCCAGGAATGATAAAAACCTCATTTCTCATGAAACGCGGGACTAAAGCCTCCAAATCCAGCCTCCCATACAGGCTCGAACACTGATTTCATCATAGGGTAACCTCTGATCCGGACCGCTCCGGGACACGGTGCTTACAATAATTTTTGATCATTTGAAAGCAAATTCTAGATGCAATGTCGAGGACAAGACTCAACTCGAATGCATGAATGTACTCATGGCTTCTCGCTTGAAGCTCAAGAAACACCATATGCCTCTTCCTACGTACCAAACCTTACTAAAAGGTCATCTCCGCTAGTTAGATAAGGCCGAACCCAGAATCAAGAGGGCTTACTTTGGTTGTAACGTTAGGCTCAGGTAGATGGCTATCAAAGGAGGATCAGGTTTCTAGAGAAAAATGGCCGCAACGTTCATTTGGATGATGGAACCATTCTCAACCCCAATTGTATACTGTCCAGATACTCTTGAATTTGGATTTGGTAATACATGAACTCATCAAGCTTAGCATAACAATTTAGTTAAAAAGATAACCACCGAACTCGTCAAGGGGTATCACCTAAGCTCTTCCTCTTCTTCTTCTTCTTTTCTTTTCTTTTTTTTTATCATTCTTTTTTTTTTTAGCTTATGTCTCTAATTATACAAAGACAATGATCAAACCCCTTTTCTAGAATTGTAAGCTCATCTTTATTAGGGCAATTTTTAGCAACCCAAAATAATTGAAACTCTTTTCTCTAATTGTAAACCCACTTTCACCTGGGCAATCTTTTAACATTCCAACAAAATTACCGATGACTGGTACCTTCCTGAAAGTGAAAACTGATCATTATCAGGGCGATTTTTAGTAGTTTTTTAAAAAAATGTAAATAATTGAAACCCCTTTTCTGAAGCATAGACCCATCCTCATCAGGGTGATTTTCGATATCCCAAAAGAACGTCGTAATGTACATCCATCCTTACTAGAGCGGCCATCCTTCTAAGGGGAAGCCAAAATTATTTTAGGCGAAGGGAGAGGTTTTAACGTGTGTAACAATAAAATCGGTATGCATTTAGCATACCAAAATAAAGGCTCAACGGGCTTGCAAGCGATTGTGAAGCAAGGGTAGGAAATGGTAATTTAGAGAGCTATACAAAGAAATGGTGCCCAAATCATTTTCTAGATTCAGCCTTATCCAGAAGTCGCTTCGACGGGTAATCGGAAAGGTTCTAATGCTGTTAGTGAGTTTTCATCCAATCTCCTAATTGCAACTAGTTTTTTCCAGTTTGTTTTTAAAATAGGCCAAAAGTACTCGGAATTTAGACATTACATGGTATGGCCAAGTATTTTCATGTGATCCAGCTCTCAGTGATCTAACATATCTACCCCTTACTTAATTCAAAGTGGAATGAAATGCAGATTTCTAAAGTTACGATCAAATCCATTCATAGTTGAGAACTAATTAGGCAGAGTCAAACCTTGAATCAGAGGTACCTCAATAAGGTGCAAACATGCCAGCGTTTTAGGGTATGGCTCAACACAAAATATTGACTCAACACAAAGTATTGACTCTATCAAAATGTATATACACAAAAATCGTTTAAGCAAATAGAAAATTTTTTTTCTTTTTCTCTCTCTTTTTTTTTGTATACAATATGCACAAACCATGCGTTAAAAATCATGTACAGGGAAAGATGCATGCAATGGCGTCATGCATATCAGCAATGCATGTGAAAGACTATATGCATAAAACATGTATAACAATATATTGTATAAAAATATATACACAAAATATGTGCACAGATGTGTGTCCGTAAAATACCTGCGAAAAAATATGAGTGTGTAAACACTGCATGATAAATGACGTGCATGCATAAATTTGTAGTGTATAAGTAAGCAGTATACAATGAAGGCATAAGTACAAAATATGGCACAACATTAGAATGGATGTTCATGATACATGGTACATGTGCACATGGTTTGATTTAGACATGATAGGAATACGTACATGATATAAAAGGAAGATGATTTGGCATGATTATGTACACAAAACTCGCATATATAAAAGTGCAAAACATATACAAATAATGCACATGAGATGGGACACAGCATAAGAATGATTTTGTACAGTGAGCTTCTATGGTGTGCAATACAAGACATGGGATGAAAGTGGTCGCAAAAAATGAGTGGTACTTACAAGGTACTTGTATTTACATGGTATGCGCACACAAAACGTGGCATGGTATATATGTAATGACTGACATGCATGATGCAGGATTCATATGTGCATGGCATAACGCATGCATGATAATGCATGTTCATGATATGGCACACAATGTGAGAGATGCAAAATGTCATGATGTGTATAATGTCTAGTCTAATGAAGTATGCTAATGTGTGCACACTATGACATGCAACAGTATATGTATGTTCCAGTGCGCAATGTTTATGTACATGTGTAATGTGAGCATACGGATATGTACATGCTATGACACATGGTGAATACATTATTTTGATTTGATATTATTTTTTTATTATTTTTTTTATACATGTCATAGTGGTAGTATGTCTGTGCGTGCTATGATGCATGTCGATACATACCTTCGGGGACGTATGCAGTATGTACTGGTTACGGTGCATGATGGATGTTATGGATGTCATAATGTTGGTGTGAGTCGTGACAAGCCCTGCTATGTATCTACATGCAGGACAAATACGTGTCATGTTCATATTCACAAATTATGATACAGGCAATTTTATATAGAGAGTTCACAGGTTCTATTATTGTATGAAAAGAATTATACATGAGACAAAACGTATGTATTTTATTTACTATTATTACTCATAAAAGAATGTACAAGCACAAATACAAACACAAGAAAAGAGTTCCTCCCAACCTTATTTTTATCGCACAGGGGATCGTGCAGGCTCTTTCCTAGGCGGGCTTGACCCATGGGTTAGCGAGGAACCCAATGAGCGCGTACAGCGTGCTGATTGCCCCTTGGCACAGCGTGGATAGGCTTGCTTTTTTGGGTAGTGTTTGACAACGTTGAGCTGAACCCATCATCTGGATCACCTTTAAGCATGGGGTCTATTCGGACCTTTCCCCTGAGTCACGTACATGGTAATATATACAAAATATTGTGTGTGTGTATGGGATTACATGCGTGTGAAATGTACATATATAAAGCTATATACATAAAACACGAGCAAAGGATTAATGTACAAGAATTGTGTGTGCAGAACTATAAGTGCAAAGGATTAAACACACGAGACATGCAAGGAGACATGCAAAAGATCTATGCATGTGAGATGCATATGAGATGCAAAAATGGATAGACCACATCCTAGGCGGTTAAAGGATTCCTTGAGGGTAGTAGCTCGGCTGCTCTGATGCCCCCTGAAAAATCTAGAAAAGCATCGTCTTGCTTCATGGACTCTGACCCATAATCTTCTGACCCGTGTGCATCTTGAAGTTCAGAGGGATTAGATCCTCCCCATCCAGCTCTTTGTCCTCGGGGTTTATCCTTTTTCCCATCATTAGCATTCGGGACATCGCCTCGAACTTTTTTTCCATTTTCTTCCAAATGGCCTCTTCTGTTTGGGGTGCTTTCCCTCTAATAGATTGGCGTTCTTCATCTTCATCCTCTTCTAAGTCATCTTCTAACCTCTGGGCTGGCCTTTTCCCTTGGGCCCTGGATGTGGTAGCTCTCAAATCCATTGATGGTGGGTGAGTTTCCTCTTGTAGGTTCTCTCTGTCCTCCTCCGTTTCATTATTTCTCATAGGAGGAGGTAGGTTCTGCTGAGCAACTGGTTGACCCATTATGGTTACCATTGCCATCAATCGACTCTCAAAGTCCTCAAGCCTTCAGCCTACTTCATCTGCTATCAAGGCCCTGGTAGCATCTGCCTCTCTTGGTGAATCGGCCATTTCTGAAAATTTTCTAAATGCCTGTTAATTGTGCTTGAAAACACCCTCCGATAAGGCGGCTGTCGGAATCCCTAACCAACTACGAAAGTGGTCTTTGATGGCTGAAAAGCCAAGAGGTAGAATAATGCATGAATAATATGCAATGTATGGTCGTGTTGTACAATAAATAGTATACAATATCTAAAAGAGATTACAATAATACATGTGAAATTATACACAAGATGATATGTACATGTAATAATTATGTGCCAAGAAAAGGATGTATATATAAAGAGGAAATAAAAAAGAATTATTTGTGCATGAATGACATGAATATGCAATGCATCATCCACAACAACATGCAAGCAAGTATATCCTTCCAACCTTATTGCCCCCACACACGAGGTCATCCAGTCTCTGTCCTAGGTGGGCTTAGCCCATGGGTCAACCGGGGACCTGATGGATGTGTGTGGCACATGGCAGAAAACCGACAGCATAACCTCTCCTAACTAATGCACAGGCGCATGGGTTATGATCATTATGTATTTAGGCAGTCCGAATAAATTGACATAGGCCTATCGGGGCATAAAAGCCTTTAATTAGGTGACCAATCAAATTATCTAGGTTGTCCAATACATAATGATCCACATAGCAAGCAATAGTATTATGGTTCATACTACCTAGTGGAAGTGTCTATTGCCATTACATGGGCTTTGGTCAAAGGTGACGTTTTATGTCTACCCAAGCATGGTCCCTGCCAATGGGTCTAGCTCATTGTGAGTGTAACGACCGATTGGGTCACCATTTAATATACCATGATGGTACGAGGCTTGAGCTGGTGATTATCCTTAACACTTCCCTGCATTGAGTGAACATAGGGTCGTGCTTCGGGAACGCACCGGGGCTGATACGGGACCAAACTAGCATAAATCTAAATCTCTAATGCGATGCAATGCAGTTTTAAAAGAAGGTGAAATTTATAAACTAAAACCTAATTGTAAATGTTAATCAAGGTACTTTCGAATCAAAGTCTCGAGTATGTCCCCAGCGGAGTCGCCATTGTGACGCATGCCGAACCTCATGGGCTTCCCAAAGGCCCGCTTTAAGGCTTCTGAGAGAGGTTCATTGGAAACTTGTAAGGAATTTACAAGTGCGTCTGTTTTGGGCAACAAGGAGGTTTCAAAGAGTTGCCACCCAATAGAACATTGAGAAAGTTCGTCTCGCCTCGGTGAGCCTAAGACGGCGCATATATCCATTTTGGGCCAGCCAAAGGGGGTCTTGGAGGTAATCACCCCAATAGAACATTGGGAATGACCCTCTAGCCCTATGGAGCCTAGGATTTATTAAGTCATTCGACAAAAGAGGTGTCTTGGAGGTCTCGTTCCAATGAGTAATCGAATAGATCTCTCGCCTCATTGAGCCCAAAGACCGGAGATAGGTTCGGGACTTCTCATTTATTCATACCTTGATTAATTTTACAATTAAGTTTTGAATTTATTATTTCACCCTCTTTCCACACGATGCAATTAGTTAACAGGCGCAATCATTCACGTAAAAGCCGAAAATAAAACAACATTAGAATAAAACATATGAAAATAAATTATAATAAAACTAGGGGCGGAATACAACCCCCATAAATAAACCTTTTGGCTCGGGGTGAAAATGAGGACATTGGTCCAGTTTTATTAACAAATCTTCATTTTAGTAGAAAACATTTTTGTAGTGATTTTTTTTTAAGTGCGGTCGAAAATCGTTTATTATTACAGACCACAAGCGAATAAAAAGAATAAAATAACAATTACATATTTCCAGATAATAAATAATAAATAAATCTTAATCTACCTGTTCCGACCATGCTTCTCAGACGAGCCACATGCCTCCCGCATTGCGGTCAAGACAGAAAATAATATTAGTTAATAATGAATAAATAAATATATTGAATAAATAAATAAACAAATAATTGAATAAAGTAAACTGAGAGAAATAATTAAAATTAATAACGAATTAAATTAAATTGGGTCATAAATAAATGAATAAATAGATAAATAATTAAATAAATAATTGAATGACTAAATCGAGAATTAATGAATATAAAAACACAATAACAATTATGATAACCCAATATGATGAAAATAATAATACTAATAATAATATCTTAAAACAATACTAATAATAATAATAGTAAAACAAATAATACTAATAACAATAATAGCGATAATAGTGATGATACAATATAATGAAAATAATAATAATGATGCATAATAACTAAACACAATAATAACAATTATAATAATAAGCAATTAAAGTGATAATAACAAATAATAATAATAATAATAATAACATGATAATAAATAATTATAATGATAATAATAATGTAAAATACAATTGGTTAATAATAATGATAATTATAATATAAAATAAATAAAATTAGTAATGACTCTAATAACATAACATAACAATAATAATCACAACAATAATATAAACAAGAACTTCATAATAATAATAATAATAATAATAATAATAATAATAATAATAATAATAATAATAATAATAATAATAATAATGATAATATAAAATGATAATCACAAAACACAATAATGAATAATATTAACTAAAAATATACTATAATAACAATAAACTAAATAATAATAATAACAACACAATAATAAGAATAATAGCAATAACATGAAACAGATAAATGTAACATAATAAAAATAACAATAATCATAAATTAAATAACATCAATAACAAAAATAACAATATAATACAATAACACTAACAATAAGTAAATCAAATAATAATAATAAAAATAATAAAATAATTAAAACATAATATTAATAAATAATGATAATAATAATAATAATAATAACAATATAAAATAATAATAATAATAATAATCATATTAATATTAATTAATAATATATTAAAATAAAAAAATATAAAATAGACTCACCGGATTTCCCTCGCCGGAGGCTCGTCGGAGCAGCCGTTGACGACACCTCCGCTACCACCGGGTAGATCGTGTCGCCGGGATCTTGCCGCCATTGGTCACGCGCCGGAAGGACGTGCCGCCTCGCCGAAAAATGCGTTGGAGCGTCACGGGTCTTCTTCTCCGATCTCCCTAACGGCGGCGAGTGATGGAGGCCGATGGATGCCGGCTGGATCGTCCGGCTGCCGGTGGGGCGCGTGTGCCGTTCCGGCACCGTGGGTGGCCAGCAGAGGCACCGACTCCTTCTCCCTCTTTCTTTTTTCTCCGCTCCGGCGTCTTGCTCCTCTTAGTCTGCCTCTCTCTTCTTATTTCTTCTCTTTTATTTCACTTTATTTTCCTTTTGATTTTGGCCCCTTTTTTCACTGTGTCTTCTTGCTCTCTCTTTTCTATTTGTTTTCCTTCTTTCTTTTTCGGCCTCCACTCTCTGTTCTCTCTTTCTTTTTTATTTTTCCTTGATTTCTTTGGTTTCCTTTCTTTCTTCAGCCGAGAACCCCCAATCCCTGTTCATCCTTTTCTTTTTATACCCTAAAATTAGGGTTGATTTTTGGATGGCCTAATAATTTCCTCCATTTTCAATTTTTTAATTTTAATTCATTTACTTAAACTAACACACTAACTAATTAAACACTCTATTAATTAAATACTCTATATTTCTATATCTATTTAATTAATCTACTTTGATTATCACATTTAACTTATTTAATTAAATCCTATATCTATTTTCTTTTTTCAATTTTAACCATCCTAAAATATTAACTAATTAATTAACCTAATCTTAATTTAAATTTTTTTTTATCATTTTTTTTAAATTTTTAATTTTATTTATTTTATCTTATTTATTATATTTTTTTGGAGAAATTTATCAAGTACCCAAAATTGCCATCAAAATCTGACTCAGAACCGTCTACAGTCGGGCACCTTAAAATTTTACGGGACCAGATCATCACTATCCAGCTCTCTGTCCTCGGGGTTCATTCCTCCCCCTACCTTCAGCATCTTGGACATGGCTTCGAACCTCTCTTCCATTCTCCTCCACATTGTATCTTCCAACTTTGGTGCCTTCCCTCTTGCCACCATCAATTCATCTGGCTCCTCCCACATGTCAACTTCAGACTTGGGGCCTTCTCTTCGCTTAAGAGGTGCAGGTGCCCTTGGCTCAATTACAGGTGGATCAACTACCACTGGGGGATCCTCTCTAACCACCCCTTGCTCCTCTTACTCCCTGACTAGAGCAGGAGTCTGTCGCCTAGCGGGTGGAGCTAATATAGTAGCGAGGTTACCCATCATTGCTAACATCCTAGCCTCAAATTCTTCCAACCTTCTTCCCACTTCCTCGGCGATCATTGCACTAGTCGCATCCGAACCATTTGATGGATTCGCCATTCTTATCTCTATTGATAAGTCTGAACTCTGATCCGACAGTAACTCCGGGGAAATCTTTCTCAATCGACTGTCAGGACCTCTAAGCCACTTGGATGAATATATGATGGCTGCAAAACATACTTTGGTTAGAGTGATGCATGATTGAGATGTAATGCATGGCCGTGTTGATGCAGCATAGACAACCACATGCAAGCAGATAGATCCTTCCGCCCTTATCGCTCCCACACACGAGGTAGTGTAACCTCTTTCCTAAGTGGGCTCAGTTCATGGGTCAACGGGGGACCCAATTAACGCACGTAGTGTACGGTGAAAATTCGGCAGCATAACATCTCTTGATCTAATGTGCATTCGCATGAGTTTTGGCCATTATGTATTTGGGAAATTCAATTAAATCAAGGTGGGCCCAACGGGGCAAAAAAGCCTTTGATGAAGACCATTTGATTTGGTTAATTTTTCTTAATACGTAATGACCCACATTATAAGCATCGTATTAAGGAGCATGCTACTTAGGGGAAGTTTCTATTTGTCATTACATGGGCTTTAGTTAAGGTGATAAAATTTTAGGGCTACCCAAGCATGGTCCCTGCCAATGGATCTAGCTCATCACGAGCATAGCAACCAATCGGGTCTCCATTTGATATACCAAAAGGTACGAGGCTTGGGCTGGTGATTATCCTTGACACTTCCCTACAATGAGTGAAAGCAGGGTCGTGCTTCGGGAACTCACCGAGGTAAAGAGGGACCAACTACCGTAAGTCTAAGGCTCTACAATGCAATGCAATTTTCAAAAAGAGAAAGAATTTTAAGTTTTAAAAGCCCAATTATACATTTTAACCAAAGCACTTTCGGAGCAAAGTCTCAAACACAAATTCCCCAGTGGAGTTGCCACTGTGACGCGCGCCGAACCCAGCAAGGGCCCTCGATGTGAATCCGCTTTAGAATTCGAGGGACTGGTTCGCGTCTTTTGATCATGGGCGCCATGAGACATTATAAATGCATCCCTCCCAATAGAACATTGGGAAGAACCACCTAGTCTAGTGACACCTATAGGCACCTTTGAGGTATCATGGAGTCGCCACCCAATTCACAAGAAATTAAGAAAAGGTCTCTCACCTCTATTGGTCAAGACCAGAGATATGGTGTTCGGAACTTCTCTCTTATTTATGCTTTGGTTAATTATAAATGAGTTTTTAACCTCTTAAAATTATATATCTCATCTCACACGGTCAATGCATTTTTTATTAAAGAGCGCATTTCAAGCATCTAAAAGCAGTTAAAGAAAAATCCATAAGTAAAGCGATAAAAGAAAGCGAATACACACGCAAGCACGCAATTACAAGAGAAATAGAGGCGAAATACAACCCCAATGAAAGGAAAATTAAGGACATAAGTGGGGCGGAATACAATCCCCAAAAATAAATAAAGTTGCCCCAAAGTTAACTACAAGGGCCCAAAATGAAATGAGCTTAAATTTAAAACACTCACACAAAATAAGAAAAGGCATACATAAATCGGGGCATTATTTTGGGAACATTGGTTCCTTCGCACTTGGTCGAAACTTAGGAACATTGGTTCCTTCGCGTTTATTTAAAGAGGGTTCGAAGAGTCATTTTGATTGTTGGGTGAAAACCGGGATGAGTGATCCCATTTTTGGAGAAAATTGACTCTTCGTTTTAATTGCTATATATATTTTTTACTGTTTGGCTAAAACACGGGACATTGGTCCCAATTTTATTAGTAAAAATTTAATTTAAGTGTAAAAATATTTTTGTGACTTTTTATCTTACGCGTGCATAAATAAAATAATTATTTACAAATAACACAAAACACATAAAAAGGGAGTTGAATGGATCTCACCAAACCGGAGTGTTCGTCTACGCGTCGCGACCCATCCGGGGAGTCGCGGGGCGCTCACACGAAGCGACTCAAATTAAATCTCAGATAAAAATTAACATCAAAAATATTAATAATGGTTCTAAGAATTAATCAAATGAAGGCAAGATAATGACAACGATAAAATTATAGTGATGGTAACAATAAAATAGTCATGGCATAATAACAACAATAAAATGATAATGATAATAATAATAATAATAATAATAATAATAATAATAATAATAATAGTGAGGGTAGTGAATAAACATGAAATAGTCAACATCAACAAGACCCACGTAAAACCATAATAATAATAATAATAAAAGTGCAACTTAATAATAATAATGGCCAATGATAATAAACAATAATGAATATAGCATAAATAGACATGGCAATGATAATAATGATAATAATAACATGAACAACTAATAGAATAATGATAATTATAACAACATGTTAATAATAGAAAACACAACATAATAATATTAAAAATAAATAGATCAAATAATAATGATACTAATAGCATGAGTTAAATGGACATAGCATAATGATGCTAATAACAAATAAATCGAATAGCAATAATGATATCAACCACCCTAAAATGCTAAAAATACATGATAGACATGATGAAAATAACAAAAATAATATTAACAACAATAAATAATAAACAAAACAAAAAAATAAATGAGAACAAGTCCAAAAATGTTTACCCTCAGAATTTTTAGATCGGAAATAGGATGTCTCAATCCGTTCCCCTTGTCGATTTTTGATGATAATAATATTCGAAAAAAAGTATAAAAATCTGTGTTTTAAAAAGAATTAGTTCAAGAAAATATTTTTGGTGGGATGAATAAGCTAAGAAAATTAATTTCTCTTGCTAAAATCAAACCCAAGATTAAGTGTTTTAGAGTAATAAAGGCTAAAACTTGAGAAGAAAAACTTAAAGATTTTTTTGAAAAGGAATTTTTAGAAGAAGAAAATTCCTCCTGGAGAGTAGAAAATACTAGAGAGAAAAGCCAAGAATCTTTTTTGTAAAAATCTGCCATCCTCATAAATGAATCTTCAATCCCTATTTGTTTTCTTGGCCTTCGATCAAAAAGGAAAGAGACAGAAACCCTTTATTTTTAGTTAATCAAAATTGACCAAAAATGGTGAAAGAAGACCGGTAAAAGCGGTCTTAAAAATAGACTGAAAAAGCGAAAAAAAGGGACAGGCGAAGACCAATTGGCCGCGCGGAGGGGGGCACTGTGCACGGTGCCCTGCTGCGCGCTGGGTGTCACGGACTGCCGAGGACCCTCGCAGCTTTCGGCAAAAATCGGCCTAGGGGGGGTTACCACCATACCCTCTAAAGAGGCTTAGGAGCACTGTTGGACCAGGCACCAGGAGACATGCAAATGTTCCAGCCGCCACACCCCTTGGAAAAATAGTAAATGACCTCCGATAAAGCTTATTTTTGGTGGAGAAGTCCTAATGGGGTCCAGGAGGTTGTATATAAAATTTTAGCTCAAATGTACGAGGGGATAAAAAGTTTTGGCGGAAGCAAACTTCCACTGGCTGGAATCCTCGCCAGCCGAACCTCTAGCCTGCGAGGATTCTCGCCAGTCGCCTGCGGCACCACACCAGCAGCGTGCGCATGCGAGGCAGGCAGCCCACCTGCACCCAGTTCGCCCTAGCCGAACCTCTTTTCGCCGAAGATTGGCCAGCGGAAGGCTTTCTCGCCCACTGAACCTCTTTTTGCAAGGTGAACCTCTATTTGGGGCAGTTTTAGCCCAGTTTTGCCTAGAGTCTTCTAGAATGACCTAGATGACTCTTTAAACTTGTAATTAGCCTAGATTATTCTAGATAATCAATATTAGCCATTGGATCAAGTTAATCCCCACCATCCATTAGGGAGCGGGAAGAGTATAAATAGGTGATACCTCAATTGTACATAATAACTTCAACTTGATTATTGAAAAGTGTTTATAAGCATTCTCCAAAACTCTTGTGCTTTCTTAGACTTAGCTTAATTTCTAGCTTAAGCAAGCTTTAAAAAGGGAAAGGCTTACTAGCAAAATCTCAAGGTATAAGAGGTTATCTAGCGCAGCATGAGGCTATTAGCGAGTTCGAAATCTCAGCCCGTGACAAGTGGTATCAGAGCCAGGCTGATACTAAGAAGCACTTAGGAGAATGGCGGATGTGACCGAGACTCCCGCAAGCGCCAACCCACAAGGTGGGAACAAGAGGGGAAAAGAGAAATCAAGGGATGTCATTGCTGCAATGGATGAAAGGCTGGCACGAATGCATGCCTCCATGACCGACCTAACGGACAGGGTCGATGATCTGGACCAACGCATCGAAGAGCTCGAATCCAGGGGGGATGAGCTCTAGGGTGAGATGCAAGGAGCCTTGAATGCAGTATTGGCTGATTTCTCTAATGAGGTACGTTCCCTTCAAGCTGCGCTTAATGTTAAAGGGGAGGAGCTCGATTCTTGCAAGGTAGAACTTGATTCTTGCAAGACAAGGCTTGAGGCTTTTGAGGTTTCTCATAATGAGCAAATAGAGGAAATTAAGGCCCAAGTCAGATTGTGCATGGCAGCAGTGGCCAATGGAGGAGCCAATCTTACGGCGCCAACGCCAAAGATAAATGCACCCAAGCCTCCGATGTTCAACGGAACAAGGAACACAAGGGAAATCGACAACTTCTTCTGGGGACTCGAAGCCTATTTTGGGGCCATGGGCATTGCGGAGGAAATCTAAAAGGTAAATAACGCTACCCTCTTCCTCAAAGATATAGCCTTAGTCTGGTGGCGCAGGAGATGCGACGACGTCAGGCATGGGGCTACCGCCGTAGAGACATGGGAGGATTTCAAGAACGAGCTAAAGAGGCAGTTCTATCCTAAAGATGCCGAGAATGAGGCACGGGCAAAACTCCGACGCCTTCAACACAAGGAAGGCCATATTCGAGACTACGTAAAGGAGTTCTCTGAGCTTCTTTTGGAAATCCCAACCATGGGGGAGCAAGATGCTCTGTTCTGTTTCCTCGACGGCCTCAGTAACTTGGCCAAGCTTGAGCTGAAGAGGAGGGGCGTACAGGATCTGGCTACCGCAATGGCTGCTGCAGAATCCTTAGTAGAGTTCCGGAAGGAAGCATCAAAGGGGCAAGGCAAAAAGCCCACAAAAGCGGTAACGGTGGGGGAGATCGGGAAAAATCTCCGAAGGGCAAATCCTCCAAGGATAAGGGGAAATAGAGGAAGGAGGATAAGGGAGACTCCTCCACGCCCAAACTCGCCTGTTTCTTATGCAACGGGCCTCACCATTCCTTTGAATGCCCTAAGCGGGGTAAACTGTCAGCGCTCGTGGGAGAGGAAGAGGAGCAGGGCAACGATAAGCAAATCGCTTCCTTGCAGCTTCTGAACGCAATTCAAGCTAAGGTCGAGGGGCAACCACGTGGCCGCATGTATGTGGAGACTATCGTCAACAACAAGCCCTTGAAGGCCTTGATCGACACTGGTGCTGACACAGTGTATATGTCCACGGACTTAGCCAAGGAGATTGGCCTATCCTTCACAAAGGAGAAAGGCTTCGTTAAGGGGGTGAACGCACGAAGCGTCCCCATCGACGGAGTTGCACAAGGCGTTAACATTCAACTCGGCCAATGGACAGGTAAGGCCGATATCACTATTGCTTCTCTCGATGATAAGAAGTTCTACTTAGGAATAGACTTCTTAGATGTGGTGAAGGCTTTCCTAGTTCCCTATGCCAATTCCATGTGCATCATGGAGAAGGGGCAGCCTTTGGTTGTCCCCATAAAAAGGGAATTTAATGAGGAGAAGATGTTGTCTGCCCTTTAACTTTCTAAAGGCATAAAGAAGAAGCAGCAAACTTATTTGGCCCACTTAAGTTGAATGAGGGGCCTACCGATGGTGGTATTCATGCACCTGGAGTGGTTCAAAGTGTCCTCGAAGAGTGCAAGGACATTATGCCCGCGGAGCTACCTAAGAAACTTCCACCACGAAGGGAGGTGGATCATGCTATTGAGCTAGAAACTAGAGCCAAGCCACCAGCCTTTGCTCCATATAGAATGGCACCCCCTGAGCTTGAAGAATTGAGGAGGCAGCTCAAGGAGCTACTAGACGCAGGGTTCATTCGTCCCTCTAAAGCCCCTTACGGTGCGCCGGTACTTTTTCAGAAGAAGCATGTGTTTCCCTACGGCTTTGCATTGATTATCGAGCACTCAATAAGATAACCATCAAGAACAAGTACCCCATCCCGCTCATTGCTGATCTGTTCGACCAACTCGGAGATGCTCGGTATTTTACCAAGCTAGACTTGGGGAGCGGATACTATCAAGTGCGCATAGCCCCTGGGGACGAGCAGAAGACGGCATGCGTAACACGCTATGGAGCTTACGAGTTTCTAGTAATGCCGTTCGGACTCACCAATGCGCCGGCCACATTCTGCACATTGATGAACAAGGTACTTGCTCCTTTTCTCGATCAATTTTTTATAGTTTATCTTGATGACATAGTCATCTATAGCAAGACCTTGGAAGAGCATGTAGAACACTTGCGGCAAGTGTTCAAAACCTTAAGGGACAATGAGCTATATGTCAAAAGGGAGAAATGCTCCTTCGCTCAACAGGAGGTAAATTTCTTGGGTCATGTGGTGGGCAATGGCCAAATTCGCATGGATGGTTCAAAGGTACAAGCCATTCAAGAATGGGAACCACCCACAAAGGTCACCGAGCTAAGATCCTTTCTTGGCCTGGTGAATTACTACCGGAGGTTTATCCAGGGCTATTCCGCAATAGCCAATCCCCTCACCGACTTACTAAAGAAAAACAAGAGCTGGAATTGGGACTCGAAGTGCCAACATGCTTTTGAAGAATTGAAGCGGGCAGTCATGCAAGAGCCGGTGTTAGTTCTCCCCAACCATCGGCTACCTTATGAAGTACACACAGACGCCTCTGATTTTTCCATTGGAGGGGTATTTATGCAAGAAGGCCACCCCATCGCCTTCAAAAGCAGAAAGCTCAATGACACCGAGCGGCGGTACACGGTGCAAGAGAAGGAGATGACTGCAGTAGTGCACTGCCTACGGGTATGGCGACACTACCTGCTCGGGAGCAGATTTGTGGTCAAAACCGACAATGTGGCTACGAGTTATTTTCAAACTCAGAAAAAGCTATCCCCAAAGCAAGCAAGATGGCAAGACTTCTTAGCCGAGTTCGACTATGCTTTGGAGTATAAGCCCGGGCGACTCGCTCAGCAGAAAAGGCGAACTTGCCGAGCTGTCCAGCCCCCAGTGCAACTTCAAGGAGCGTATCAGGCAGGGGCTATCTTATGATTCTATGGCCCGAACCATCTCCATGCTCATCAAGGAGGGAAAAACAAGGCGCTTTTGGGAGGAAGATGACCTAATATTCACCAAAGGTAGGCGACTTTATGTTCCCTCTCATGAGAATTTAAGGCGAGAAGTGTTGAAAGAATGCCACGACAGCAAGTGGGCCGGACATCCGGGTGTGCACCGCACGATGGCTTTAGTAGGAAACTCATACTATTGGCCGCGCCTAAGGGACGACGTCGAGGCCTATGTAAAAACATGCCTCGTATGTCAACAAGACAACGTGGAACAGTAGGCTCCCGCAGGACTATTGGAGCCACTGCCCATTCTGCAGGGACCCTGGGAAAGCATTTCGTTAGATTTTATCGTGGGCCTCCCCGCGAGTGAAGGTTGCAACTGGATTCTTGTGGTGGTGGATCACTACTCAAAGTATGCTACCTTTATCCCAGCCCCAAAGGAGTGCATGGCAGAACAAGCTGCCGGACTCTTTGTCAAGCATGTAGTGAAGTATTGGGGCATCCCACGAAGCATCATCAGCGATCGAGATACTCGGTTCACAGGCAGGTTCTGGACCGAGCTTTTTAAACTCTTGGGGACCTAGCTACGATTTTCAACAAGCTTTCACCCTCAGACAGACGGGCAAACAGAAAGGGCCAATGCTCTATTAGAGCTTTATTTGTGGACTATGTAGCTGCCAATCAGCGAGACTGGGCCAAGCTACTGGATATCGCCCAATTCTCGTACAACTTACAAAGGAGCAAGTCTACGGGGAAAAGCCCATTCGAAATTGTCACAGGGCAACAGCCATTGACACCCACAACAATTACCTCAGGATATAGAGGGGCCAGTCCAGCAGCCTACAAATTTACCAAAGAATGGAACGAGCATGCTGACCAGGCTCGGGCATATTTGGAGAAGGCCAGTAAAAAGATGAAAAAGTGGGCAGATAAACATCGGCGTCACCAAGAATTCCAAGAAGGGGACTTGGTGCTCGTCAAAATGCACGCTCATGCAAGGCTCCGAGGCCTACATCGGGGCCTCATCAGACGATATGAGGGTCCTTTCCCCATCATCAAGAAGGTGGGCAACCAAGCATATAAGGTAGAGCTACCGCCGGGAGTCAAGTTTCATCCCGTCTTCCACGTGAGTGTAACACCCCTTACCCGTACGTAGTAAACCATACCGTGAACCAGTGGTTCACGATGACGGTCAAGGGCATTACCAAACAACCAAGTAAAACTTATAAACCTTTAAGCTAAAATATGAATTATAAAATTTCTTTCGTTTTCAATAACACATTATGGTTAACTTTAAATTCATTACACAATCACACCATAAGGTATAACTTTTCCCGAATTTACTACAGATAAATCATTTACAAAACTAAATTCACTTATACAAATTTGTTATTTATAACTACCAATCTTGTATACATTTCGAAGACCATACAAATCCTATTCTAAATTCCTTTCATAGTCTTGCACTGGCCTGGACTGCTGCGGAAGGACCCTCAAACGATCCGATCAATGGCACCTACACAGATTAAAAGAAAATCCATGCTAAGCATAAAGCTTAGTGGGAAATATATAAATATAGACGACCACTAAGAAGAGCCGTCAAATAAGTTCAAAGAAAAACATAATACAAAAAGTATAATCGTATCTATCATAACAAGTTAGTTATTTTCTAGTAGGTTATCAAAATAACTACTCACTTCGTGTATCAATGTTAACAAATCACTTATGTAATAATACACCTTTTTGCATCATATACATGTCATTTTGTTCACTTATTTACATTCATTACGGTTCCCAAAATTAATTTTATACAATTTACTTACACAGGTCTTACCATATAACTTTCTAATCAATGGTGTATTAGATCACATATACCAATTTATACAAAGGTATTATCCTATTCATAAACAAAGATTCATACGGAACCCATAAACCCATGAGTGCTTAAAGTACTAACCCACTTCACACACATAGGTCACATTCTTGTGAACTGCTTAATCCCATACTTGCATACAAGTCATCATATATATTGATCAATTCACATCTTATTATTTGAATGACATACTCTTGTTCATTTATTGCCTGATGAGTCAAAAGGGGTGGATAACGAGTACACATAGATACCCCAGGGTATCGATATCATCACATAACACATAGATACCTGAAAGCATCAAAACATTCTTTTCATTTTTGTTCAATAACGTATTCACATAGAATCTTAAGAAAGATTCAACAGAAGGACCGCAAGGATCCAATCTGGGGACCTGATCAGGGTCCAGAATCGTACACATAGCTGCAGCAACACATAACTCTATTAGGCATGCCTAACTATCCACAACTCGACTAATGCAGGCTAATACATACTTGTTTCTTTTAATGATGCACATATTATATTTTCAAACTTTTCATAACTACATACACTTATTATAGTCATATAACAATCTTACGCATAATTCATACATAAGCTAAAGCAATGGCTCATATAAAATATAACCAACCATAAGCTTTAACTACAATCATAATTTAATTATTTAACGGCTTAACAATTTATTTCAACTATAGCTTACATGGTATAACATGTCTTAATTTATGCACTATGTCATATGTAAATAACAAGTTCCAACACATGTTCAAAAGTGCAACACATGCATTTATTTCATAGGGGAGAGTCGCGCTCGCGACCATAGTCGCGATCGCGATAGACACTAAATGGCCCCTATCGCGACAGAAAATGAAATGGCCTCTGTCGCGCTCGCGACAGAGTCAAGCATCGCACTCATATTATTCTTAATTATATGAACTTTACATAAAACATATTTATTCTTATATTGTCAACAATTAATTTTATAAACACTACTTCTTCAACCACATGCGTTAATCTTAAGAATTCCAACATAAGGAACTCGTACTATTCAATTTATTAAGGATTAATTATTACTTAGTCAATCATATAAAATTGTTTGATATTTAATATACAAAATATCCGTTCAGCTTAAGTTAAGACACACCTAAACATTCATTTAATTCCATCTTAATATCACATAAAAATTTTAAGCTATAAATTACCCTACTCATGACTTGAATCATTAATAGCTCTACAAACTTGTATAAATAGGCACCTCCATGTCACATTTCTAAGGCGTTTAGCAGAATTCAGTTGATGTATTATCTTCTATGTCTGAATAAGTTTCGATGCTTTGGTTCGGACTTAGGAGGATATCCCAAGCTTCCTACGTATCCCAAAGAATTGGGAACCATAACCCCGTAGTTCTACAAGTTCAAAGTACAGATTATAGAATTCCACTTCAAATCTCTTATCAGAATTTAAATCAGGTTAATATTGAATGTATTCGGAAGTTTTCGACTTGTTAAATCCTTAAATACCTTAGTCAATGTTCTTATTTATAACCTTAGTTTCTTGTGTTCCTAAGTGAGAGCCATTTATTTACTCTTTTACAAGTTCTAAACATGTAATGAATATGTCTCATAAAGTTCTGACGAAATTCGGGTGTATTACGGAAGGGAAAACATCATAAAATATACAAACTAGAAGAGGGTAAAGGTAGGCAAGGGTTCCTACCATCCAAAAGGTTCAAAAGAAGGAAAAATACACTTGTCGAGCAGATTCTGTCGTGATGGCAACCATGGTCGCGCTCGCGACAGAAGCTTGCTTCAGGTTTTCCCAAGAGCAAATCAAAAGACTGTTTTCCACTTCAAATTTCAACCGCCTAAACCGACCTCTAAACATCAAATTTAGGCGAAGTGTCCTTCTTAACAAATGAACCTTAGGATGTTAGAGTTAATATAGAACAAAGCTCGTGTCGTTTGGACATATAAATAATCAGATATGATCAAAACAACCTATACTGCTCTCTTGAACCCGGCCAGAGGAGATACCTCTATTTCCGGACCACTTTTAGGACACTTAGAGCTAGAATTAGCTCAAGCCTATTTCTAACATATATGTAGGAATATGTCTTAGATTTCAAATGGAACTGGTATCATATCGATTGGAGTTCTAAAACTCACAATACATCCTAATAACTGAAGAAGGGTCAAGTGTATTCTAACACAGTTTTCACCCAAAATCCTATTCACATGCACGGTTTAGCAATTTAAACCAACACTCACTACCATCATCATATATTATCATCAAAACATTCGAATAACTCATATAACCCATAAACAAATACAAATTCATATATATAACGAAAAAGTTTCCAAACCTCTATTCATTTGCTACCTAATTGCTCAAATTACTGTATACCTTTGATTTCTTCCTCTTTCTTTAGCTTCTCTTGTTTTCCTCAACACAACCAACAAAATTCAGAATTACACTTAGAATCATACACACTTCTACTCACGTTTAAAGAAAAGAAGAAAGGGAGGGGAAAAGAATCAACCACTTACCTTTCTCAAACCAAAACTTGCATCCAATTACTTGAACTTGAGTAAATCCACTTTGGGCTTGAACTAAGGGGAAAATGGCGTGAGGAAGGAGGAGAAGAGTCCTCCCTCAATCTGATTCCCTCATTTCCACGGTCAAAAATGGCCTAATTGAAGTCAAAATGATTTAATTAAAGCCATTAATTCCATTCCTATCTCAAATGCCACATGTCACAAGTTGATTGGTCCTTTCAAGACATTTATGCCAAACTTTATAATTTAACCTCTTAACTTACCTTCTTTCTTCAATTGACACAACATCTTTCCATTTCATACATTAGCCCACTTAATTAATTAATTCAATCAATTTAATCCTTAATTACAAAATGACCGAAATACCCCTACCTTACACAAATAAAACTAGTCACATTCTCTATTACGATTAATCACTTCCATCATCCAATTACACATTTTTAGTTACCAAAATAATTCTTTTCGCGTCATTTAGGGCACGACGATATAACTGTCCAATTTATCGACACTTGCCGAAACTTTCAAATTAATGATGGTTGTGCCCCTTTTAGACACTTCCTTCTCTATTTCAACCACATTCGGTTTCCGTTACACCCTAAACTTACCCTAATCCGACTAGGGCATATTCGGGGTGTTACAAAACTACCCTCCTTAAAAGAATTTCGTCCTCGAAATTCACTTATATTCGATTTTTTGCATATCTAAAATCTTTATCACTAGCATACACACACTCTATTATTATACTATCCTATAATAATTACACTTAGTTTCACACATAATCTATCTTATTACTTCCTGTCATACAGTATAATTTATAAAGCTCTTCAATGTTTACTTAAACTTCTGATTGTTCCTTGTTCCTAATGGTTATTATCTCGATACAATAATAATCTGCTTAAGAAATCATCGACATTGCTGTCCAAATAGCAAGTCGTTTCACTAAATCAGTATCAACTGCCATTGTCACGATATAACATATTACATAATCGTCCCGCACTCCAAGTCATTCTTACAAGTATCATTACATATATCCAAAAATCCGTCTTACAGAATAAGCATCATCAAGGTTTGAGTTACAAATCACTTACATTTTATTACTATCAGGTCTCAAATGTCATTCTCAATCCACCCTATCAAATCATATATACATATAACCTCCTTCATCGAATTATTCCTTACTCAAGTTCCAATACAATCATGACATACACATACTCCTAACATTCAATTCATCATATATCTTTATATTACCTTTATTCTATAATTATCATGTCAATCTTTTCACTTAGTTTCTTCCTCATAAAACATCTAGTCCTTTAAATACAGAATCGCTCACACATTTACTAAGCTCTTCTCTTGATCAAAATAACTATGACAGTTCCCTCTAGATTACTAGGATCACTAATTACGATTGGCCATCACTTCTGAAACATCACATAGATTTTACAGTATTTACTATTTGACTATCTTACATAAAAGTTCACAGTCTCATTCACCCTTATAAACAGGTTCAAATCTATAACCAATAAGTCAATCTGATTGGATACAATTCCATTCCTTCCCAAATATAAAGAAATCTTATCCTATTTATACCTTAACTCCTTAACAAAGAAGGGTCAAGCCCACCAATTCTATAGACACAAATCTCTTACTCTTACTCATACTTATACACATTCAGTGATCCTTCACTCTCTCTATCTTTTTTTTTTTAAGAACTAATTCTTCACTTACTCAATTTTGTTACACTCAATGTACATTCTGTCAGCTTCCTGTCACTTGAGGCAAATGCACATGTCTGATGTTCATTAAGAAGGAGCAATAGAGGTAAATGTAATGGATGCTGAATGATTTATGTATGCAATATGATGCAATGTATTATGCAGTTCAAACAATGGCAATGCAAGTTGCCCAACCCCCATGATGTATCACATTCAAATACTTGCTCTCATCAGTAAAGTAGCTGACAGGTGTACAAAGTGTCACAATCCTCAAAATACTCCCAATTATAGAAAATCCAGCACTATTTAATCTTTTATTCCACATTTCCCCTCAAGAAAAACTTATACACAACTTATATTGTACTACATACAATCTCTAACTAGAATCTCTACAGCTATGTCCAATACCTTAATAACAGTAAACGGATTCACAATAAACTGATCACAACTTATCACATCTCACACTTAGCTGTCTCATTGCTGATGCCATCAACGTCTATCCACTCCTACCGCAACACTTATACAAAATTAAAACCTCCGCATTGGCCAATGCAAAAACTATACAGACTAAACTCTAAACTCTAGTCGTCCAGAACCGACTAAACCTATTCTCTGATACCACTAAATGTAGCACCCCTTACCCGTATGTAGTAAACCATACCGTGAACCGGTGGTTCACGACGACGGTCAAGGGCATTACCGAACAACCAAGTAAAACTTATAAACCTTTAAGCTAAAATATGAATTATAAAATTTCTTTCATTTTCAATAACACATTATGGTTAACTTTAAATTCATTACACAATCACACCATAAGGTATAACTTTTCCCGAATTTACTACAGATAAATCATTTACAAAACTAAATTCACTTATACAAATTTGTTATTTATAACTACCAATCTTGTATACATTTCAAAGACCATACAAATCCTATTCTAAATTCCTCTCATAGTCTTGCACTGGCCTGGACTGCTGCGGAAGGACCCTCAAACGATCCGATCAATGGTACCTACACGGATTAAAAGAAAATCCATGCTAAGCATAAAGCTTAGTGGGAAACATATAAATATAGACGACCACTAAGAAGAGACGTCAAATAAGTTCAAAGAAAAACATAATACAGAAAGTATAATCATATCTATCATAACAAGTTAGTTATTTTCTAGTAGGTTATCAAAATAACTACTCACTTCGTGTATCAATGTTAACAAATCACTTATGTAATAATACACCTTTTTGCATCATATACATGTCATTTTGTTCACTTATTTACATTCATTATGGTTCCCAAAATTCATTTTATACAATTTACTTACACAGGTCTTACCATATAACTTTCTAATCAATGGAGTATTAGATCACATATACCAATTTATACAAAGGTATTATCCTATTCATAAACAAAGATTCATACGGAACCCATAAACCCATGAGTGCTTAAAGCACTAACCCACTTCACACACATAGGTCACATTCTTGTGAACTGCTTAATCCCATACTTGCATACAAGTCATCATATATATTGATCAATCCACATCTTATTATTTGAATCACATACTCTTGTTCATTTATTGCCTGCTGAGTCAAAAGGGGTGGATAACGAGTACACATAGATACCCGAGGGTATCGATATCATCACATAACACATAGATACCTGAAGGCATCAAAACATTCGTTTCATTTTTGTTCAATAATGTATTCACATAGAATCTTAAGAAAGATTCAACAGAAGGACCGCAAGGATCCAATCGGGGGACCTGATCAGGGTCCAGAATCGTACACATAGCTACAGCAACACATAACTCTATTAGGCATGCCTAACTATCCACGACTCGACTAATGCATGCTAATACATACTTGTTTCTTTTAATGATGCACATATTATATTTTCATACTTTTCATAACTACATACACTTATTATAGTCATATAACAATCTTACGCATAATTCATACATAAGCTAAAGCAATGGCTCATATAAAATATAACCAACCATAAGCTTTAACTACAATCATAATTTAATTATTTAACGGCTTAACAATTTATTTCAACTATAGCTTACATGGTATAACATGTCTTAATTTATGCACTATGTCATATGTAAATCACAAGTTCCAACGCATGTTCAAAAGTGCAACACATGCATTTATTTCATAGGGGAGAGTCGCGCTCGCGACCATAGTCGCGATCGCGACAGACACTAAATGGCCCCTATCGCGATCGCGATAGAAAACGAAATGGCCTCTGTCGCGCTCGCGACAGAGTCAAGCATCGCACTCATATTATTCTTAATTATATGAACTTTACAAAAAACATATTTATTCTTATATTGTCCACAGTTAATTTTATAAACACTACTTCTTCAACCACATGCGTTAATCTTAAGAATTCCAACATAAGGAACTCGTACTATTCAATTTATTAAGGATTAATTATTACTTAGTCAATCATATAAAATTGTTTGATATTTAATATACGAAATATCCGTTCAGCTTAAGTTAAGACACACCTAAACATTCATTTAATTCCATCTTAATATCACATAAAAATTTTAAGTTATAAATTACCCTACTCATGACTTGAATCATTAATAGCTCTACAAACTTGTATAAATAGGCACCTACATGTCACATTTCTAAGGCATTTAGCAGAATTCAGTTGATGCATTATCTTCTATGTCTGAATAAGTTTCGATGCTTTCGTTCCGACTTAGGAGGATATCCCAAGCTTCCTACGTATCCCAAAGAATTGGGAACCAGAACCCCATAGTTCTACAAGTTCAAAGTACAGATTATAGAATTTCACTTCAAATCTCTTATCAGAATTTAAATCAGGTTAATATTGAATGTATTCGGTAGTTTTCGACTTGTTAAATCCTTAAATACCTTAGTCAATGTTCTTATTTATAACCTTAGTTTCTTGTGTTCCTAAGTGAGAGCCATTTATTTACTCTTTTACAAGTTCTAAACATGTAATGAATATGTCTCATAAAGTTCTGACGAAATTCGGGTGTATTACGGAAGGGAAAACATCATAAAATATACAAACTAGAAGAGGGTAAAGGTAGGCAAGGGTTCCTACCATCCAAAAGGTTCAAAAGAAGGAAAAATACACTTGTTGAGCAGATTCTGTCGTGCTGGCGACCATGGTCGCGCTCGCGACAGAAGCTTGCTTCAGGTTTTCCCAAGAGCAAATCAAAAGACTGTTTTCCACTTCAAATTTCAACCGCCTAAACCGACCTCTAAACATCAAATTTAGGCGAAGTGTCCTTCTTAACAAATGAACCTTAGGATGTTAGAGTTAATATAGAACAAATAACATGTCGTTTGGACATCTAAATAATCAGATATGATCAAAACAACCTATACTGCTCTCCTGAACCCGACCAGAGGAGATACCTCTATTTCCGAACCACTTTTGGGACACTTAGAGCTAGATTCGCTCAAGCCTATTTCTAACATATATGTAGGAATATGTCTTAGCTTTCAAATGGCACTGGTATCATATCGATTGGAGTTCTAAAACTCACAATACATCCTAATACCTGAAGAAGGTTCAAGTGTATTCTAACACAGTTTTCACCCAAAATCCTATTCACATGCACGGTTTAGCAATTTAAACCAACACTCACTACCATCATCATATATTATCATCAAAACATTCGAATAACTCATATAACCCATAAACAAATACAAATTCATATATATAACGAAAAAGTTTCCAAACCTCTATTCATTTGCTACCTAATTGCTCAAATTACTGTATACCTTTGATTTCTTCCTCTTTCTTTAGCTTCTCTTGTTTTCCTCAACACAACCAACAAAATTCAGAATTACACTTAGAATCATACACACTTCTACTCACGTTTAAAGAAAAGAAGAAAGGGAGGGGAAAAGAATCAACCACTTACCTTTCTCAAACCAAAACTTGCATCCAATTACTTGAACTTGAGTAAATCCACTTTGGGCTTGAACTAAAGGGAAAATGGCATGAGGAAGGAGGAGAAGAGTCCTCCCTCAATCTGATTCCCTCATTTCCACGGTCAAAAATGGCCTAATTGAAGTCAAAATGATTTAATTAAAGCCATTAATTCCATTCCTATCTCAAATGCCGCATGTCACAAGTTGATTGGTCCTTTCAAGATATTTATGCCAAACTTTATAATTTAACCTCTTAACTTACCTTCTTTCTTCAATTGACACAACATCTTTCCATTTCATACATTAGCCCACTTAATTAATTAATTCAATCAATTTAATCCTTAATTATAAAATGACCGAAATACCCCTACCTTACACAAATAAAACTAGTCACATTCTCTATTACGATTAATCACTTCCATAATCCAATTACACATTTTTAGTTACCAAAATAATTCTTTTCGCGTCATTTAGGGCACGACGATATAACTGTCCAATTTATCGACACTTGCCGAAACTTTCAAATTAATGACGGTTGTGCCCCTTTTAGACACTTCCTTCTCTATTTCAACCACATTCGGTTTCCGTTACACCCTAAACTTACCCTAATCCGGCTAGGGCATATTCGGGGTGTTACAGTGAGCCTACTCAAGCCATACCACGCGAATGTGGAAGACGAGGAAAGGGGCACATCTCAGCGGGCACCAATGGGCATACGAGTGGAGCATGACAGACAAGCGGAGGAGATCCTTTTGGATCGAGTTGTGCGGCCCAACAACCTTCCACCCACCCATGAATGCCTAGTAAAATGGAAGGGACAACCCATAAGTGAGGTAAGCTGGGAGCCAACCCAGCATCTATGGCATTTCCAGGATCAAATTCGGGCATATGAAGCCCTCAAAGCAAGAAAAGCGACAGGACCCTTTGGCGACAGGAACCAAAGGCGACGGGACTCATCGGAGACGGGTCCCTAAGGCGACGGGGACGTCGCCGGAGTAGGTGGGGGAGAATGTCACGGACTGTCGAGGACCCCCGCAGCTTTCGGCAAAAATCGGCCCAGGGGGGGTTACCACCATACCCTCTAAAGAGGCTTAACAGCACTGTTGGGCCAGGCACCAGGAGACAAGCAAATGTTCCAGCCGCCACACCCCTTGGAAAAATAGTAAATGACCTCCGATAAAGCTTATTTTTGGTGGAGAAGTCCTAATGGGGTCCAAGAGGTTGTATATAAAATTTCAGCTCAAATGCACGAGGGGATAAAAAGTTTTGGCGAAAGCAAACTTCCACTGGCTGGAATCCTCGCCAGCCGAACCTCTGGCCTGCGAGGATTCTCGCTAGTCGCCTGCGGCACAGCACCAGCAGCGCGCGCATGCGAGGCAGGCAGATGTCTAAGTCGATGAGTTATGTTATCCACTGTGAGACTAAGCACCCACCTCTTGAGTGCATTAGGTGGATTGAAAGAATAACCCCCGATAGATGGCATAATAGTCTTCAACGGCAGCTTGCCCAGAGCCTATGGTATCTGGAGGTAAAAGCCAAAGATAAAGGTCCACTTTGGAAAGGTAGGGATGCCTCACTACGTTGTTAATCCCTCTGAACTATTGAACACAATAGGTGGTAGTGTAAAGGGCAGCTTTATGAAGCCCTAAAGAACCCGATCCTTATCTGCTACTTCACCCAATCTAGCAACACATTCATCAAAGATAGGCCATAGAATGCAACCGATGCTAAGGAGAAAATGTCTCAGAGAATAATTGCTATTTACCCTTGGAAGAGGCTTTGATAGTAGCTTAAACTTTTCTTGTAGCTGTACCTGAAAGGCAGGAAAGTCTCAAAAAAAAAGAGGTCGTTAGAGATGAAAACCATAATTGGCGCTCTAAGCAAAAGTTAGGCCAAAAGGCAGGGTGAAAACTTGGGAACAGGCAGTCTGTTCTTTAAAAAATGAAATGAATAAAAGCCACTGGATTGGGTTGGGTCCAGTCCAGGCAAAAATTAGGCACAGGGTTATATAAAAATCCCTAAATGGACGCATTTCCCACTAAGAAAAGCTAGTGTGAAAATCCACAAGGGACGCACTACGTTTATAACAATGACCTTTGGTGCCTAGAACGATAAGGCGGTATTACTCCAAATGACTTCCCTTTAGGCAGAACTTGATTCAGAGTCCTAGGGGCAAAATGCTCATTGACCGGGGGGCAAAGACGCGCACGAGCCAGTTCTCCTTGAAAAGATTCTGGGTCAGAGTCCGTAAAGCTAAGACAACGCTTTTCTATATCCTTGGGAGCATCAGACAATGTGAGCAGCCGAGCAACACCCTCAATGAATCCCTTAACCACTCGGGATGTGGTCTATTCATTTTTACATATCACATGCATGTCATGTACATTCAGTCTTTTACACGTTTATATATGCACACACAATTCTTGTACATTAATCCTTTGCATGTGTTTTCTGTATATAGTTTTGTATGTATATTTCACATACATAATTTCATATGCACACACAATCTTTTGTATATGTTATTGTGTACATGACTTAGAGGGAAGGGTCCGAATAGACCTCATGAGCAAGGGTGATCCAAGAGATAGGTTCAGCTCAACATTACCGACCACTGTATCCGGCATAAAATTAGGTGAATATGTACAGAGGTGGAACCCCCAGAAAAATAAGTCTATCCAGGCACACCATGCTGAGGGCAATCCGGAATCACACAAATCTATAGAAAAGAAGATCCTTTGAGAAGTCAGACTACCTACACATACTTCAATTGGAGGCAATCAGACGCAAAAGTGGGCTGGGGTACAGTTTCAGCTCTACATCGGCACTCATCCATGCCGAACAATTAGATCAAGATGAAGTCCTCACGAGAATGGAATCTAACGGACCTGCTCCCAAGAAGACATTTAAAATAACAAGCTATTCATGCGCGCCATATCGAGGGCAATCAAGTAAGTTTCTCTATCCTAAGAGGCATGCACACACACCACACAAAGTGTACAAAATCCAAATTCAAATGTACAAAGAGTACAAACTCTCAAACCAAAATAACAGAAACAAACTCTCAAACTGAAAATAACATAAAAAATGCAAATTCTCAAACAAACAAAACAAAACAAAAAGAAGAATATATTTTCAAGGCCTTAAAAATCCAAAATACTGTAAAATTCAAATACATTCAAAATGTAAAGATCAAAAACAAAACAAGCAAAAAACAAAAACGAAAACAAAATAGAAAAATCATCCGCCTGCAGGCAAGCAACAAAACCTCCAATTTAATTTTCCTTTGAGAAAGCTCAAATCTTTTTTCCGCCCCGGAGGCTCAATATCAAATTCTCTCACCCTCTTGAGAAGTATGCAGGTCTTTTCAACAAGGAGGCTGCATTGGAGATGATAGAGGAATCGATATATGGCATGTCACAGTCAGTGCAATCAAGAAAATGGGGAACAACCAACTGTCCTTCGGGGGCACACTCTGACGTTTGCCCCAACAGGTATGTACTGCCACAGGTATACATCTCTTTTATGTGCCCTGTACATTTGCTTTTTCCTTGTTGTAGTAAAAAAGGAAGAGGTCCAGGATAAGCTCCAGTAAAGAAAGAGACAATTGGTTCACCATACTGACCTAAGGATGGTCAACATTCGGATAATGTACTAGCCGAATGGGGGTTAGCAGATCAGACATTATACTAGCCCAATGGCGGTTAGCAGATCAGACATTATACTCGTTGAATGGCGGTTAGCAGATCAGACATTGCACTAGCCGGATAGGGGTTAGCAGATCAGATAATGTACTAGCCAGATGGGGGTTAGCAGATCAAAAATTGTACTAGCCAGATGGTAGTCAGAGAGTACTGCATCTCACGGACACCGTACAGGTCAGGACGAGGCTAGCAGATCACCAGCGATAGAAGAGATCGCAAACAGAGGTTGTAGTCAGAGAGTACTGCATCTCACAACCGCCGTGCAGATCGAGATGAGGTTAGCAGAGGACAGCGATAGAATAGATCGCAACAGAGGATGCAGTTAGACAACAATTCACCTCACACCGTGCAGGCGGAGATGAGGCTAGCGGGATAGACCAGCCGCCATGCACATCGAGATGAGGTTAGCGGGGGACAGCGATAGAACAGATTGCAATAGAGGATGTACTTAGACAACACTTCACCTCACACCGTACAGGCCGAGATGAGGCTAGCGGGATAGACCAGCCACCATGCAGACCGAGACGAGATTAGTAGGGCACAAGTGATAGAACAGATCGCAACAGAGGATAGAGTTAGAGACACTACACCTCACACCGCACAGGCTGAGATGAGGCTAGCGGGAAAGACCAGCCACCGTGCAAACCGAGACGAGGTTAGCGGGGCACCAGTGATAGAACAAATCGCAATAGAGGATGGAGTTAGAGACACTACACCTCACACCGCGCAGGTCGAGATGAGGCTAGCGGGACAGACCAGCCACCGTGCAGATCGAGACGAGGTTAGCAGGGCACTAGAGATAGAATAGATCGCAATAGAGGATGGAGTTAGAGACACTACACCTCACACCGCGCAAGCCGAGATGAGGCTAGCGGGACAGACCAGCCACCGTACAGACCGAGATGAGGTTAGCGGGGCACCAGCGATAGAACAGATCGCAAATAGAGGATGGAGTTAGAGACACTTCACCTCGCTCCGTGCAGGTCGAGACGAGACCTGTAAGGGCACCTACATTCGTTCATCAACGAGCAGATCGAGTCGAGACCTGCCAGATGAACACCCCGAAGGTAATGATTGCTCCAGGTACACTTTTCTTTCCTTCTTCTCTAAATTTTGGCTCACCTAGGCACTTGTGCACTAGCCTCCCCAAAATTGAGGGCAACTGTAAGTACCGTGTCCCGAGGCGGTTCAGATCAGAGATTACCCAATGAAGAAATCAATGCCTGGTTCCGAATAGATGGATAAAATTCGGAGATTTTGGTCCTTTGAGTTCACGAGAATTAAAGACTTTTATTTGCAGTAGAAAGAAGTGGAAAATCTGGAGAATTTAGATTTAATTTTTGAGTTTTCTTCCACAGACGGTCAGACCATCGATCGCGGGGCATCCGTCGGTCATAGCGGCAGCCTGTCTCACTCACCACGAGGGGCAGGCCATTTGTGAGTTTACCGACGGCCACGTGTCTGAACTAACGAACACGTGTCCATTGGCATGTGCCCGTCGGTAGGTCAGCCGCCCGTCGGTTAAATCCTGTTTCCTAGTGGAAATGGGATTTAACCGATGCCCGTCTATCAGACTCCGACGCCCGTCGGTCGTGTTTTTCTATAAAAAGGGAAATTTCACACTTTTTTGAGGTTGGAAAAATTATCATTTTACCCTTATAAAGAAGAATCTGATTTTCACTCCAAAAGGTTCAATAAATCTCTTTCTTTGGTTTTGCTTTCTTCTCGTGAAACACGTGGGACCAAATCCAACCAAATTTTCATCCAAAAAGGTAAAATATGAGGGTAAATATTCTGGACACGCGTTCTATTTAGTTTATTTTAGTTATTTTCATATTTTTCTTAACCTTACTTGATTCTATTTATTATTTTCATAACTTTATCTTGATTTTTGGTTAATTTTGGATTTTTTTCGATACTAACATATTTATTATTTTTTGTGAAATGCCAGTTTCTTATTTTTTTTGGCGAGTTTGAACTTGAGACAACAGTCGTCGTTCCCACCCTAGGAGAACTCCTTTTGGTTTAATTCTGTAACTTTATTCTTTCGTTTGTTTATTTTTTTATTTGTTTATTCTTAGTCTTCATTGTATACAAATTATTTTATCTCGCGCAAATAAAAATAAACAAACGTTTTATAGTAGTTAATTGGGATTTTTAATGAAGCTAAGGACCAATGTCCTATTTTTCTTATCTAATGAATTCATCACCGAAATTTTTTTTTATAATAATCAAAGTCAAGGACCAATGTCCTCATGATTAATTCCTCGGTTTTATGTATGGTTTGCACTTCTAAAATGGGAGTTGTATTCCGCTTCTAGTGTTATTGTATTTCAATTTAAATGTTTTTCTTTATTTCATTTATTTATCGCTTTCACCATGGATAATTGCGCCTTAATTAAATTACATCGTGTGGAGAGAGAGTAAATTAATAAATTCAAAACTTAATTGTAAAGTTAATTAAGGTAGAAATAGACGAGAAGTCCCGAACCCATCTCTGGTATTTGGGCTCAACGAGGCGAGAGGTCTATCCGATCACTCATTGGAATATAGACCTCCAAGACCCCTCTTGCATCCCGCCAAATGACTCAGTAAATCCTAGGCTCCAAGGGAGAGAGGTTCATCCTCCAAGACCCCTTTTGGTTGGCCCAAAATGGATATATGCACTGTCTTAGGCTCTCCGAGGTGAGAGGAACTTTCCCAATATTTTATTGGGTGTCAACTCCATGAAACCTCTTTGTTGCCCAAAATAGATGCACTTGCAATTCGTCGCAAGTTGTCAACGAACCTCACTTGCACGATCGCCCTCAAGAGGGCGGTCAAGGGGCACCCCCGGGGTTCGGCGCGCGTTATAGGGACCGAATCAGGGTCCAAACGAAGCTAAGGCTGCAGCTAAAAGACTCTATTAGGCATGCCTAACTATCCACTTACTTGACTCTAGCAGGTCATACATAAATCAATTCATGTTTCTGAGCACAACATATAATTCATCATGTATAATTCGCAATATAATAGACATATAAGCACATTCATAGAGCATACGGTAAGGATGAATCATGGTTAAGATATTTGAAATTAATTATTGCAGAAAAGGCAAAATTAGAAAGCAAGGCAGGAAAAAGGCACTGTCGCGATCGCGACAGAGGCAGTCTTGCCCAGGTCATGACCTCGATATTCGTAGTGATCTCGTGAGGGAACAAGGGTATCTCATTATCGCTCTCGCGACAGTGAGCTGCCAGCCCAGAACAGATCGACAATCGAGCTCTCTGTCACACTCGCGACAGAGGCTTGCTGCATGGCTCGGCAGAGAGCTCGGACGCGTGCGAGGGCTGCTTTCATCGGGCTCTGTCGTGACCTCGCAATGATGTCACGCTCGCGACAGGGTCGTGAATTTCAGCCCTTGCCCAGAAAATCTGCAGAAATTCCCTCTTCACAACACTTAAACACACACATTCAACTCAAACCTCTTCTTACCTCAATTCCAGCAACCCAAGCACAATTAGCAACATAAAATACAACATCTAAATCAAGAATTCCAATTAAATCATGCCAATAACCACATCAATTTACACAAATTGGAATATCAGCACTATTCATCATCATCTCACTCAAGAACACAATTAAGTTTATTAACCCACAATTAAACCTTTTTAACACATCTCAATCATAACCCATAACATTTAAAACCACAATGAACATCAAGAACCCACAAATTTCTAGAAATTCATGCATATCCAAAAACCCATATATGAACATCACTTAAAAGAAAGTTCCCAAACCTTATCTCCTTAGCTCCAAATCTAATGAGCTCCACTAGAACTAGCCTTCTCCTTGCCTTTTGGGTCACGGGGAGGCTCAACTAACCATCAAACCAACAAACACACAAAAACACAAACCCTAGATTAAAAACCCAAACCCAGAAAATGAAGAAGAAGAAGAAGAAGAACGCAATGGAAATGCAAAAAACTCACCAATTACTTCTAAGAATTATCAAAATCCACCAACTCCAACCAACAAGGAACTAGCCAAATAAAGGAAGAGGAAGAGGGAGTAGAAGGGAAAGCAAAAGAGAGAAGAGAAGGGGAGAACGGGAATGAAGAACAGATTTTCTGTTCTTCCCCTTCTCTTTCCTCAATTATCCAACCCTCCACTATTCCCCTTTCCACATGGCACAACATGATTGGTGGGTTTTAATAACTCACACCCTAACAACCAAAATTGAACATACACAATGCAATCCCCACTTATAATATCCTACAAGTGTGTGAGCACACACACACAAGCATAACCTCACAAACACACCCTAGTATAATATGCTCAAGCACACCCAAACATAACCCAACTAATTCACACCCAAAACACCATACATGCACTCTCATACTAACAAGACCCTCAAACATGCATTTTTACCCGAAATGCCCTTATCAAAAGCCAAAACACACACAATACATGCACACACAGATGGCTCATTCTACTAGGGGGCAAACGAGGTGTGACATGTATACAATGCTATGTGATATAATATGGTTTAATGCGAAATATATTTTTATCTTGCATTGATATGACAAGTGTTATAACTTAATGCTATGCCTTATGATTTCCAATAGTGTACTTAACTGTGATTATACGAGCATGATAAATATATGTATGAAATGTGAACGATGCCATGTATATTATGCTTAATCATATATCAGTATATGTATGCATGAATATTGTGAAAATTATTATTGTTTCTCCACTAAGCGTTATTGCTTAGCACGGGTTTTCAATCTGTGTAGGTTCGGCAGCGAAGTAATTTGGTAGACGTCCCCATATTTTGGATTGATCAACACATTAGGTTTCCGATTCCTAGTGTTGATTTTGGATACTTTATTAAGGCATGTAATTAATGAACATTGTTGGCATGTAATAAGTATTACATAACTCTGTATGGGATGTAACTTAATCGGACTATGTGGGATTATGTATGCGATGTGAATGTCTTTCACTGCATGTGAATGAAATTAATTAGTTTAAAATGTTGTATAATGATAATTAGTATGTGTTATGCATGAGTTATTGTGATGGCAACCATTTCCAACCACCATAGCCAAGCTATGGGAGTCAATGGGCATGGGGTGTTACACAAACATCTTGCTTCCATATCATAAAATTTGAGAGTAAAGATTCTTGGACCCATTCGTTTATCCAATTTTATTTTGTTCGTTTTATCTCTTTTTTTTTCTTGCACTAATCAATATGTGAATAACAGCTTGATAAATGTGGATTTTTTTGAGGTTTATCCTTTTAGTGTGATTTTTTAATCTCCATTTTGCTTTTGGCATGACATGGTTAAATACATAATATTAGGGCTCAAAAATTCTAGTTTATTATTTTCTTGGTATAACTTTTTGCAATAGTCTTCTTTCACGTTTAATACATTGCTACTTTTTGTTGTATGCTTACGTAACCCTTTCCACTTATTTTGCTCATTTAGTTAACTTTATTATTATTATTATTATTATTATTATTATTATTATTATTATTATTATTATTATTATTATTATTATTATTATTATTATTATTATTATTATTATTACTGTTATTGTTAATGTTATTATTATTATCATTATCATGTGAGTTGTTTGCATTTAAATAAGTATGTTTAATTCAACCCATTCTACTTTCTAAATGTGTGCTGATATTATTTTACATTTCCCTCGTTTCCACGTCTATTTGGTTGGTTTTAGAATTGTTACTAATTTTTCTACTTTTATTTTTATTAAGGAAAAGGTATTATTTTTCCCCTATACTTGTTCGAAAGGAACTGATATGCCCTAATCATATTTTTTAGAGCAAAAATGCCCTTAAACTTACAAAATCCAATCAAATATAACCCTCCGTTTAGATGCTGTTAAGGGGAGGGGCAACGGCGCTGACTTGGCATATACATGGGATGGGTCAATATGACGTGGCATGTGGTGATTGACACGTGGCCAACACGTCAGTGCCACGTAAACCATTGACCCTCAGTAAGCATTTCAGGCATTTCTCTCTTTTTACTTTCCCTTTTTTCCCTCTTCTCTATGTTCCTCTCTTCTTCTTTAATTTTCACGATTCTTTTCTCTGTTCAAAATCTAAAAAAGAAACCCTAAATTCAAGCATACAATCTCTCTTCAATCTGTGCATTTCCCCTATTCTCTCCCTTCTCTTTTTTCCTCTTTTATTTTCACGATCTATGCATTTCCATTTCTTCGAATCCATAAATCTATTTTATAGAAGAAATCTTCTATCTCTTATACGTTATGATGAATGGAATAGAATGAAATATTTTGATACGTTATGATGAATGGAATGGAATAAAATGAAATGTTTTGGACAAAATGGAATTGACAAAATGGATTTGAACACTGATTTATGCTCGTAATTGCAAAGAAAATACATTAACCTGCTAGTGGATTAATGTTAATATTTCACTACTTTTGCACACTGTGTTCAAATCCATTTTGTCAATTCAATTTTAAAAGTTATAGGCATGAAATTGCACTGATAGAATTGATGAATTTGGAATTTGGGATCAAAAAAATCATATCTGATTTATGCTAGTAATTGCAAAGAAAATACATTAACCCGCTAGCGGGTTAATGTTAATAATTGATTATTTTTGCACACTGTTTAAATCCATTTTGTCAATTCCATTTTGAAAGTTTTATAGCATGAAATTGCAATGATAAAATTGATGAATTTGGGATTTAGGATAAAAAAAAAAGTCATATCTGATTTATGCTCGTAATTGCAAAGAAAATACATTAACCAATTAGCGGGTTAATGTTAATATTTGATTACTTTTGCACATAGTGTTCAAATCCATTTTGTCAATTGCATTTTGAAAGTTTTACAGCATGAAATTGCACTGATAAAATTGATGAATTTGGGATTTGGGATAAAAAAAAAGTCATATCTGATTTATGCTCGTAATTGCAAAGAAAATACATTAACCAATTAGCGGGTTAATGTTAATATTTGATTATTTTTGCACACAGTGTTCAAATCCATTTTGTCAATTCCATTTTAAAAGCTTTATAGCATGAAATTGCACTGATAAAATTGATGAATTTGGGATTTTGGATCAAAAAAGTCATATCTAATTTATGCTCGTAATTGCAAAGAAAATACATTAACCCCTAGTGGGTTAATGTTAATATTTGATTACTTTTGCACACAATGTTCAAATCCATTTTGTCAATTACATTTTGTCCAAAATATTTCATTTCATTCCATTCCATTCATCATAATGTATCAAAATATTTCATTCCATTCCATTCATCATAACGTATAAGAGATAGAAGATTTCTTCTACAAAATAGATTTAAGGATTCGAAAAGATGGAAATGCACAGATCGTGAAAATAAAAGAGGAAAAAAAGAAGGGAGAGAATATGGGAAACACACAGATCGAAGGGAGATTGTATGCTTGAATTTAAGGTTTCTTTTTTAGATTTTGAATAGAGAAAAGAATCGTAAAAATTAGAGAAGAAGAGAGGAACATAGAGAAAAGGGAAAAAAGGGAAAGTAAAAAGAGAGAAATGCCTAAAATGCTTATTGAGGGTCAATGGCTTACGTGGCGCTGATGTGTCGGTCATGTGTCAATCACCACATGCCACGTCACATTAACCCATCCCATGTGTACGCCACGTCAGTATCATTATCCCTCCCCTTAGCAGCAGCTAAATGGAGGGTTATATTTGATTGAATTTTGTAACTTTAAGGGCATTTTTGCTCTAAAAAAATGATAATGGCATATCAGCTCCTTTCGAACAAGTATAGGGGAAAAATAGTACCTTTTCCCTTTTTATTATGTGGGTAAAATATGACGTTTGCTTGTTTGAGTATCGTTATGACCAAACGGAGGGGTTACGGTGCGTAGGAGACCACACCACTTGGGTGAGACCTTACCAACCCTTTATTCATATGATTGTGTTTGTTTATAAATAAAGTATTTCTTTTATATACGTGTAAGATAAAAAAATTACAAAAATATTTTACAATTAAACTGGGATTTTTATTAATAAATTAGGACCAATGTCCCCGATTTTAGCCAAGGAATGCAAAATATCACGAATTGAAACAAAAAGTTAAATTTTCTAAAAATGAGATCACTCATTCCGGATTTCAAGCCAATAGCCGAAACAACTCTTCGATCCTTATTAAGTGAGCACGAAGGAACCAATGTTCCTAAACCGGATAAGTATCCCGATTTATGCATGTCACTTCTTTTGATTAATCTTTCTTAATTGTTTAGCTTTATGTTCATATACCTTGTGGACCTTTTTAATTAATTACTTTTGGGAAAATTTTATTTAGCTTCTCTTTTCATTTGGGGGATTGTATTTGCCACAATTTCTATTTTGTAATGATGATCTTTGGGTGTTTACTGCTTTATTTATAGCTTTCTTTACATCTTTCATTTATCGCTTTCTTGATGCTTGAAATGCGCCTTTAATAAATTGCATTAATCGCGTGAGAGAGAGATGGAATTTTCTAATCTATAAACTCATTTATAATTAATCAAGGCATAAATAAGATTAGAGTTCCGAACTACTCTCTGGTTTAGACCATAGAGGTTAGACGACCTTTCCCAATTTCTGGTAAATTGGGTGGCGACTCCAAAATACCTCAAAAGTGCCTAAAGGTTTCATGAGGCTAGATGAACTTCCCCAATGTTCTATTAGGTGGGGATTCCAAAATGTCTCATGTTACCTAAGATCAAATGACGCAAACCAATCCCTCGAGCCTTAAAACTGGACCATTCGGAGGCCTTTCTAGTTTGATGTGCGTCACAGTGGCGGTTCCAGCGGGAACTTTGTGGCTTTACTCTAAAAGTGTCTTGGTTAAAATGTATAATTGAATTTTTAAAACTAAAATTCCATCTCTCTTCTATAATTGCATTACATCATGCTAAAGCCTTAGAATTATTCTAGTTTAGACCCTCTTTTAGCCCTGGTGCATTCCCAAAGCATGACCCTATGTTCACTCAATGTGGATAAGTGTTAAGGATAATCACCAGCCCAAGCTTTATACCATCATTGGTATATCAAATAGACACCCGATTGGTCGTTGGCAGGGACCATGCTTCGGTAGCCCTAAAGTAACATCACCCTGACCAAAGCTCATGTAATGGCAATAGACACTTCCCCTAGATGAAATGAACTATAATACAATGCTTGTCATGTGGGCCATCATGTATTGAATAAAATCAAATGAATTAAGTGGTCTTATATCAAAGGCTTTCATGCCCCGATGGATTCACCTTAATTTTATTGAAGTGTTCAAATACATGATGGCCAAAACCCATACGCATGCGCATTCTGACATGTGTTATGCTACCGATTTCTCAGTGTGCACCATACGCATCCATTGGATTTCTTGTTAACCCATGGATTAAGCCCACATAGGAAGGAACCAATTGACCTCATGTGCGGGAGTTAAAAGGTTAGAAGGATCTACTTGCTCGCACGTAATTGTGAAATGTTGCATGACTCACGACCATGTATTGCACTTCATCCATGCTTCATCCTAACCTTTTGAGTTTTTACAGCTATTATTGAGTCATTCCGGTGGTTTAGCCGATCTAACGGATGACTCATTAGAAATTCATCGCTAGAGTTAATGCCTGCATCGGGTTCAGATTGGGACAAAAGTTTAGATCTCTCTTCAGAACAATCTTCAGGGTTCGTAATGGCAGATTTACCACCAGAAACTAGTGCTTTGATAGTACAGGGCCAAGAGACTTGAGGATTTTAGGAGGAGGATACTAGCCATGATGGGAAACATTACTACTTAAATGGCACCAAATGCCAAGCAGCCACCTATAACTCCCGTTGTGGAGCAATCACAATGCCTATTATGGGGGAGGCTCCTATGGCAACCACTACTGTACAACAACTAGTCATCAAGCCTAGGGCATTGGCATAAGCTGAGAAATGAAGAGTGAGGATTTCAGATCCAAGAGATGACTTCGTATGGGAGGAAGAGGATGAACTAGTAATCCCCCAGACTACGAGAAATAAAGTTCCCAAGGTAGAGGATGATGTGGTGAAGAAAATGGAAGAAAATATTAAGGTAATTACGCATTTACTGTCAACCGAAAAAGGGATCAGCCCCAAAGATATGGAGTTGGGTGATGAAGAGCTATTGCCCCAGCGGTTTAAGATGCCGAACTTGCCAAAATTTAATGGTACTGCGAACACTTCCTCACATATTAAGAGGTATACCCTGATCATGAAGGGTACGAGGCTAACAAAGAAACAAAAGGTGGAGTATTTTTGCCTTAGTCTAATGGGTCCAATAGTTGATTGGTACCGTGGGTTGGACAGAAGGTGCAGGGAGGATTGGGATCTACTGATGGAGGAGTTTATGAGGAGTATGATTGTAGCACTAGAATCGAGATAACACTGAAATACCTTAAGCTTTTACAGCAGAAGCATGGCGAGTCCTTCCATAATTACCTTACTCGATGGAGAAATTGGGTCATGGAGATGAAAAGGAAACCCGATATGTCAGATCAAATCAGGCTGCTCATTAGGAACATAAGCCCATACTTGAGGGAAGGGCTTAAATATTATACTCGTAAAAACTATAGGCTTCAAGGAGGAAATAAGTTTGGTGGCACCGGAAGCAGCAATAATCGAGTTGGCAAGATAGTAGAAGGTTTAGCAACTAATGCGAGCCAAAAACAGTACTCAAATCTAGGAAGATCATTATCTTGGGTTTTAGAGAGATTAATTAAAAAAGGGAAACTTCAGCCATTGCCAGTTAGGCCAACTAAGAATCATGGCCAACCGAACCACAAAGAGGACTAATATTGTGTTTTTACCAGCACACCGGCCATCTTACTTATTACTGTAGGACTTTAAGGGATCAAGTCCAGGACTTGATTGACAGTAAATAAATCTTTGACCCTGAAAAAAGAGAAAAGAAGAAGAAAGCTGGGTATGATGTTGTTCCTCCATCTGTCTTTATGATAGGCTCTAATCTACCAGAATCGTATGTGCTGAGGGACCTTTATGGCAACGACTATGTGGCTATTACTCATCCCGAGCAAATGGCTAATGAAGAGAGGTCTCAAGTAAACATGATAGACTATTGGGATTCAACCAGTGAGAGCGAGGCTGAGAAGGTTGACAAGCCGAAAGACTTGTAGAATTCTACGAGTGAAGAAAAATAGCAGAAAATGCAGGCTACCACTAGGAGTGGGAGAGTGGTACCTAAAATTGAGAAACAACAAGACCCAATACCCCCAACTGTAGGGCAAGAGCCATAAGAGAACCAGATTTTAAAGCAGTTAAGGAAGACGCCAGCTCAAATATTGGTATGGGACCTGCTGAGGCACTCTCTGAGTCATAGGCAAAAGCTAGTGGAAGCCTTATGTGAATCAACATTCGCTACCACTATTTTACCTACTAAGTTGCTAGATATGGTAAAAGGGGGGTCTGGAGAGAATTTAGTCTACACTAAAGCTGACCTACCAATTGAAGGTCGCAATCACAACTACCACCTGTATATCAGAGCCCAAGTTAATGGCAAGCACACAGCTTACTTCATGGTGGATGACGGGTCATCCATTAATGTATGTCCACTCATAGCACTACCTATTTTCGAGATGAATGAGAGCATGTTGAGCAGATCTGACCTGGCCATCACTGCCTATGACAATTCAAGGAGGCAAGCTGCTGGAACCTTCAAGGCACAGGTAAAAATTAGACTGGTTGAGACTGAAGTAGAATTCATTGTCTTGCCTATTCTAGCCAACTTTGCTATGTTACTAAGGAGGCCATGGTGTCATAAGTTGGGAGGCGTTCCATCTACCCTTCACCAAATGATCAAAATCCCTATGAGGGTCAAGTTGTGACGATTAAGGTGGCCAATGATAATTAGTTATTGGTTATAGGGATTCCTAACCAGCCCTTTAGCGGATTTCATGTGGCCATAATGAATGAAGAGGTTGGTTCAGTGGAGAGCCCTCAGGTTCTTAATATGATGAAAAGGCTGAACTTCCTCCTAGGGGCTAGTTTAGGCAAGAATTCACAAGGCTCTCAAGCACCTATCACCACAAAGGGGCAGAAAGATAGAAGGGGGTTGGATTATACAGTTAAAGCTGGAAAGAACAAGCCTAAGAAGAAGCCTATAGAGATCCCTCATATTTTAGAGAGTTTTATGCCAGCTACATCAGCATGTGCTTATTGCAGAGAGGCCGAGCCGTAGTGGATTGATGATAAGATCACCTTAGGATTTTGAGATCTTCAATGATGTCTTCAATTTCTGATGGAATGGTCAAATCCATAAAGGGTTTCTGGGATGAGAAGATTCTCAGTCAAAGCTTAGCATGGGATCGGGAAGTCCTGAAGAGGTCATCACTGATAGTTTGTTGGCCACCCGAGTTAAGGGTAAGGAAAAAGTTAAGGTTGAGGCAGCAGTGCCAGAGTTTAAAGACCTAAAGATTGCAAATAATCAAGACGGCGAACCATCAGCTTCGACACCAACATCAGTAGAAGATGTTAATGAGAACTTTTTAGATGTATTTTTCATTCCTGAACTATTTGACAATGATGTTTGTAATTTTGAGTATTTCAATAAGATGAACAACTTTGCTTACTTGTGTGATGTTTCTAATGATTTCATTATGCATTATCACAAATATGAATCATTCGTATTTGACATTAACTCAATTAATACTACCTCATTTAATCTCATAACTTTGAAAAACCCAAAGAAAATCTTGATAGCATCCAATATAACTCCTGAAGAGAGGAAGAATTTTGAGAGAATATGTAACACCCCCTACGTCCCCATTGGAAGGACGCCAGAGAGCACTACCGATGCTCACTCACAAACATGCACACATACACTATGCGGAAGCATACATTCATACATAATCATACATGCATAAATGCGAGTTAATTAAAAACTTACCTTGCGGGCAAAAGCTGGTCATGCATTAACTCACACACTCGTAAGCACTAAGTGGAAGCATAAGCACACACACACACTCATACACTCTTTCAATCAGTGGAAGCATAAGGCGAATAATAGTACCGAGGAACAACTTTAAACATAAATATAATAACATTTACAAGGCCCAAATGTTACATCCAGATCCTTACATATAATTACATATACATAAGACTACAAAAATACAAAAGCCAAAATACAGAAGCTGAACAAAATACAAAACTTCTAACTCCTATGTGGCCGACCTTGCAGATGCTCGACTCGAACCAAACCTGCCACCTGCACGGGAAAAGAACTCATGCTAAGCGATAAACGTTTAGTGGGGAGAACACACAAGCAAAATGGACGACCATTCTCAATGGTCGTCAAGGCATAACACATGCAAATGGCACATGCAGACATTCATATCACATATATAATCACGCTTGCATATTAAAGACATTCATTTGGACACTCATATTCATATCCAAATACTCATGTCGAAAACAACTAAGGCAGACAGAATACCATACATAATACAAGTATTATCATGCAGAACTACATACAATCTCACACGCATATACTTACTGAGGTATCGGATATCAGTACCTTACCGTGCGTAGTCACATGAGATTTACACCTGCAATTGTCATATCTAAGTACCCATACCTTAACTGAAAACCCATTCGCATGTTATACGATTACCATGCAATACACACCCAACTATCATGCCAAGAACACTAACTATCGAAACATACTTTTGTCATGCCATGGTACACACACCCATTGGCCGAAACCCAAGGAAAGACATCAAAACACCACACTTCCATTGCGCAACTTTATTACATAAAATATCATGCCATGAAATGTAGACACGTGACAACATGCCGAAGATACTACAACAGTTGAAACCAAAGGGACATATAGCAGAATATTACATTCAGAGCATACACTAGTTCACATGCTACCATAATAGTTAACGGCACAGAATCACATTCATATACATACTAAATAACCATATCAATCGGTAAATTTAAGCTCACATTCATATAAATATTATTTTATATGCTTATAACCTAACTAGTCAAATTCACATTCTCATAAGCATAACATAATAAAATATATTCATGGCGTTTGAAAGATCATGGTCACAGTCATGCACGTTTTAATTTCAGTACTTATATCCATAACTGATGGTATACAAATACGTTCACAATATGATATACATATATATATAGATAAATATGTCCAAATTCACATTTTTGAGTCACAATCAACCCATTCAGAGATTCATAATCACATTCGGATACATAACTGATTCACATGTCTAATATCATGCTCATTCAGATATCTCATTCTCTTGTTCATATTAGCCAAAACAAACAGAATACCTGCTGACTCACAATAGTGGATAACGAGTAAACGTGTAGCGTACCTTATGGGAACGAATCGAAAACCATTTTATTTTATCACATTTAAAAAAATTTACTGAAGGGATCTTAAACAAGATCCAAATACTGAGGGGTTCACAAGGAACCAAATGGGGACCTGATCGGGGTCCGAACTGAACTGAGGGCTGCAGCTAAAAGACTCTATTAGGCATGCCTAACTATCCGCTTACTAGACTCTAGCAAGTTATGCATAAAACAATTCACGTTTCGAATCGCATAGCGCATATACATATATATATATAACATGCATAAACCAGAGTACAATGGACATATAAATATGTTCATAATATCGGTCATGCCTCATACAATTCATATTGCAAAGCATATAATATAATACAGTCAACACACTTTAACATTAACCAATATTCTAAAGCATATCAGAGTCAAGTATAGTAGCATTATCCTTACCGCCGTGTAAAACCACGGCCTTGCATTTTCTGAGGAATTTCCTCAATTCACACGGCGATGAGCTGAGGCCTTACCGCCGTGTGACTTCTGGAAATTCCAGAAATTGCAGAAAATCACTCCAATTCGAAACCCAAACAACACAACACCAAAATTACACATCTATACCGTGCTAATCAACCAAAAACTCACCTTCTTTGCTTGTCATTCACAACCAACATGCAATTTAACATTTCAATCATTAACTTAATTCCATCAATTTAACATACATAATCTAACAATCTTACTTAAGCATAACTCACAAAATCACAATCTTAGCCTCATAAAGCAAATTCTAAACTCATCAAACCCAACCTCAAGTCACACAACCATCTTTAAGCATTCAAACAACATGTAATTTTCCAGAATTTCATTAACATATAAAATCATAAATGCACAAATTATTCCCCAAACAAATCATGCATAAACTCATATCAACACTCAAATTTCTAGAAATCACACACAACTACACATTCATGATCCAAGAAGAATTAGGGCAGAGACAAATTAAAACTCCAATGTAAAAATCAAACTCCCAAACCTCTTGTTGCACAATCAGATTCTCTCTTCAAGCTTTAATCTTTAATCTTCTCTTTTCCTTTACTTTGCTTCTTCTTATCACCAATCACTTGCACAAACAAAACCCACAATTCTTAATCCAAATCCTAACTTAAATCAAGCAAATCAGAAGAAGAAACCCAAATACAGGAAACCCCAAAACCCAAACACATACCTCTTCAAAGCTGACCCAAAACTCAACCAAGGCACCAATAATCACCAACCACAAGAATGACAAGGAGGAAGGGCAGAAAATAGAGAAGAAAAGAGAAGGAAGAGCTGGAGAAGAGAGGGGAACGGGAAGCAACCCCTTTCCTGCGTTCTCTCTCTTTTCTTTTCCCCTTTTCTTTCTTCTCATTTAATGCACAAACCTAACAAATCCACATGGCAAACTCCCATAGGCTCAAATCAAAATATCTTGTCTTATTACTCTTTGGTCCTTGGCAAATCCTACTTAAACCCTTGGCAATCTTACACTTCACTCACTAACACAATAATTCCTCACTTGAACTTTAATTAATTCTTCAATCAGGTTCTTAATTACTCAAATCCCAAATGCGCACATTACCAAAATATCCTCACTAATCCCAACTTAGCATGCACATTCCGACTAGGGCTATTTTGGGGGTGTGACAGAATATTAAAAAAATATGAAAAAGTCTTTGCATGGACCTATGAATACATGTCGGGAATTGATCAAGAAGTTACTGAACACGCCATTCCAACCTATTTAGAATGCAAGCCAGTCAAATAGAAGCTCATAAGGCTCAAACTAGAGTGGGCAGAAAAGGTAAAAGAGGAGGTGCACAAACGAATTGAGGCTAAGGTCTTGGTAGAGGTTCAATACCCAATGGGGCTAGCCAATATTGTCCCTGTAGCCAAAAAGGATGGAAAGGTTTGAGCATATGTTGACTACCGAGACCTGAATAAAGCTTGCCCGAAGGATGACTTTCCTATGCCTCATATAGATGTCTTAGTGGATAGCATTGCCGCTTACAGTATGTATAGTTTTGTAGATGGATATGCTGGGTACAATCAAATCCTTAACAAGATAGTAGATCGAATCAAGACAGCTTTCATCACAAAATAGGGCACTTTCGCCTATAGGGTTTTGCCTTTGGGTTAAAAAATGCCAAAGCGACCTATCAAAGAATGGCCACCAAAATTATTGATGGCCTAAACCATAAGGAGGTAGAGGTGTATGTTAATGATATGATGATCAAGTCAGTTACTTGAGAGGGTGATTTCGAGGTTTTAGAGAAGTTCTTTCAGAGTATTGACAAGTACGATCTTCGTCTCAACCCTAAGAAATGCATATTCAGAGTCACCTCAGGTAAACTACTGGGTCATGTGATAACTCAAAAGGGAATCGAGGTGGACCCTGACAAGGTCAAAGCCATTAGAGAAATGCCAATCCCCAAAAAGGAAAAAGAGGTCAGGAGCTTTTTAGGCAAATTGCAGTACATCAGCAGGTTCATTTCCAAGCTTACTTTAGTATGCGAACCAATCTTTAAGCTTCTCAGAAAGAATCAGCCAGTTTAATGGAACGACGCCAAAAAGCCTCTGATACTATCAAGGAATACCTTCTGTACCCTCCAGTTCTACGACCGCCACGGCTAGTCAAGCCATTAATCTTTTACCTAGCAATAGAAGAAAATTTTGTGGGTGCTATGATGGCCCAAGAAGATGAATTTTGGGTTGAATTCGCATTTTACTACCTTAGTAAGAAAGTCCTTCCTTATCAACCTAAGTATATCAAGTGGCAAAGATCCATTTAGCAGTAATCTGGGCTTCAAAGAAGCTGAGGCACTACTTCCATTCCTACAAGGTGCAAGTAGTCGCCACTCTTCGATATCTTCAACAAGCACCCTATTTGTTAGGGAAGATGGGGATATGGTTGATATTTCTATAAGAATTTGACGTGAAATACATCACTAGAAAGACCATTAAGGGCCGTGTGACGCGCACCGGATCCCCGCGGCCGCCCGTACGACCGCCCGCTCTAGGGCGATCGGGGCATTTAAGGGTCCGTTGACAGCTTGCAATGATTTGCAAGTGCGTCTATTTTGGGCAACAAGGAGGTTTCATGGAGTCGCTACCCAATAGAACATTGGGAAAGTTTCTCTCGCCTCGGAGAGCCTAAGACTGCGCTTAGTATCCATTTTGGGCCAACCAAAGGGGTCTTGGAGGGTAAACCTCTCGCCCTAAGGAGCCTAGGATTAACGTCAAAGTCTCGTGACACAAGAGGTGTCTTGGAGGTCATAGTTCCAATGAGTGATCTGATATACCTCTCGCCTCTTTGAGCCCAAAGACCAGAGCTGGGTTCGGGACTTCTCATCTATTTCTACCTTGATTATTTTATGATCAAATTTTAATTTTCATTAATTCGCTCTCTCTCCACATGATGCAATTGAATCAAAGCGCATTTATTCATATTTGGAAAGCGGTAAATGAACAAGTAAATAATGAAAGCAATAAATTACAATAACACAAGGAGCAGAATATAACTCCCTTTTATAAATATGCGATACATACACAAATCGGGGCATTTCTTATTTTGAGGACTTTGGTCCTCGCATGCATCATTATTAAAATGGATATTTCTGTTGTGAGGATTTTATTGGATAAAAATAGGACATTGGGTCCTTGATTTTATGAAGAATTCAGTTTATTAAATATAAAACGTTTGGCCTATTTTTACGTTAGCGAGAAATACAACAATTTTGTCATATACAGGAGAAACAATAAATAAATACATGAAATACAAAAGAGATGAGGATAGGGAACTAAACCAGGCGAACTTTCCATATATGGGAGAACTCTCTCAGGCTCCAGCCAGTCCCAGGCACAAGAACATACTCTCACAAAACAAGCCAAAAGGATGTTAAAATGCAGGAGAAAAGCTATAAATAAACATAAAAATTTGAGTGAACCAAGAAGGGAAAAGAGAAAGATTTGAAAATGTGGGACAGAACCCACTGACGGGCTATGCTGAATGACCAGCGGGCGTCAGTCAAGATGACCGATACAACCCATCGCTCACTTGAAGAGAGCCGTCTGTGAGGGTGACCGACGGGTTATGCTTAAAGGTGACCGACGGGCGTCGGTCACAGCAGATGACCCATCGGTCACCACTGTCCTGGAAAAAATAGAAGCTTTTTAAAAGTAAAAAGACAAATTTTATATAGACTCAAGAAGAATAGGAGCAAGAAATACAAAAAGGGAACAAGAACAAAGATAATATCAAAAATGAAGGTAAAAAAAGGGACAGAAAAGGGTCCAGAATATTTACCCTCAGAACAACCTTTTGGTTGGATTCCTTGTTGTTGTCTGGCTTCCCGCACGCTCCACGAGAAGGTCCGAACAAAAGATCAAATGTTTAAGATAGAGTGTGTCCTCAACAGCTCAATGAAAATTGAGTTTCGGAAATTAAAAACCCGTGAAAAAATCAACTAGATCCTCTTTCTTTTGAAGATTTGATTCTTGAATTAGTTAGATTTTTTTAGAAATGTGTTTGTTGGAAGAGAGAGAAAACGCGCGTGAATTTTGGCAGAGTTTCCCCTATTTTTGCAAATTTTCCAACCTCCTTTTTATGAGAAAATTCAAAGCTTTTATAGGCCAGGGGTGACCGACGGGCATCGGAAGAATCCTACTGACATTAGGATTCATCCGACGGCCCTGCAACCTGACCGACGGGCGTCGAAAGAATCCTTCTGACACAACGATTCATCCGACGGTCCTGCCACCTGACCAATGGGCGTCGGAAGAATCCTTCTAACACAAGGATTCATCCGACGGTCCTGCCACCTGACCGACGGGCTGGCCCCTGACCGATGGGCTGGCTGTCTGTCGAGGAAAACATACTTTTTTGGACTTTAAAAACTCCCCGTTTTCTCCCCTTCTGCCTACGAAAGGTAAAAAGACCTATTTCGCATGGGACTAAAGCCTCCGAATCCAAACCGTTTGTACAGGCTCAAATGCCGATTTCATCATAGGATAATCTCTGATCCGGACCACTCCGGGACACGGTGCTTACAGTTGCCCCCAGTTTTGGGGAAACTAGTGCATAAGCACCTAGATGAGCCAAAACTCAAAGAAAGGGCGGAAAGGAAGAAAGCGTACCTATGGAGGTTCTTACCTTCCGTGCCTTTTACCGGGTAGACCTCATCTCAGTCTGTTCGGCGGGTGAAGATATCCTTATCGGTCTCGTCTCGACCTGTAGGTGTTGGTGAGATGTAGCATTCTCTAGCCACGACCTCGATATGAAGAGCAGTGTTTCTTTAACCACAACTTCGATTGTTTCTGCTGGCCTCGTTTCAGCTCGCGCAGTGTTGAGCAGATGTAGCACTCTCTGACTACAAACTCGATGTGAAGAGCAGTGTTTCTCTAACCGCAGCATCTGCTTCTACTGGCCTCGTCTCGGCTCGCGCAGTGTTGAGGAGATGTAGCACTTTCTGACTACAAACCCGGTGTGAAGAGCAGTGTTTCTCTAACCGCAGCTTCGATTGGTGAGAAGCGGTACTCTCTGACCACAGTCTCGAGGTGAAGAGTAGTATTCTCTAACTACAACTTCGATTGTTGAGAAGCGGTACTCTCTGACCATAGTCTATGCTCGTTGGTATTGATTCTTTCTTTCTGCAAGACTTAGAAAGCAAAATATGCAAGAAAAGTGGTGAGCATGCATGTGAGATGCATATGTATGCAGGAGCAGGACAAGAATTCGTCTAAGTGGATTTGGAGGCGACAGCTGTTTGGTCGTAATTTGCAATACGGTCGGCGCCCTCTGGAATTGTTTTTGAGTTTCATGCCTCCGGGGATTATGAGGTTCTCTTCTGATACCTGTAGTCATTTTTTGAAGGTAGTGCGTCCCTCGTGGATTTTCACACTAACTTTTCTTAGCGGGAGATGCGTCCTTTCAGATTTTCACATAACCTTGTGCCTTATTTTTTTTTGCCTGGAGTAAACCCTACTTACTCCAGCGGCTTTTTTTTTTCTTTTTTAGATCTGGCTGTAAGAGAAACTGAGGATACTGTCTGAGCCACCTCCTCGGGTCATTCCACAGTACTCGCCGAGCCATTATCTTTCGCGTAGATGGCTGTATGAGTGTGCCACTGCCGCTGAAGGCATTATCAAATTTGGTGAACTGTCAGATGACGATATCAGTCTCACATCTGCCTAGCTCCCACTGTCTCATGTGGTCATTGATGGGCCATCGGGGTGTGTTCCCCTCTGTGGGCTCCGTCAAGCCACTTTCTGCATCACTTCTCGATGTGCACGTCAGCTTGGGATGACCCAGGATGTGGTGAGGGTTCCCTTATCTTTTCGGGGAGGAGCTCTTTCGGCTGCCTTCGCCTCTAGGTACCATGAGCTGTGGAGCAAACTACCAGTGAAGACTGTTATTCCAAGGTTCGGCGATCATTCTGTGGCTTCAACCAATGAGTACAAGAAATGGGTCCTTAGTCCAGCATCTGATAATAGGACACGAGGGCTCAAGCATCTGGTTGGCGAGAGTAGTGGCAAGACTTAGCTTAGCTTACATATGTATTTCTTTTGGTGTTACATTTCTTTTTAATGCAGAACTAGAAAATGACGAAAATGAAAAGAATAATATTTGTTTTATTTCACGAAATTGTGTACATTTCCATGTAATTTCAGCATACATGATCAGTTTTGACATTAACTCGACCGTGTACGCCCTATTAATACATGAAACCAAATTTTAACAGCATCAATTCCTGTTACCAATCGGCTCTCTCGGGTTTTCACGATTGGACATTTTCTCTCGTGCCTCTTATTTTTGCACAGGATACCTTTTTTCGATTTTCACCCTGTCAAGGCACCCAATTTTAGCACGGCCGCCTTTTTTCGATTTTTGACCTGCAGGGCATTTTATTCTCTTCTTTTTATTTTGGTCTTTAGCCATGGAACCTTTTGAGTTCGTCGACATTGATCGGTTCTTTGAATTCATTTCCATCGCTATCCGACAAGATTGCAGCTCCTTTGGACAACAGTTTTTTAAGGATATACGGCCCCTCCCAAGTTGGTCTGAATTTTCCTCGGATGTCTGGTATACCTGGTCTCATCTGCTTGAACACTAAGTCCCCTTCCTTCAGCAGATGCTTTCTCACCTTCTTCCCGAATGTCCTGGCCAACCTCTTCTGGTAGATCTGATTGTGATAATAAGCCTTCAGCCTACTCTCATCCAGTAAGTTTAAGTGTTGTAGCCTCTGTCGTGCCCATTCAGCCTTCGAAATTTGGGCTTCCATAATCACCCTCAATGATCAGAGCTCTATCTCAACTGGCAATACTACCTCCATCCCGTATACCAGAGAATATGGCATAGCGCCTGTAGATGTCCTTACCGTTGTCCTGTATCCCCACAGTGCGAAGGGTAGCTTCTCTGCCTAGTCTTTGTAAGTTTGGACCATCTTAGATAGGATCCTCTTCACATTTTTATTGGCGACCTCTACTGCCCCGTTAGCTTGTGGTCGGTAGGGAGAGGATCTATGGTGCTTGATACCATATTTCTCAAGGAGCTTCCTGGTTTCCCCCATGAACTGTACCCCGTTGTCAGACACTATGTGGTGAGGGAGGCCATATCTACAGATCAGATTTCTCTCTATGAACTTGGCCATATCCCTTGCGTCAATCTTTTTGAAGGATTCTGCCTCTACCCATTTGGTAAAATAGTCAATTGCGACTATGATGTATCTATGTCCGTTAGATGCCGTAGGGCGAATCTCTCCAATGATATCTATCCCCCAAGTAGCGAAAGGCCAAGGCGATGTCAGGTTATGTAGCTCTGATACTGGCAGGTGTCTCAAATCTGCGTACTGTTGGCATAACTGGCATTGGTTGACATACTTTGAGCAGTCATTGTCCATCGTAGGCCAATAGAAGCCTTGCCTCATGATCTTCTTTGCCAGAGTTAAACCGTTCATATGAGCCCCACAGACGCCTGCATGGGTCTCCTCCATTACCTTGCAGGCTTCTTTTTCATTTAAGCACCTAAGCTGAATCCCGTCCGCCTGTCTTTTGTAAAACACTCCTTCCAAGGATATGAACTGAGTAGATAGCTTTCAGCTCATTCTCTGGTCTTTCTCGGTAGCTTCCTCTAGAAACCTAGCGTTTTCCAAATAATTCATAATGTCAAAGTACCATGGTTTTCCATCCGCCACTTTTACTTCCATTACTGGCTTGATCTCAAAGTTGGGCTTCTCAGAACTCTAAATCAGCGCTGGTTTCATAGCTACCCCTTTAGGATTATCCCAAATCGACGCTAGGGTTGCCAACGCATCAGCTAGACGGTTCTCATCTCTTGGCACGAAGTGGAAAGTGCAGGTTTCAAACTGCCCACATATCTCTTTCAAATATTCAACATAGGTTATCAGCCGCTCTTCTTTTATAGCTCACTCACCTCGGATCTGGTTAATCACCAAGGATGAGTCACCAAAGACTTCTATGTTCTTTGCCCCCAAAGCAGCTAAAGCTTCTAACTCGAATGTGCATGCTTCATATTCGGCTTCATTGTTGGTTGCTTTATACCTCAACTTCTTGGCTAGAGGGAGTTTCTCATTATCTGGGGTTGTCAAAATAATTCCAACTCCAGCCCCCTTGTTATTCACTGCCCCGTCGAAGTGTAACTGCCATCCTTGGACAGAAATTGCAACTATGCTCTCATCAGGAAAGGTGAACTCGGGGGTGTCCCCTTAAATAGGATGCTCAGCAAGAAATTCGGCTATGGCTCGCCCCTTAATAGTTTTGTGAGTGATGTATTCAACATCAAACTCCTGTAGCAAAAGCAGCCACCTCCCCATCTTACCAAGCAAAGACGGCGCTTCTTGTAAGTATCTCAACGGATTCTGCTTGGCCATTACCTGAACTTTGTACGAATGGAAATAATGCCTCAGCTTCTTTGATGCCCAAATCACTGCGAGGCAGATCTTTTCTACCTCAGCATATTTTATCTCATAAGCCCGAAACTTCTTGCTGAGGTAATAAACTGCGAATTCCACTCCAAATTCATCCTCCTGAGCCATCATGGCACCCACAGAACTGCCTTCCACTGCCAGATACAGGATAAGCGGTTTGACTGGTTGCGGCGGCCTTAACACTGGTGGATTCAATAGATATTCCCTGATGCTGTCAAAGGCTTTCTGGCAGTCTTCATTCCAGACCACAGGCTGATTCTTTCTGAGTAGCTTAAAAATGAGCTCGCATATCGAAGTGAGCTTAGCAATGAATCGGCTGACGTACTGCAGGTTGCCCAGGAAGCTCCTTACATCCTTCTCCTTCTGCGGCACGGGCATCTCTCTGATGGCATTTACCTTGTCCGGGTCAATTTCTATTCCCCTCTGGCTGATGACATGTCCCAACAGTTTTCCGGAAGTTACTCCGAAGATACACTTCTTGGGGTTAAGTTGTAGACTGTACTTATCAATCCTGGTGAAGAACTTCTCTAGAGCTTCAAAATGGCCCTCTCGGGTGGCTGACTTGACCATCATGTCATCGACATACACCTCCACCTCCTTGTGGATCAGGTCGCTTAGAATCTTGGTCGCCATCCTCTGGTATGTGGCCACTGCATTTTTCAGGCCAAAAGGCATAACTCTGTAGGCATAGGTCCCCCACTCTGTGATGAAAGCGGTCTTAACCTGGTCAGCTATCTTGTTTAGGATCTGGTTGTAGCCCACATAACCATCCCCAAAGCTGTACATCGCGCAGTTGGCGGCACTGTCTATCAACACGTCAATGTGGGGTAGTGGAAAATCATCTTTAGGGCAGGCCTTGTTCAGATCTCGATAATCCACACATACCCTAACCTTCCCATTTTTCTTCGCTACAGGGACTACGGTTGCCAACCACGTAGGATACTGCACTTCAACAAGGAACTTGGCCTCAATCTGCTGCCGAATCTCCTCCTTAACCATGTTTGCCCATTCTGGCCTGAGCCTTCTCAACTTCTATTTTACAGGCTTATGGTCTGGATAAGTCGGGATAGCATGTTCTGCTACGTTCCGATCGATCCCTAGCATGTCTTCATAGGTCCAGGCAACGACTTTTTCATATTTTCTTATTATTCTCTCAAATTTTTCTCTCTCATCAGGAGTTATATTTGATGCTATTAGAATTTCCTTCGGATTTTTCGAGGTTCCAAGATTAAAAGGCATTGTATCGGTGGAATCAATATCAAAAATTGACGGAATATGATCATGTTCATGCATATTGAAATTATTGGAAACATCGCACAAGTAAGAGAAATCATTTGCCTTATTAATAATATTATAATTGTCATTTACATCATAAAAATGTTCTGGAATAAAAAGACAATCTAAGCTAGAGTCTTCTTCTGCCTCCTTAGAAGTTGATGCTGCTGCAGCTTGCTCATCGGCTTCTTGATTCAGCAGAGGCCCTTTAGGTATGTCCAAGGAAATCTTTAAATCCCCAATTTTCAATTCTGTTCCTGCCATCTTTTCTTTCCCCTTCTACCTAGCAATCAACATCCGTTCTGTGACTACCTCTTCGGGCTCACCTCTGTCCCAAGAAATGCACTGAGTCATGACCTCTTCATCCCAGAAGCTCTCAGCGGTCTTGATAACTCCGACATCCCAGTCAAATACATCATTGAAGATCTCAAATCCGGGGACAATCCTCCCATTCACACACTGCGGCTCATTTTCACCCGTATAAGCACATACTGAGGATGCTGGTATGAAACTTTTCAAGATATGAGGGATCTTATCTGCCGTCTTCTTCTTGCCAAAACTGCCTCTGTACCCCAGACCCTTCCGGTTCTTCTGACCTTGAGTGGTGATCGCGGTCTGCAGCCCCTGAGAGTTTCTACCCAAACCAGCCCCAGGGAGATAGTGCATCTTTTTCATCATGTTGACCACTGCCGGGTTATCCACTGGTCCGTGCTCTTCTCCTATCATTGACACGTGGAAGCCACTAAATGGCTGATTAGCAATTTTAAGAGCCGACACCTGATTCTCCCTGGCTGCCTTAATAGTTACCACCTCCCCTTTATGTGGGAACTTTATCATTTGATGCAGCGTGGATGGTACTCCTCCTAGTCTGTGAAACTAAGGCATCCCGAGCAGGGCTGAGAAATTAGCTGGAATGGGCAGAACCACAAACTCTACTTCTACCTCAATGGGTCCCATTTTGACCAGGGTCTTGAATGTTCCTGAGGCTTGTCTTCTTGAATTATCATAGGCTGTAATCGTCAAATCTGATTCACTGAGCATATCCTCGCTCAATCCAAAAGCCTAAAGAGCTATCAGAGGGCAAACATTGATAGAAGATCCATCATCTACCATAACACAAGCAGTGTGCTTGCCGTTAATCTGTGCTTTGATATACTGGGGTCGGTTATGATCACGACCTTCGACTGGCAGGTCGGCATCGGAAAAAACCAATCTCTCCCCTGATCCTCCTTTAACTAGACCTAAAAGCTCTGATGGAAAAATTGTGGTGGCAACAGTGGACTCAGTCAAGGCCTCTACCACTTTCTGCCTGTGAAAAGGGGACTGTCTTAAGAGATCCCAGATGGATATCTGAGCCGCGGTCTTTTTCAACTACTTGACAATCTGGTTCTCCTCCGGCTCCTTTTTCGTCGATGGTTGCGCTGGTTCTGGTACCCTTGTAATCTCAGGGACCACTCTCCAACTTCTTGTCACAGCCCCTACCTCTTCTTCCTCTTCATCAGATCTCCACAGATCTAAGTTCGTCTCTCCTTCCTCTTCGGCCTCTTCACCGCTCTTACTGCTCGACCAACAATCAATGGTCGCTACAACTGCTCTTCCTTCTCTATCCTTAGAACAAACAACAGCAATACTCTCGCTCCCATATAAGTCCTGCAGTACGTACCACTCTGGCAAGCTGGATCCGATCATAAAAACTGGTGGCGGCACGGCATTGTAACCAGGCTTCTTCTTGGATTCTCTCTTCTCAGGGTCGAAAATCTGCTTGTCATCAATCAGATCTTGAATAGAGTGTCTCAACGCCTTACAATTGTCTGTTAGATGGCCTGTGTGCTGATAAAATGCACAGTATTCATTGTCCTTGTGACCTGGCTTCCCTTGCATTTTAGCTGGCCTAGGAGCCAAAGGTTGCAACTTTCCTTCCTTCATCAAGCGCCTCAAAACCCAAGATAAGGGTCTCCCTAGGTTTGAAAATTTCCTCGCGGGCTAGATGTCAGTAGCGGACACCTCAACAGATCTTCTGGTGCTGCTACTGGGACCAGTTAGCCTACTGGTTCCCTGATCGGTGTTAGCCCTTTTTGCAAAATTATCATTGCTAGCTATCCGGGCCAAGAATTCTCCCTCCGCCTCAATGGCTATGTCTTTTAGAGACTCCCAATCCTTCAGCCCTTTCATCTTCAGACCATCCTTCAAATACGGGCTTACATTCTTGATAAACAGGCGGATCTGGTCTTGGGTGTCTGGCTTTTTCGCATTTCCATTACTCTGTTCCGCCAGCGGGTGAGATAGTCATGAAAAGATTCCCCGGCCTTCTTCTGGAGCAATTCAAGGTCCTTAAGAGTCACCTTCATCCTGGTGTTGCAATCATATTGCCTCAAGAACTCCTCCGTGAGTAGATCCCAATCTTCCTTAGTTCGACGATCGAGGCTATAATACCAGTCGATGGCAGGGCCAGTCAGACTCAATCATAAGTACTCCACCTTCTGCCTCTTAGATAAAGTGGTCCCTTTCATGACAAGAGAGTACTGCTTCACATGGGCAGTCGGGTCGGAGGTACCGTCAAATTTTGACACATCAGGCATCTTAAAATTGTAAGGAACTGGATCTTCTCCCTCCAATTCTTTGTCCTCCGGGTTCATCCCCTGACCTCTACTCAACATACGGGCCATGGCTTCAAACCTCTTCCATCTTCTTCAGAATGAACTCATCAGTTTGGGGTGCCTTCCCTCTCTTAGATACAAGACTCATTTTGTCATCTTCGTCATCCCTATCATCATCTATCCTCAGCACTGGTCTTCTCCTCTAACCTCCTGAAGCTACTGACCTCAGCTCTATTGGTAGCGGCCGAATAGGCTCTTTTTGTCTCTCAGCTCTTTCCTCTTCTCGTTCATTTTATCTCACGGGAGGAGGAGGTGGTGGTGGATTCTGCAGAGCATTCTGTTGTGCCAAAGCAGTTAGCATGTTCATCATTCTGCCCTCAAACTCTTTAAACCGTCGGCCCACTTCTTCTGCAATCATGGCCCTGGTGACATCATTATCCCTAGGTGAGTTTGCCATCTCAGATACAGTACAGCTGACTTCCAGTAAGATCTCTAGAAGGCCTTCTCTATCTAGCAGTTCAGATGCAGGAACTCGGATCAACCGTCCGGTAGGCGCTCTAGTCCACCTAGGCAGATCTATGATGGCTGCAGGGATAAGGCGTTAGATATGATGCATGGAATGCAGATGCAATGCATGATCGTGATATGCAACACCCACAAAACACAAGCAAGCAGATAGGTCCTTCCACCCTTATTTCTCCTACACACGTGGTCGTGCGGTCTCTTTCCTAGGCGGGATTAGCCCAAGGGTCAGCGGAGGACCCAATGGACGCGCATGGTGCACGGCAAAAAACCAGCAGCATGACACCCCTATGCTAATGTACAAGCGAATGGATAATGATCATCATGTATTTAGACATTCCAAAAATTTTGACATGGCCCTACCGGGGTATGAAAGCCTTTGGCTAGGTTACCAAGCAAGACATCTGGACTCACCCAATACATAAGAATCCATACAGCAAGCATGGAATTACGGTTCATATCACCTATGGAAAGTAGCTACGGCCATTACATGAGCTTTAGACTAGGGAGATGTTACTTTAGGGCTACCCAAGAATGATCACAGCCGACGGGTCTAGCTCATCACGAGCATAACGACCGATCGGGTCATCATTTGATATACCATTAGGTACGAAGCTTGGGCTGGTGATTATCCTTAACACTTCCCCACATTGAGTGAACGTAAGGTTGTGCTTCGAGAATGCACCGAGGTTAAGAAGGGACCAATTAGCATATTCTAAGGCTCTAATGGGATGTAAATGCAAATTTGAAAGAGAGTGAATTTATGAATTAAACTTTAATCATAAATCTTAAGCGAGGTATTTTCAAATCGAAGTCTTGAACCATAAGTCTCCATTGGAGTCGCCACTGTGACGCGCGCTAGATCCCCGCGGCCGCCCGTACGACCGCCCTCTCTAGGGCGATCGGGGCATTTGAGGGTCCGTTGACAGCTTGCAATGATCTACAAGTGCGTCTATTTTGGGCAACAAGGAGGTTTCATGGAGTCGCCACCCAATAGAACATTGGGAAAGTTTCTCTCGCCTTAGAGAGCCTAAGACTGCGCTTAGTATCCATTTTTGGCCAACCAAAGGGGTCTTGGAGGGTAAACCTCTCGCCCTAAGGAGCCTAGGATTAACGTCAAAGTCTCATGACACAAGAGGTGCCTTGGAGGTCATAGTTCCAATGAGTGATCGGATAGACCTCTTGCCTCTTTGAGCCCAAAAACCAGAGCTGGGTTCAAGACTTCTCATCTATTTCTACATTGATTATTTTGTGATCAAATTTTAATTTTCATTAATTCGTTCTCTCTCCACATGATGCAATTGAATCAAAGCGCATTTATTCATATTTGGAAAGCGGTAAATGAACGAGTAAATAATGAAAGCAATAAATTACAATAACACAAGGAGCGGAATATAACTCCCTTTTATAAATATGCGATACATACACAAATCGGGGCATTACTTATTTTGAGGACTTTGGACCTCGCATGCATCATTATTAAAATGGATATTCTATTGTGATGATTTTATTGGATAAAAATAGGACATTGGGTCTTTGATTTTTTGAAGAATTCAGTTTATTAAATATAAAACGTTTGGTCGATTTTTACGTTAGCGAGAAATACAACAATTTGTCATATACAGGAGAAATAATAAACAAATACATGAAATACAAAAGAGAGGAGGATAGGGAACTAAACTAGGCGAACTTTCCATATATGGGAGAACTCTCTCAGGCTCCAGCCAGTCCCAGGAACAAGAACATACTCTCACAAAACAAGCCAAAAGGATGTTAAAATGCAGGAGAAAAGCTATAAATAAACATAAAAATTTGAGTGAACAAAAAAGGGAAAAGAGAAAGATTTGAAAATGTGGGACAGAACCCACCGACGGGCTATGCTGAATGACCGGCGAGCGTCGGTCAAGATGACCAATACAGCCCGTCGCTCACTCGAAGGGAGCCGTCTGTGAGGGTGACCGACGGGTTATGCTTAAAGGTGATCGACGGGCGTCGGTCACAGCAGATGACCCGTCGGTCACCACTATCCCAAAAAAAACAGAAGCTTTTCAAAAGTAAAAAGACAAATTTTACACAGACTCGAGAAGAATAGGAGCAAGAAATACAAAAAGGGAACAAGAACAAAGATAATATCAAAAATGAAGGTAAAAAGGGGACAGAAAAGGGTCCAGAATATTTACCCTCAAAACAACCTTTTGGTTGGATTCCTTGTTGTTGTCTGGCTTTCCGCACGCTCCACAAGAAGGTCCGAACAAAAGATCAAATGTTGAAGATAGAGTGTGTCCTCAACAGCTCAATGAAAATTGAGTTTTGAAAATCAAAAACCCGTGAAAAAATCAACTAGATCCTCTTTCTTTTGAAGATTTTATTCTTAAATTAGTTAGATTTTTTTAGAAATGTGTTTGTTGGAAGAGGGAGAAAATGCGCGTGAATTTTGGCAGAGTTTCCCCTATTTTTGCAAATTTTCCAACCCCCTTTTTATGAGAAAATTCAAAGCTTTTTTATGCCAGGGGTGACCGACGGGCGTTGGAAGAATCCTACTGACATTAGGATTCATCTTACGGCCCTACAACCTAACTGACGGGCGTCGGAAGAATCCTTCTGACATAAGGATTCATCCGACGGTCCTACCACCTGACCGACGCGTGTCGAAAGAATCCTTCTGACACAAGGATTCATCCGACGGTCCCGCCACCTGACTGATGGGTTGGCTGTCCGTCAAGGAAAACATACTTTTTGGACTTTAAAAACTCCCCGTTTTCTCCCCTTCTGCCTACGAAAGGTAAAAAGACCTGTTTCTCGTAGAGCATGGGACTAAAGCCTCCGAATCCAAACTATTTGTACAGGCTCGGATGCCGATTTCATCATAGGATAATCTCTGATCCGGACCGCTCTGGGACACGGTGCTTACAGGCCGGGCAATTACGAAGTTTCTCGCCGACCATCCAATCGAAGGTGATCAATTTGAATATAAATTCCTGGATGAAGACTTGGCAGCCATTATAGTGTAAACATGGCAGATGTATTTTGATGGGGTAGTGAATAGCAAAGGAGCTAGAGTAGGAGTGATCTTGATAACCCTAGAGGGTAAGAAGCTTCCTTTAGCCGAGAAGTTGAGTTATAAAGCCACCAACAATGAAGCTAAGTACGAAGCTTGCATCTTTGGGTTGGAAGCGCTCTCAGCTATAGTGGCAAAATAGTAGAAGTCTTTGGGGATTCATCCTTAGTGGTGCTTCAAGTTAGGGGTGAATGGTCTATCAAGGAAGAAAATCTAGTACCATATGTGAAGTGCTTGAAGGAGTTAAGTGGTTAATTTAAAATCTGCACTTTTAGCCATGTGCCTCGAGATGAAAACTAGTTAGCAGATGCCCTTGCCACCCTAGTATCTGTGTGGGATAACCCAGGAGTAGTCATGAAGCCCATGTTAATTTTTAGTTCAGACAAGCTATACTTTGAAATTGAGCAAATTATGGATGTTGAGGTTACTGATCGAAGGCCTTGGTATTACAATGTCCAGAATTATTTGAAGAAGTTAGTATTCCCGGAAGAAGCCACTAAAAAGGTCCAAAGGATGATTCACAAGCTATCCACCAAGTTTATCAGTGTAGATGTTGTGTTATACAAGAGACAAGCCGATGGCATACAGCTAAGATGCTTAGATGAGGAAGAGGCCAAGAAGGTTATGGAGGAGACCCACGCTAGAGTCTGTGGAGCTCATATGAGTGGTCTAGCTCTGGTAAAGAAAATCATGCACTAAGGGTTCTTCTGGCTCATAATGGATACAAATTGCTCTAAATATGTGAAGCAGTGTCAACTATGCCAGCAGTATGCCAATCTAAGACACTTGCCAATTTCAGAGTTATGCAGTCTTACATCCCCGTGGCCATTCGCAACTTGGGGGATTGACATCATAGGAGAAATATATCCGATATCCTCCAATGGGCATAAATTTATCGTGGTCACTATCGATTACTTCACTAAATGGGTAGAGGCTGAATCCTTCAAGAAACTGGATGCTTGAGAGATGGCCAGATTCATTTAACGACATTTGATTTGTAGATATGGACTCCCGCATCACATTGTGTCAGATAATGGGGTATAATTCCAAGCTAAAACCAAGCAGATGCTCAAGAAGTATGCTATCCAGCACCACAAATCATCTCCCTATCGACCACATGCCAACGGGGCAGTTGAGGCAACTAATAAGAATGTGAAGAGGATATTGGCTAAGATGGTGCAGACCTATAAGGACTGGGAAGAGAAGCTGCCTTTGGCACTGTAGGGCTACAGGACCACTGCTAGGACTTCAACAGGAGCTACACCCTTTTCTTTCGTTTATGGGACAGAAGCAATTTTACCAGTAGAAATCGAGCTCCAATCATTAAGGGTGATATTGGATGCCAAGCTACCAAAAGCAGAATGGACGCAACAGCAGTTGCTATAATTGAATTTGTTGGATGAAGATAGATTCGATCCTACTACCATAATCAGGTTTACCAAAGAAGACTGGCTCGATCGTTCGGGAAAAAAGTCAGGAAACACGCCCTAAAAGATGAGGATTTATTCTTCAATAAGATGAGGCCCGGACTTTCGAGGCAAGTTCAGACCGACTTGGGAAGGACCTTTTGTTCTGAGGAAGATATTCTCCAAAGGAGCTACAATCTTAACAGATAGCGATTCAGGGAACCGATCAATGTGGACAGATTAAAAAGGTTCCATAGCTAAAGGCTCAAAAATCAAAAGAAGAGAATAAAGGCTCTGCGGTTTGAAAACCGAAAAAGGCGGCCTTGCTAAAATTAGGAACCCTGCTAACGTGAAAACTAAGAAGGCACCTTGGGCAAAAATTAAGGGGTGAGAGAAAATATTCAATCACGAAAACCCAAGAGGGCTGATTGATAACAAGATTTTGATGCTTTCAGGATTCATCCCGAGATTAGATATGGTATTGTATTTTGAGCCTAATGTTAAATAGTGATTATGTGTAATGAAATGATGCGGAAACATATACATGTATGCAATGATATGCTAATTCATGATATGCGGAAATGTATACATGTATGCTAATTCATTTCATATAATAAGTGTCATCTAGTTCCCTTATGAAAAGACAATGCATCATTTTCCATCGGATGCGTGCAACTTATCCATTATTGCTTTTGCCAACAAGGGGCCTTGTCATCATCTGTAAGATAATCATGCGGTACTTTCATAAGGATAATCAAGCCTGTGAAAAAAATAGAAAATAAGGGGCAATTATAAAAAATAAATAAATAATAAATAAAAATAAAATGAATAAAAACCGCTAGATTGGGTTGGGTCCATTCCGGACAAAAGTTAGGCACAGGTGTGACGCGCTCCGGACCCGATCGCTTCCCAGAAGCCCGCTTTTAGGGCCGAGAGGGTTTGCGTCTTTTGATTTTGTGCAATCATGAGATATTTTGGACACCTCCTTCCAGTAGAACAATGGAAAGATCATCTAATCCCATGAAACCTTTAGGCACCTTTGAGATATTTGGAGTCGCCACCTAATTTACAAGAAATTGGGAAAGTTCGTCTAACCTCGGGGGTCTAAACCAGAGAAAGATTCGGAACTTCACTCTTATTAATGCCTTGGTTAATTATAACTAGATTTTTAATTTTAAATTTCTATCTCTCTTCTCAAATGGTCATGTATTAAAAAAAGGCGCAAGTCAAGCACGAAATAAAACAGTAAAGAAAACAGTAAAACAATAAAACAAACTAAAAAGGATAAAAAGTGGGACAAAATACAATCCCCCAAAATAAAAAGGGTAGTAACATTTGGGACAGAAAATACAATCCCCCAAAACAAAATCAAACAAACATAAATAAATAAATAAATAATAAACTCAAATAAGTAAATAAACGTTCATAAATGGGGATATTGCTTAAGATAGGAATATTGGTTTCTTCATGTTTACTTTAGAAAATTGAAGATCTATTTTTGGCATATTTAGGAAAATCGGAAAAAGCGATCCCATTTTAAGAAAATTAACTTTTCTTTGTAAAATGAGCTTTATTGGTTGAAATTAGGACATTGGTCACATCTTATTATAAAAAATCCCAATTTATTAATATAAATTTGTGTGATTTTTTAATTAATGTGCATAAAAAATAAATAAACTTATTACAAATCACATAATAAAAAAAAACAAATAAAAGCAAAATTAATAATAATACTAAAAATACTAAAAATGCTAAAAATATAAATTCCACCAAATGGTGTCTTCACCAAAATTGTGTCTTCAAACCTCCATGGGCTCCCACTTGCCATTTGAAAATCTCACATACAAAAATAAGTATTGAAATAAAAAATATAAATAAAAGCGATGTTAGTAATAAAAAAAAATAGATTTAAGCATGCAACATATGAAAATGGAAAAAATAAAATGCATCATGTATGACAAATCAATTATGTGATATAATAAAAATAAATAGCTTAACCTATTGACAATTCAACATGTATAAAAGCATAAGTGATAAAAATAATAGTAATAATGACAATAACAAATAATACTAACAAAAATAAAAACAATAATAGTAATGATAGTAGTAATAATATATAGTAATGATAATAATAATAATAATACTAATGATGATAATAATCACAATAATGATAATAATAAAACAAAAGTAATAATTATATTAACCATAATAATAATAATAAACAATAACAATAAAGAAGATGAACAATAAAGCAAGGAAAAATAAAAAGAAATAAAATAAACAAAACATGTTAAATCATGTTAAATAATAATAATAATAATAATAATAATAATAACAACAATATGAACAATCAAACAAGAATACTAGAACAAGAAATGAAAAATATTGAATCTATGACTACATCACATAAAAATACAAAATAATAGACCTAAGAGAATTTATATGATTGCTAATTAACTATAAACAAATAATATAATAGTGATAGAAAATGCAAAATTAAACCCAAAATGCTTACCCTCAAAATTTAGTTTGATGAAATGAAGGTAAATGATCAAATTCCTTGTCTTGATTTATAAGAATAAGATTAGAAAAATAAAATATATAACAAAATTTTATCCCAAAAATAAATAATTAACTTATTTGTCTCAATGAAAAATTGCTAAATAAAAAGAAGAAAATTACCAAGAACAAAAATTGTTCTTTTTGCCTTAAGAATTAACTTAGGAAAATTAAAATACTTGGGGAACTTGTTCTTGAAGAAGAAGATAGAAAATATATTTTTCTTACGAAAAATCCCCCCAAAAATTCTCTCCAAAAAAAACCCTTTTATACTTCAAAATAAACCCAATTTAACGAAATTAAATTAATTTAACGAAGAAATTAAATTAATTTAACTCCCATTAAACCTCAAAAAACTGAATAATTTGAAAGGTTGGAAAATAAAAGGTTTAAAAAACTAAAATCTACAAAAAAAAAAAAAAAACACCAATTTGGGCCAAAAAACAGACCTAAGGTCTGCAGGGGACGTCGGGCGCGCGTCAGGGGAGAGCGACGTGTAACACCCCCTTCCCATACGTAGGCGATCACATCCGATAAGGAGTGAGATGCCGTATGAGTCAAGGTATCACCACGAAATAGCAAAGTAAAACATACATCCATTCATAATGTACATTCAGAAATACAGAATAATTAAAAACTTTACATGCAGAAAGCAAAAGCTGATCATGCATTACTATAATAACTATTACAATAATGATCTGATCAACTAGCTGAAACAAATATTATTACATATACAAAATATAGATATAAAAGCGGAAGCTGATACAAAACTGATACATGAGAGTTCTATACAAAAAGAATCATCACTGCTACAAAAATAGCCCTACACTAAAAACTCTTCTGTGTTGGCTTGATGACGGCGACTCTCTCAAAACAAAACGCCTTCCGCACCTGCACGGGTAAACACACCGTGCTAAGCGATAAACGCTTAGTGGGGAAACACACATAGTTTATGGATGGCCACTCACAATGGTCGTCAAAACATATCACATTCACAATGGCAGAATGCAAAAGCTTTAGCATAAATCATATAATCATGCTCATATAAATTAGCCATACAATCAGTATTTCATAATCATAATCATTTAGCAATAATCCGATATACATTACATCGATATACTCATCCAGTTAATACTTTTGTAGCCAAATCAGATCAGAGCAGCTCAATTAAACATTCAAAGAACACCTGCTGACTCTAGGTAGTGGATAACGAGTGTACAGACAGTACTTTCCGGGTACGAGTCGATTACAGACAGTACGTTACGGGTACGAATCGATTAAACCATTATACTTTAACTTTCACAGATATTTTTAAAAGGGACCTTAAACAAGATCCAATACAGAAAAGGGTTCGCGAGGAACCAAACGGGGACCTGATCGGGGTCCAAACAGAACTATGGGCTGCAGCTAACAGACTCTATTAGGCATGCCTAACTATCCACTTACTTGACTCTAGCAAGTTATACGTTATTCCAATTATGATTTCAAGTGTAATCTCATAAAAATACTCACATTCATATCAATGAATCATAAACAGAACATACATAACCCAAATTCTGTTTCACTCACAGTATATAATTTAATCATGCATAATAAATACAATAACAGTCGTATACACAAGTTCGTATAACATACAGTACGGAAAAACCATAAAAAATACCTTTAAAATACATTTTTGGAAATCTGGAGGCAAAGGAGTGACAGACTCATCCTAATCGTGCTAAGGAGCACGAAATGCTAAAGGGGCTTCAGCACAGCACGAGTCGTGCTGAGGAGCACGAGTCGTGTCGTGCTAAGCTCCTTCTCATCTCCTCCGTCTCGCACTTCACCATCCGACTCACACACTGAAGGAGCACGAGTCGGATGAGGGAGCACGAGTCGGACAAGGTAAAAAGCTCAGCTTCACTTCCCTCCGTCTCGCACGCCACCATCCGACTCACACGCTGAAGGAGCACGAGTCGGATGAGGGAGCACGAGTCGGACAAGCCACCAGGAAGAACAGAAAACACGATTTTTGAAGAACACCTACTGTCACTTAATTTTAAAACTCAGAATTCAAAAACACAGCAATCCAACCTCAAATCTTAATTCAAACTCAGTTATCATGCATTACAGACCATTACAAATCAAAACCCATAATTATAACATCAAAATAATACCAACAAAACATGCATAAACATATCCAAGCCTCAAGAACACAAACCCTAACAATTTTACAGTAAACTCAAAATCAAGCACAATTCACAAACAAAAATCCCAAACCTGAAATTCTATGCTTCTCTTCACTTAATCCCACTGCTCCCAGCAATCTCCTTGCCTTTGGGATCACGTGAAGCCTCAGCTAAACACAAACAACCAACATGCAAACCCTAAATCAAATCTAAACTAAAGGAAGAAGAAAAAGATGGAAGCAAATAGAGAATAATATAAAGAATACAGTGACTTACCAACAGAATGCCTAAGGGAATGATTAGTTTCACCAACAAAGCTTGAATCAACACTAGGGTCCTTAGAGAAAGGAAAAGGAAGAAGAAGAAGAAGAAGAAGAAGATGAGAATAGGAAATACGTAAAGAAGAACACGTTCTGTAATTTTCCTATTCTCATTCTTTTCTTTTCTTTTTCTTTTCTTTGCCTAAAACATGTGTTAATTTCCTATTGGTGAAACTAACCACTCACACCAAAATCACCTACACTACACACACCCAAAACCCTCTTAACTTATGCATACCCTACAATGGTATGAACACATGCACACAAATATTTCTCATTTAATTAACAGACTAGTGCCATGAATGCACCCACACAATAACAAAACCCCAAAAGCATATATGTTACTAAAATACCCTTATGAAATGCCGAACACATGCGAATGCTTACACTTACAGACAGACAGTCAGACAGACAGACAGACAGACTGACAGGCTCATTCTACTAGGGGGCAAATGGGGTGTGACAACTCTCCCCTACTAATAAGAATTTCGTCCTCGAAATTCTCACCTGAACTGAATAACTGTGGATATTGAGCTCTCATCGACTCCTCTGGTTCCCAAGTCGCTTCCTCGACTCCATGATGGATCCACAACACTTTAACCAAAGGAATCTGCTTATTTCTTAATTGCCTCACCTCTCGGGCTAGAATAGCTCGCGGTTCCTCATCATAGGAGAAGTCTGGCTGAACTTGGATATCCTGAACTGACAGAACATGCGAAGGATCTGATCTGTACCGACGAAGCATCGAAACGTGGAACACATCATGCAACTTTGCTAACTCCATCGGTAACGCCAATCTATAGGCTACAGGTCCTACCTTAGCCAAAATCTCATAAGGTCCAATGAAACGAGGACTAAGCTTACCCTTCTTTCCAAATCGAAGCACTCTCCTCCAAGGAGAAACTTTAAGGAAAACTTTGTCCCCGATCTCAAAATGCACATCTTTCCTCTTTAAATTGGCATAAGACTTCTGTCGATCCTTTGTTGCCTTCAAATTCCGCTGCACTACTCTGATCTTCTCTTCAGTATCTCTGACCAAGTCTGGTCCAATCATAGATCTCTCGGATAGCTCGGTCCAACAAATCGGAGTCCTACACTGACGACCATACAAAGCCTCATATGGTGCCATACCGATGCTCGACTGAAAACTGTTGTTGTAGGCAAACTCCATAAGCGACACATATCTATCCCAACTACCCGGAAAATCCAAAGCACAAGCTCTCATCATATCCTCCAGAATCTGAATAACTCGCTCTGACTGACCATCGGTCTGAGGATGAAACGCTGTACTGAAGTTCAACCTAGTGCCCAAAGCTCTCTGTAACTCCTTCCAAAACTTGGAAGTAAACCTCGGATCCCGATCTGAAACTATGGACAAAGGCACACCATGCAACCGAACTATCTCATCCACATAGATACTGGCCAATCTGTCCATGGAGTAGTCCACTCTAACCGGCAGAAAGTGAGCTGATTTCGTAAGCCGATCCACAATAACCCAAACTGAGTCATGCTTCCTCTGAGTCAAAGGTAATCCAGAAATAAAGTCCATGGCGATATCATTCCATTTCCACTCAGGAATGGATAAAGGCATAAGCAAACCTGAAGGAACCTGATGCTCAGCCTTTACCTGCTGACAAGTCAAGCACTTAGAAACAAAATCCACTATATCACGCTTCATACCAAACCACCAATAGAATTGCTTCATATCTCTATACATTTTCTCACTGCCCGGATGCATAGTAAAGACTGTACTATGCGCCTCACTCATGAGCTGTCTCCTCAAATCCTCAGATTCTGGCACACACAAACGATCTCTGAACATAAGCATCCCATCCTGAACTGAGAACTCTGACTGCTTACCCGATCTGACCTCATGCACAATCTACTGAAGCCTCACATCGTCTCCCTGAGCATCTACAATCCTCTGTCTCAATGTAGGCTTCACACGCAACTGAGCAAGCAAAGCCCCATCTGAACAAAATGCCATCTGAATCGCCTCAACAACAAGGCTGAAACTGACTTCCGACTCAAGGCATCTGCAACTACATTGGCCTTACCAGGATGGTAATCCACAATGCAGTCGTAGTCCTTAAATAACTCAAGCCATCTACGCTGTCTCATGTTCAACTCTTTCTGTGAAAGGAAGTACTTCAAACTCTTGTGGTCCGAGAAGATCCTACACTTTTCCCCATACAGGTAATGACGCCAAATCTTCAAGGCAAAGATCACAGCTGCCAACTCTAAATCATGCGTCGGATAGTTCTTCTCATGTGGCTTCAACTGACGAGAAGCATAAGCCACTACTTTTCCTTCCTGCATCAGCACACATCCAAGACCAACTCCAGAAGCATCACTGTAAATGACAAACTCCTTACCCGAGATGGGTTGAGTAAGGATAGGAGCCTCAACAAGCAACTGCTTTAACCGATCAAAACAAGACTGACACCTGTCTGACCACTCAAATCTAACTCATTTCCTCAACAATCTAGTCATCGGAGCAGCAATCACAGAAAATCCTTTAACGAACCGACGGTAGTAACCTGCTAAACCGAGGAAACTCCTCACTTCCTGAACATTTCGAGGCGCTTTCCAATCAACTATCGCCTCAATCTTGGCTGGATCAACCTGAATACCTCTAGCTGAAACAATGTGACCCAAGAATGATACTTCTCGAAGCCAGAAGTCACACTTGCTAAGCTTAGCAAACAACTGATGTTCTCTCAACATCTGCAACACCAATCTGAGATGCTCCTCATGCTCACTCTCATTCTTGGAATACACCAAGATGTCATCAATGAACACTACCACAAATCGATCTAAGTATGGCCTAAACACACGGTTCATCAGATCCATAAAAGCCGCTGCATCCTGAACTCGAAGCTGGTAGTACCCTGATCGAAGATCTATCTTGGAAAAGACCCCCGCACCTCGAAGCTGATCAAATAAATCCTCAATCCTAGGCAATGGATACTTATTCTTCACTGTAACCTTATTAATCTGGCGGTAGTCAATACACATTCGCAGGGATCCATCTTTCTTCTTGACAAACAGAACTGGAGCTCCCCAAGGAGATATGCTCGGTCTAATAAACCCCTTATCCAATAACTCTTGTAGCTGAGATTTAAGTTCCCTCAACTCTACAGGAGCCATCCGATAAGGTGCTCTCGAAATAGGTGTAGTACCTGGCATGATCTCAATGGACAACTCTACCTCTCTTTCAGGAGGCAAACCAGGCAACTCGCTCGGGAACACATCACTAAACTCCCGCACTACAGGAATATCCTCAATCTGAACCTGATCCCTCCTGGAATCTAACACAACTGCTAGAAAAGCCTCACAACCTTTCCTGATAAATCTCTTGGCTTGCATCGCAGAAATAACATTATTCAACGAACTGGCACCCAAACCTTTCAAAAACACAAGAGACTGACATCTATCTCGAAGCACAACTGTCTTCCTATGGCAATCAACTACAGCCCGATGCTTTCCCAACCAGTCCATACCCAGAATCAGATCAAACTCTCTGAAAGGTAACTCAATCAGATCCGCTGGAAGCACAGCTCCCTCAACAGTCAGAGGACAACTCCTAAAAACTCTACTCACACTGACACTATGCCCTAATGGACTGGTCACACAAATCTCATAATCTAACTGATCAACTGAATGCAATTTATCAACAATTTTATCTGTGCACAAATATGAGTGTGTGGAACCAGGATCAATTAGAGCATACAACTCAGTGTCATGGAGTAGGAACTTACCAGCAATAACATCAGGCGCATCCTGCTCATCTCTGGCTCTCATAGCATAAGCTCTAATGGCAGCCTGAGGAGGACGCTCAACAGTCTCAGAAGCAGCTCCATCTCTATGCCATCCACCTCGCCCTCTACCTCGACCTCTACCTCGGGTAGCCTGAGAAGCATTCGAACCAACCCTACTAGCTCCTCCCTGAGGTCCTGAATCCTCAATCGACTGGGGACAACCAGCCACACGGTGCTCAGTGCTCCCACATCGGAAACATCCCCCAGTAAGCCACCTACACTCACCCCGGTGAGCCTTGCTGCAAGGTATGGCATCAGATTTACCTCCCCTACCAGAACCTGACACAGCTACAGAACCCTGACGTCTACCTCTAGAAGCCGGACCAGATGCTGACTCATCCTGTGGGTTCCTAGATCTCTTACCCGCTGAAGATCCTCCACGAGAAGAACTCCTCCTCTGAGCTCTCTCTCTCAAGACAGTCTCTGATAACTCAGCTCTCACAGCAGCCTCTACAATCTGATAATAGCTGACCCCTGGTATGCACATCAGAGAAATCAAAGCAATCTTCAAAGACTCATTTAACCCCGCCTCGAAATGCTTGCATCTAAAGTCATCAGTCATAACTCCACGTGGGGCATAGCGAGATAACCTGTTAAACTCTTTCTCATACTCTGCTACTGACATGGCCCTCTGCTTTAAACTCAAAAACTGCGCCCATCTCGCATCTCTATAAGTCTGAGTAATGTACTTCTTTATGAACTCACCCTCAAAGAACTCCCATGTAATCGGATCCGGTAACTGAGGATGCCTGCACACTAACTCCCACCATTCAAAAGCAGACCCCTGAAGAAGAGCTAATGCACACTCTGCCTGCTGGTCGGGAGGACACCGAATCTCTCTCAAGGCACGCTTCACTTTGTCTAACCATCTCTCTGCAATCTCAGACTCATTCAACCCAGTGCCATAGAAATCCTCAACTCCTGCCCTTCTCAAATTCTCCATAGGTGCTCTAGGAGCAGTCACTCTCTCCAAAACCCTAGCCATGTCCTGATGCAGTCTAAACATAGCCTCAAAGGGCATGGCTGCGGCCTCGGGCTGAACCCTAGCATGCTGAGCCAACACAGTAACAGAAACAGACTGATCTACAGCTGGAGGATTCACACTCTCGGCGGATTCCTCACGCGCACCATGAGCGGAATTAGAAGCCATCTAAACAAACAAGAAACAACCGTATCAGCCAACACAGATCTAGACACATACACATCTAAGAAACTCAGAACAATCACAATAACACCCAGAAACGCCTAAACCTATGCTCTGATACCACTAACTGTAACACCCCCTTCCCATACGTAGGCGATCCCATCCGATAAGGAGTGAGATGCCGTATGAGTCAAGGTATCACCACGAAATAGCAAAGTAAAACATACATCCATTCATAATGTACATTCAGAAATACAGAATAATTAAAAACTTTACATGCAGAAAGCAAAAGCTGATCATGCATTACTATAATAACTATTACAATAATGATCTGATCAACTAGCTGAAACAAATATTATTACATATACAAAATATAGATACAAAAGCGGAAGCTGATACAAAACTGATACATGAGAGTTCTATACAAAAAGAATCATCACTGCTACAAAAATAGCCCTACACTAAAAACTCTTCTGTGTTGGCTTGATGACGGCGACTCTCTCAAAGCAAAACGCCTTCCGCACCTGCACGGGTAAACACACCGTGCTAAGCGATAAATGCTTAGTGGGGAAACACACATAGTTTATGGATGGCCACTCACAATGGTCGTCAAAACATATCACATTCACAATGGCTGAATGCAAAAGCTTTAGCATAAATCATATAATCATGCTCATATAAATTAGCCATACAATCAGTATTTCATAATCATAATCATTTAGCAATAATCCGATATACATTACATCGATATACTCATCCAGTTAATACTTTTGTAGCCAAATCAGATCAGAGCAGCTCAATTAAACATTCAAAGAACACCTGCTGACTCTAGGTAGTGGATAACGAGTGTACAGACAGTACTTTCCGGGTACGAGCCGATTACAGACAGTACGTTACGGGTACGAATCGATTAAACCATTATACTTTAACTTTCACAGATATTTTTAAAAGGGACCTTAAACAAGATCCAATACAGAAAAGGGTTCGCGAGGAACCAAACGGGGACCTGATCGGGGTCCAAACAGAACTATGGGCTGCAGCTAACAGACTCTATTAGGCATGCCTAACTATCCACTTACTTGACTCTAGCAGGTTATACGTTATTCCAATTATGATTTCAAGTGTAATCTCATAAAAATACTCACATTCATATCAATGAATCATAAACAGAACATACATAACCCAAATTTTGTTTCACTCACAGTATATAATTTAATCATGCATAATAAATACAATAACAGTCGTATACACAAGTTCGTATAACATACAGTACGGAAAAACCATGAAAAATACCTTTAAAATACATTTTTGGAAATCTGGAGGCAAAGGAGTGACAGACTCATCCTAGTCGTGCTAAGGAGCACGAAATGCTGAAGGGGCTTCAGCACAGCACGAGTCATGCTGAGGAGCACGAGTCGTGTCGTGCTAAGCTCCTTCTCATCTCCTCCGTCTCACACTTCACCATCCGACTCACACACTGAAGGAGCACGAGTCGGATGAGGGAGCACGAGTCGGACAAGGCAAAAAGCTCAGCTTCACTTCCCTCCGTCTCGCACGCCACCATCCGACTCACACGCTGAAGGAGCACGAGTCGGATGAGGGAGCACGAGTCGGACAAGCCACCAGGAAGAACAGAAAACACGATTTTTGAAGAACACCTACTGTCACTTAATTTTAAAACTCAGAATTCAAAAACACAGCAATCCAACCTCAAATCTTAATTCAAACTCAGTTATCATGCATTACAGACCATTACAAATCAAAACCCATAATTATAACATCAAAATAATACCAACAAAACATGCATAAACATATCCAAGCCTCAAGAACACAAACCCTAACAATTTTACAGTAAACTCAAAATCAAGCACAATTCACAAACAAAAATCCCAAACCTGAAATTCTATGCTTCTCTTCACTTAATCCCACTGCTCCCAGCAATCTCCTTGCCTTTGGGATCACGTGAAGCCTCAGCTAAACACAAACAACCAACATGCAAACCCTAAATCAAATCTAAACTAAAGGAAGAAGAAAAAGATGGAAGCAAATAGAGAATAATATAAAGAATACAGTGACTTACCAACAGAATGCCTAAGGGAATGATTAGTTTCACCAACAAAGCTTGAATCAACACTAGGGTCCTTAGAGAAAGGAAAAGGAAGAAGAAGAAGAAGAAGAAGATGAGAATAGGAAATACGTAAAGAAGAACACGTTCTGTAATTTTCCTATTCTCATTCTTTTCTTTTCTTTTTCTTTTCTTTGCCTAAAACATGTGTTAATTTCCTATTGGTGAAACTAACCACTCACACCAAAATCACCTACACTACACACACCCAAAACCCTCTTAACTTATGCATACCCTACAATGGTATGAACACATGCACACAAATATTTCTCATTTAATTAACAGACTAGTGCCATGAATGCACCCACACAATAACAAAACCCCAAAAGCATATATGTTACTAAAATACCCTTATGAAATGCCGAACACATGCGAATGCTTACACTTACAGACAGACAGTCAGACAGACAGATAGACAGACTGACAGGCTCATTCTACTAGGGGGCAAATGGGGTGTGACACGACGGGCGTCGCCGCCCGCAGCAGGCCGAAACTCGCAAAAAAAAAATTCTTTTTTTAAAATTTTTTGTTAAAACACCATAATTTCAAAACTCACTTTTTTTATCTTAAAATAATTTTTTAAAACACTTCTAAAATATTTTTAAATTACATTTTTATTTATTTTTAATAAATCAATTTTGACAAGGAAATCATCATTTCCAACTTTTATTTTTTGCCTACAAATAGGCACACTTAATTTCATCATTGAGTAATCGTGATCTGTACTACCTCAGGACCCGATGTCTACAGTTGCCCCCAATTTTGGGAAAGCTGGCATGCAGGTGCCTAGGTGAGCCAAAATTCAGGAAAGATGAAGAAGCGTGTACCTGAGGCGGCGACCTTCCTGTTGCCACGAGAAGGAAATCATCTCTTTAGGTCACCATCTAGACTGTGGAGCAATTGTCATCCTTTCGGGGTGCACCGAGTCTGCTCCAGACTTACAAAATGCAAAAATTGCTCTCCTGACCTGCACCGAGCTTGCTCCAAACTTACAAAGTGCGGATGTCATCCTCAAATAATGATGCGCTGAGTCTGCTCCAGACTTACAAAACGCAAGAATTGCTCTCCTAAACTGCACCGAGTCTACTCCAGACTTCCAAAATGCAAAGATTGCTCTCCTGAGCTGCACCGAGTTTGCTCCAAACTTACGAAGTGCGGATGCCATCCTCAAATGGCAATGCACTGAATCTGCTCCAGACTTACAAAACGCAAAAATTGCTCTCCTGAGCTGCACCGAGTTTGCTCCAAACTTACAAAATGCAAAGATTGCTCTCCCGAGCTACATCGAGTTTACTCTAAACTTACAAAGTGCGGACGCCATCCTCAAATGACAATGCGCCGAGTCCACTCCGGACTTACAAAACGCAGGAAGTGCTCTCTTGAACTGCATCGAGTCTGCTCCAGACTTACAAAGTGCTGGGTTTCATCCTCCAATGGCGATGCACCAAGTCTGCTACAAACTTACAATGTGTGAAGATTGCTCTCCTGAGCTGCAACTATTCTCCAAATAAACTTCGTTAAAATAATTTATCACGGTAATCATTTTAATCATTTACCTTTCGCAAAGTCTCAATTGTTATTTTCTCATTCTCTTATTTATCATTTGCGATCCTCATCTGGACTTTTCCTGCAAAGCTATGTGCACAGGGATATGTACAAGGGATTGTCCATGCATGTGTAAAATGCCATATGCAGATATGAGATGTATGCAAAAATGGATAGACCATATACTGGGTGGTCAAGGGTCCGTTCAGGACGCAGCTTGGCATTGTCTGATGCTCCCAAGGATCTAGAAAAGCATCTTCTTGGCTTAGGAATTCTGACCCATGATCCCCTCAAGGAGAACCGACTAGTGTGAATCTTTGCCCCCAGGCCAATGAGTATGTGCCTTTTGTTATGAATGGTACAACATTTTGCCCGCCAGGATTCTGACTCATGTCCCGCATTATACCTCTTCTGCCTGAAAAGAGATCATCTGAAGAACCACCGCCTTATCGCCCCAGGTGCCGGAGGTCTATACCTCATCCGTTCGAAGGGAGATTGTCCGCAGTGTCACCGCCTTATCGCTCTAGGCATTTGAAGTCATTGATTGAAGGTAGTGCATCCCTTGTGGATTTTCACACTAGCTTTTCTTTGTGGGAAATGCGTCCTTTTCGGATTTTCACACAACCCTGTGCCTAATTTTTGTCTGGAATGGACCCAACCCAATCCAGCGGCCTTTATTCATTTCATTTTTTATAGAACAGACTGCCTGTTTCTAGGCTGCCCTTTGGCCTAACTTTTGCTTAGAGGGTCAGTTACGGTTTCATCTCTAACGGCCTTTTTTTTTACAGGCGTGGCTACAAGAAAAAATGAAGCTACTGTCAAAGCCTCCTTCTATAGCAATTGCCAATTATTTGCTGAGACATCTTCCCCTAAGCAGCAATTATATCCCCTTGCCTCCTCCGATGAAGGTGTTGTTAGGGTGAGGTGGCGAACAAAAAGGGTCAGCTTCCTGTGCCCCTGGCTCTCCTTTTTGTTCCCTTGTGTGGATTTCACGAGACCACTTTCGATATCATCGCCTGTTGTATTTGACATCTCAGAGGGATTTAAGATATCGTGAGGCCTTGTCTATCTTTCCAGGGTGGCATCTTATCATCGGCCTTCAAACCTAAGTACCATAGGCCCTGGACACAACTGCTTACAAATAATCATCATACCGCAGGTCAAAGACTACATCCTTGCTTCCACAAGTGCATACAAAAGAAGGGTGCTTAGCCCCGCGGTCGACAATAGGACCCATCAGCTCAGGCATCTGGTTGGTGAGAGCAAAAATAGAGTATAGCCATTTAGATTTCACACGCTCAGTAATGAACAGTGTTTTCTTTTTATATATAAAAGAACTAGGAAATGATGAATACATGAGTTGAGCCGCTTTTATTTTATCTATTTGAAAAGATTGTGTGCATTTCAGCATGATTTCTCCATACATTATCACCATTTAACATAGATTCAGAATGCAAAATTACATTTAATCTCAAAATGGATCATAAAAGCATCAAAACTCCTATTTTCAATCAGCCCTCTCGGGTTTTCTTGATTGGACATTTTCTCTCAAGCCTCTAATTTTTGCCCAGGATGCCTTTTTTCGATTTTCACCCTGACGAGGCGTCCAATTTTAGCAAGGCCGCCTTTTTTCAGTTTTCAACGCGCGGGGCATTTATTCTCTTCTTTTGATTTTTAGTCTTTAGCCATGGAACCTCTTAGGTCTGTCAATGCTGACTGGTTCTTTGAACTTGCTTCCCTTGCTATCTGTTAGAGTTGCTACTCCATTGGATACCAACTTCTTAAGAATAAAACTTTCCATGTTGGCCTGAATTTACCTTATATGTCATGAATGTTTGGTTTCATTTGCCTGGAGACTGAATCTCCTCCTTTCTAGCAAGTGTTTCTAACTTTCTTTCCACATGATCGAGCAAGTCTTTTCTGATAGATTCAATGGTGATAATAAGCCCGTGACCCATTCTTGTTTAACATGTTCGACTACAGTAATTGTTATTGTGCCCAATCATTTTTTAAAATTCGGGCTTCCATGACTATCTCTAAGGGTTTAAGCTCCACTTCAATAGGCAACATTGTTCCCATCCTGTACACCCAGGAATAAAGCGTTGGCTCTCGTAGAGGTTCTAATGGTGGCTCTATAGCCCCAAAGTGCCAAAGGTAATTTCTTTACCCAACCCTTGTAGCTCTGAACCATTTCAGCCAAAATCTTCTTGACGTTCTTGTTGACCGCCTCAACTGCCCCACCGGCTTGAGGGCAACATAGAGAGAATTTATTATACTCATTGTCATACTTCTAGAGCACCTTCTTAGCTTTACCCATAAACTTCCCCCCTTCCTTAAACACAATGTGGTGCGGGAGACCACATGACATATCAAATTCCTCTCGATGAACTTCCCTCAATGAACTTGTCAATATCCCGAGCACCGACTTTCTTGAAGGACTCACCTTATACCCACTTGGTGAAGTAGGTGTTAGCAATTGTGATGAACCTATATCCGTTAAAGGCCGTAGGGCACACTTCTCCTATGATATATATTCCCCAAGCTCGAGCAATCCGTATCCATTATAAGTCCATAGAGTCCTTGTCTCATAATCCTTTTCGCCAGCATTTCACCATCTATATGGGTTTTGCATATTCCAGCATGAACTTCTTCCATGACCTTCTTAGCTTCTTGCTCACCCACACATCTTAACCTTGCAGATCAGTCTTTTGGTCATTTATGGTAGCCAAGAAGGATGGCAAAGTACGGGTATGTGTAGATCAATGGGATTTGAACAAAGGTTGCCCAAGGATGACTTTTCTTCCTTTCCCCCTTCTTTTTGTTTTTTTTTTTTGTTTGTTTTTATTTTTTTTTTATTTTTTAGACAAGCCTGGTTCAAATCCTAATAGTTCTCACATGCACACACTTTCTTTCTTAACTATTGGGACAATGTTGACCAACCAAGTCGGGTGTTGTACTCCGATAAAAAATTAGCCTTGCTTCTACTTGTGGATTTCTTCTTTTAACCTTTTTTACCTATTCTGGCTTAACTCTTTTGGGCTTTTGCTTGACTAATCCATGATTGGGATATGTTGACACAGCGTGTTTGGTGACTTCACGATTATTTCCTGGCATGTCTTCATAGGTTTAGGCAAAGACTTTTATATTTTTTTTTTATTTTCTCTCTTTTAGTCTCTCTTCAGGAGTCACATTAGATACTATCAAGATTTTCTTTGGGTTCTCCAAAGTTTTGAGATTAAATGGAATGACATCAATCGAATCAATGTCAAATATGAATGTGTCATGATTATGCATAGTGAAATTACAAGAAAATATCACACAAATAAGCAAAACCATTCAAAAACTAGGATTAAAAACATCGTTATTAAATAATTCAAAAATAAAAAGAACATATAAATAGCTAACATCCTCCTTTCTTGCTAACACGGATGCTGTAGTCAGCGGTCTATTATCATCTTCAGGAACCATCCTCTCGCCCTCTCAGTTCTGCATTAATGAGGCCTTGAATAAGCTTCTTTAGAGTTCGGCACCCATCAGTCTCATGCCCAGTGTGCTGATGGTAGGCACAATACAGATTTGCTCGGTGACTGGAATGCCTTTGGCTCCTGACGGGTTTTGCAGACTTCGGCTGTAACTTCCCCTTATCGATGAAATGAAAGAAATACTCAGATAAAGGCTTATCCCAGATGGCATAACAGCCTTGAGTAGCTCCAACATTTGAAACCTGGGTGGCCTCAATGTCTCTCACACTGTTATCACCGAGACTTGAGTTTCCCTAATTATCTCCCCCAATGACGTCGCCCCCTCCTTCAATGATCGGCAGCTGTTTGCTATTAATAGGATCCTGAGCTTGACCTTTCAGGGTTTGGCAATCATCCCTCATATAACTAGCATGTCAACAACACTTTATTTGGCCTCGATTTCTGGCTGGGTTAGCCAACCATGGACACAGGTCCCCCTCCAATGCTTGAGGCAACGATCTGCCTATACCAAAATAATACTTTTGGGCTGTTCTAATCATTGATGCTTCTCCTGTCCCTTGAGTGCCAACACAGCTGTCACACTTATATGGTCGACCTCTCTTTCCTAAGCTCACAGAGATTTCCTTGCGAGCAGCTAGGGTAATTACAAGTTTGGACTTTGAAATCTCTTCTTCAAGGACATCCATCATTCTTTTCAGGCCCCGTGTCACTGCCAAGAGCCCAATCTCTGAAACATACCCTTTGCCTTTTTCGCTCGGGTGATGGAGCAACAGGCGCTTTTCCTCTAGACTCAGTTGCTGATAGGTGCACTTCCTTAGTTGGATCATGCTCTTTTTGCAATATGGTAGGAGCAGTAGGCTGTTGCTCGATGGGTGGGACCATGGCGGCGACTAAATTCTCCATAATAGTCATTGTCTGCTTTAAACTATCAAACCCTCCCTTCTTTCTTCTTCGCCTCATTATCCTCTACCTTGAGAACTTTGTTTGTCACAACCTAAGGAATTACTAGCTCTTCCTCTTCCTCCACTATGAAATCATCTTTCGGGTCAAGAATTCTTCTCTGCTTTACAAGTGTCGCTACTCTAGGCTTAATAAGTGGTTATTGTACAGCGGCAGTTGCTATAACAGTTTCTTCTATAATAGGCAGTTCAACTTGCTCAACAGCAGGGGCTACAAGAGATTGCTCGGCACCCGGTGCCATTTGAGTAGCGATATTTTCCATCATGGCTAATATCTTCCTTTCAAAATCCTTAAACCTCTTATCTAAGTCCTGTACCATCAAAGCATCAGTCTCCTGTGGTAAATCTTCAATCACATACCCTGAAATCTCTGCCAACTAATTCAAACTCTGCTTGCTCCTCGAGCAACTATGGGGGGCCCCAAAACTTCCCAGGTAAACGGTTTATAGTGGCTAAAAAATCTAAAGGGTTAGAATAATGCATGAATGACATGCAATGCATGATTGTGCTATGCGCGGAATAAATTTATGCACAGGATGATACGTGCATGTGAAAATTATGTGCATAGAATAGAATGTACACATGCGGCATGAAATGTACAAGAATTTTTTTTCTTTACGTGCGCATAAATGACACATAATGCATGGGCATGCTGTGCAATATTCACAACCACATGCAAGCAAGCATATTCTTTCACCCTTGTTTCTCCCACACTCGAGGTCACGCGTTCTCTTTCATAGGTGGGCTTAAACCATGAGTCAACAGGTGACCCTATGAACGCGTATAGTGCACGGTGAAAAACCAACAGCATAACACTCTTAATTTAAAGCACAATCGTCATTTTGGCCATTACATATTTGAACACTTCAATCAATCAAATTAAGGTGAACCTACCGGGGCATGGAAGCCTTTGATAGAAGACCACTCAATTTGCTTAATTTTGTCTAATACATAATGACCCACATCACAAGCATCGTATTACAGCTCATACCACCTAAGGGAAGTATCTATTGCCATTACGTGAGCTTTGGTCAAAAGTGATGTTACTTTAGGGCTACCTAAGCATGATCCCTGCCAACGGATCTAGCTTATCACGAGCATAAGGACCGATTGGATCTCCATTTCATTTACCATAAGGTACGAGGATTGGGCTGGTGATTATCCCTAACACTTCCCCATATTGAGTGAATGTAGGGTCATGCTTCGAGAATGCACCGGGGTTAAGAAAGGGACCAAACTAGCATAATCTAAGGCTCTAGCATGGATGCAATGCAATTTTCAAAAGAGATAGAATTTTAATTTAAAAAAACCCAATTAACCAAGACACTTTTGAAGCAAAGTCTCAAAATCCCCAGTGGAGTCGCCACTGTGATGCGCGCCAGACCCGATCGCTTCCCGAAAGCCCGCTTTTAGGGCCCAAAAGGGTTTGCATCTTTTGATTTTGGGCAATCATGAGATATTTTGGACACCTCCTTCCAGTAGAACACTGGAAAGATCATCTAATCCCATGAAGCCTTTAGGAACCTTTGAGATATTTTGGAGTCGCCAACCAATTTACAAGAAATTGGAAAAGTTCATCTAACCTCGGGGGTCTAAACCAGAGAAAGATTCAAAACTTCACTCTTATTAATGCCTTGGTTAATTATAACTAGGTTTTTAATTTTAAATTTCTATCTCTCTTCTCACGCGGTCATGCATTAAAAAAAGGCGCAAGTCAAACACAAAAGAAAGTAGTAAAGAAAGCAGTAAAGAAAGCAGTAAAATAATAAAACAAACTAAAAAGAATAAAAAGTGGGACAAAATACAATCCCCCAAAATAAAAAAGGTATTAACATTTGGAATAGAAAATACAATCCCCCAAAACAAAATCAAATAAACATAAATAAATAATAAACTCAAATAAATAAATAAACATTCATAAATCGAGATATTGTTTAAGATAGGAACATTGGTTCCTTCATATTTACTTTAGAAAATTGAAGAGCTATTTTTGGCATATTTAGGAAAATCGGGATGAACGATCCCATTTTAAGAAAATTAATTCTTCTTTGTAAAATGAGCTTTATTGGTTGAAATTAGAACATTAGTCCCATCTTATTATAAAAAATCCCAATTTATTAATATAAATTTGTGTGATTTTTTAATTAACGTGCATAAAAAAATAAATAAAATTATTACAAATTATATAATAAAAAAACAAATAAAAGCAAAAATAATAATAATGCTAAAAATACTAAAAATGCTAAAAATATAAATTCCACCAAAATGGTGTCTTCAAACCTCCATGAGCTCCCACTTGTCATTTGAAAATCTCACACACAAAATAAGTATTGAAATAAAAAATACAAATAAAAGTGATGTTAGTAATAAAAAAAAATATATTTAAACATGCAACATATGAAAATGGAAACAATAAAATATATCATATATGACAAATCAATTAAATGATATAATAAAAATAAATAACTTAACCTATTGACAATTCAACATGCATAAAAGCATAAGTGATAAAAATAATAGTAATAATGACAATAACAAATAATACTAACAAAAATAAAAATAATAATAGTAATGATAGTAGTAATAATATATAGTAATGATAATAATAATACTAATGATGATAATAATCACATTAATGATAATAATAAAACAAAAGTAATAATGATATTAACCATAACAATAATAATAAACAATAACAATAAAGAAGATGAACAATCAAGCAAGCAAAAATAAAAAGAAATAAAATAAACAAAACATGTTAAAGCATGTTAAATAATAATAATAATAATAACAACAACAATATGAACAATCAAACAAGAACACTAGAATAAGAAATGAAAAATATTGAATATATGACTACATCACATAAAAATACAAAATAATAGGTCTAAGAGAATTTACATGATTACTAATTACCCATAAACAAATAATATAATAGTGATAGAAAAAGCAAAATTAAACCCAAAATACTTACCCTCAAAATTTGGTTTGATGATATGAAGGTAAATGATCCAATTCATTGTCTTGATTTATAAGAATAAGATTAGAAAAATAAAATATATAACAAAATTTTATCCCAAGAACAAATAATAAATTTATTTGTCTTAATGAAAAATTGTTAAATAAAAAGAAGAAAATTTTCAAGAACAAAAATTATTATTTTTGCCTTAAGAATTAACTTAGGAAAATTAAAATACTTGGAGAACTTGTTCTTGAAGAACAAGAAAAAAAGAAAAAGAAGAGAAAAAATATTTTTTTCTTAAGAAAAATTCCCCCAAAAATTCTCTCCAAAATCCCCCTTTTATACCTTAAAATAAACCCAATTTAATGAAGAAATTAAATTAATTTAACTCCCATTAAACCCCAAAAAACTGAATAATTTGAAAGGTTGGAAGATAAAAGGTTTGAAAAATTAAAATCTACAAAAAAAAATCAAAGAAAAACATCAATTTGGGCCAAAAAAGGGACCTGGGGGCTGCAGGGGGTGTCGGGCGCACGTCAGGGGCGAGCGACGCCCGACAGGCATTACCGCGCTCTGTCGCAGGCCGACACTCGCAAAATTTTTTTTAAAAAAAAAATTGTTAAAACACCATAATTTCAAAACTAACTTTTTTTATCTTAAAATAATTTTTTAAAACACTTTTAAAATATTTTTAAAATACATTTTTATTTATTTTTAATAAATCAATTTTGACAAGAAAATCATCACTTCCAACTTTTATTTTTTGCCTATAAATAGGCACACTTAATTTCATCATTAGGTAATCCTGATCTGAGCTGCCTCGGGATCCGATGTCTACAACAAGGTCATGTAAAAATCTCCAAAGGGATGCATTTCCCACTAAGAAAAACTAGCGTGAAAATCCACGAGGGGCGTGCTACCTTTAAAATAATGATGAATGGCACCAAGAGTAATCAAAGGCTTCCAGTTGCGAGTTGCGAAGTCAGTGCGGAGGGAACCCGGGCCACGAATCATATCAGTGGAGGTTATCCAAGAATGATATTGCGCCCCGACACCTAGGCCACTCAGATGAATGGTGTCACTCTCATTCCGCATAGCATATGCACATTCACGCGCATAACTTACCCTTGCATATGGATTTTAATTCTGCAGGAAATATTGGCAGTGAAGGTTACCCAAAAAAGTATCCCCAAAGCATTCTGGGAGTATTCAAAAAATAATAAATAAATGACTGCTCCTTTTTTTGGGGTTGCCTTTGCGATGCGACCCGCCTAGGGAACCAATAGATGTTCCACACCCAGCATGATTACCGATGCATAGAGACAGAGGTCTGAGGCATTATGTCGCCCACAGTTTTTGTCCAGTAAGTTTCTATCCTGGGCATTCTTGGAACAGATGGGCATGTAGGAGGAAGTCCGCATGCTGTTAACAGCCATGGACTGGATGGATTTCCTCACACCAGCTTTCCTCACATACCCAAAGGTTACTAGAGAGTTCCTGGCTACACTTAAGTACGAGGGGTCCTCAAGATTAGACACAGATCTTGACGCCATATCTTTTTGAGTTAGAGATGTGGGGTATATAATGAGTCGCTTGAGTTTTGCAGAGATCGTGGGCCTTCCAACCGGAGACCATATACAGGTATCGAACAAGGCTGATCTGGCACACCGATGGGAGGTGATCACAGTACTAGGGGCGCATTATGACCGTAACATAGCCAAGAGTACTTTATTAGCTTCACAGGTTTATAGATATGTTCAGAGGGTTTTGGCTAGCAGCTATTTGGGCAGAACTGGTAGTCCTAGTGCTATCAGTGCTGCGAAAATTTGGAGTCTATGGGCCATGGTAACGGGGATGCCGCTCAACATTAGACTTGAGATCGGGGTCGGTATGGTTAGACAGAGTCAGAGGACTATAGCGCAGCTATGTATAGGTGGGGTAGCCACTAGCTGGGTGCTATTGCACTTAGGTCACGACCCCAACACGTTTGGCCTGCACATGGATGGGGACATTTATGTTGATTGGGCTCTTGCCAAATATATGGGCATGGTTGAGCAGTTGCCTGGGCAGGTAGGGGAGTATAGACTACTTACCATGGCAGAGACTCGGCAAATATACCATTTACCTTCGCTCGAAGCGGCGGTGCCACCCGAATATTAGTCTCAAGTCGAGGAGGAGTCTCCACTGCCTCAGCCAGATGAGGGGTATTATTATCCGTAGCTAGGGGGAGGTGAGCCTCACTCGCCGCTAGATGGTATGGATATAGATATAGATCTGGAGGATCTTTTTTGCACTCTATCATCGTTGTCACCTCCGAGGGATCAGATGCGCTCTCCTCCTATACATATTTGGGGGTTAGATCCTCAGGCATCTGGGGGGTATCATCCCCACGGCCGTCCAGATCTCCAGTAGCATCTACTTCGACAGCTCCGCCACGGCCACCTGGGCTAGGGATAAAGCGGAGATAGAAGAGCACAGAGGCCCTAGTCCAGGCCACGTAAAGGGAGATTTTGGCGGCGTTAGATGCTTGATCCCAGCGTTTTTGTAACACTCTTATAACACTATACTATACGTACAGTAATTGGATGACTCAGTTATCCCGTTAAACTACAGTCACAATGTTATGCTACAATACACAGTTCAGTTAAAAAAAAATTTCATTTAACTATCGATGATACACCAAAAATATTAACAACAATACATCAGTAAATACATAGTACTATTAAAACTCGTACCTATCTTACTTAGAACATAACTTGTATTATCCATTATGACCATATACATGCCATGTCAATGCTACTGTCCTTGTCATCTGTCACTCTTCGCCATCGATATACATGTCAGCCACTTCAAACTTCCTACTTTACATAACCTGCACGCAGTTACAGGATTACGTGATGAGCATTAAAATGCCCAGTGATGGATACATATCCTAAACTTTTCATCTATGATTATTTATGCATGCATACACACAAGGTTTCTTATTATCCATTTTAGTTTATTCCTCATAATTGTTTATTTTGGCTTGTTACCTTTTTACTATTATTATTACCGATTAAATTATCCTAACTACTTTTATTATCACCGTAATTACGATAGTTAGCATTATACATATTCATTTGTCTTTCCTTTTTTTATTCTTACCTTTTCTTTTTATCTTAAACATTTTCACTTTAATTACGTATTAACATTTATCTTTTTAAATTTATTTACCTGTAACATTTGTTCATTATTCATTCTTAAGTTTCTTTTTCCTTTTCTTTAATTTTTTTTATCTATTTTATTTATGTATTTTCTAATAATTTTCATTATTTCCATTTCCCTTTATCATTGACAATACAATCCTATTTTATTTACTTTCTATTGTCTATTACTTTCCTTACATATCTATATTCATCAATTAAATATAATTATATGATATACAATTTTCTTAATAACTTTATTTACATTACAGTTATTACTATTATCAATCTCCTTATTTCATTACTATGTCTATAACTTTCCTCTTAATACTTTTTGTTATTATTACTATTTACGTGTTTATCCATATCCACCGTTTCTGAGTTCATTTTTCGTATTGTTACTTAATTCATTTCTATCATTATTACTGTTATTGCTATTACGATTAAAGTTGGTATTATTATTTTTATTATGTTTCCTACTTTAGTTTATTATACAATCTATAATTCAGTTGCCCTATTGTTACCAGTTACATACTTACCACTATTATATTTATATTATCATTTACTGCTATATATATATATATATTTATTTATGTCATAAACATTATATGTGTCACATCAATTATTTAACACTATCATTATTTTCCTTTCAATTACCAGTATTATAATTCATAATACCATATAAATAATTTCTCTTATTATCATTTTATTTGTTAACATTAACGTTGTCAAAATTATTTACATGAGTATAAATATTAATATTAGTATTGTTTTCATTATTATCGGACCATTAATTTTCTTATTAACATTTTATTATAAACCTAATACTCATTTTACTTATAGATTATCTTTAATTTTGTAATTTACATTTCTGTTACTTATCTACAGTATAGTTTCTAGACTTTTACTAAAGTTACGATATTACTACTTATTCAATTAATTATCGCATATTTGTTCATTTTATCTTTTTAGTTCTTTTATTAGTAATAACATAGTTATTTTATATTTTAATTCCTTCAGTTATATTTACATTCCAATTTTTATCCTTTTAACATCATTTTATCATTTCTTCATCATTTTTCCTTTTCAATCCGATTCTTGATATGTAAATTATCATTTAATCTAAAATTACCAACTTATGGTTATATACAATTTAAATTCTTCTTTTAACAACTACTACAGATCTTGCTAATATTATCACTACTACTATCATTACTATTATTATCATTTTATTTTGAGTCATTAATTTCTCCAACCCTACTTATTTATTCAATTAACATTTATAATACTTGATAATTACATTTTACCCCTTTTTAAATTATATTACTGTTATTAATTTACCCTTCAGTCCCTAACTTTTCACTGAATTACAATACTAGCCTTTCTGTTCATTTATTTATAGTGATGCCATTAAATAACTTCATTATTACATTTATTTCATTATTTGGCATCTAGATTTCCAATTAGCCCTTACAATATTATTTAATACTAATTTACACTTAAGCTCTCTTAATTTTTTTTATTTAAATTACAATTTTACCCTTTAATTACAATATATTTATAAATGTGCCATTAAGATTATTTCTTTCTTACTTTTCACATTAATTTCTTTTCTTATATGTAAAATTCCTATTTAATCCCTAAATGTCATTTTGATGTCAACTTACCTTTTAGTCCTTGATTCATTAATATTTTTACTTAGTTTGATATTTAATCACATATAACTTAATATTTTCCTTTTTAATTCATTCTTTTACATAATTACTATTTTTCCTTTATTACTTTAAAATCCTTACATTTTAGTCCTTTTTACTCTATATTCCTTTATTAATATTCGTTCACTCGTTTTAATTCATTTTCTATTATTTTGACATACAATTTATTATTTAATCCTTTAATACTATTTTTGTACCAATTTACGTTTTAGTCCTTATACAATTATCAATTTACTTACTTTACTAATTCATTTCCTATTTTCTCTTAATAAGATATTTGGAAACTAATTAATTGCTTGCATGTGAATATTTGTGATTTGATGAAATAAATGGATTGAATTGGATGTATATGAGTTGATGCGAAATGGAATTGATGATATCTTGCATAAGAATTGAGATTCACGTGTCTAAATGATGGGGGTTAAAAAACTATTTTAGGACTCACTTGACCTTTCTTCGATTTTTAGGATATAAATTGAAATGATGTGTTTTTAGTGGCATATGAACCATAACTTCTAAACCTACAAATGTCCTAGAAATAGCCATGAGCTAATTTTGGGTCTAAGTGCTTTAAAAATGGCCAAAACATAAGTGTTCCTATTCTAGACGGGTCAATGGAGCAGTGTGTGCTTCTAAGGCCATAACTCCCAAGATTTAACTTCAAATGATCTGAAATTCTATCAGTAGAAATTTAAGACATAGGGGAATAAAAGTCTATAAGATAATTTTTGCTAAAAATGCCATTTGCTAGCTCAAAATTGCGTCATAAGTGGGAAGTTAGTTCTAACTCGTCACTTGACTCGGCACCAGGGTGACGACTCATGATAGAAAGCTTCTGTCATGAGTCGGATGATATATGAACGATATTTGTATGGACATTGTGATAGTAATAAATGATAGGGTATTGAGAACATATAATGAATGTATGGTTATGCATGGTTATGGTTAATTCATAAGGAAATGTTTATAGTGTACATGAATTACATGAAAATAGTAGTGATATGCATATAGCATGTTTTGATGCATGTTTGTAGACATGTTTAACTAGTATGTGGATAAAATTGAATGTGCATTGGTTTAATTGAATGTGCATTGGTTTAATGGGATAAATAAGTGTCTGTTACATGAAGTGAATTAGTGAATATTGTGTAAAGTGAAATCTTTTAGTTGAGCCAAAGTTTGATATAGATGTGGACATCTATGGGATAGTGATTCGATACCATCGGGTATCTAGTGACGACACCTCCCCAGTACCGAGTGATTCGATACCTTTTGTTATCTAGTGATAACACCTTCCCAGTGTCGAGTGATTCGATACCTTCGGATATTTAGTGTTGACACCTCCCCGGTGTCGAGTGATCCGATACCTTTGGGTATCGAGTGTAGACATCTTTACGATGATACCAAAAGACCCCAAAGTACGTTAAACACACAATCAATAGAGTGCCTAGTCAAGTATGACTGTCCTGAAATGGCTCTTCCTGGCCAACTGATGGACTGTCCTGTTAGACTGACAGCACTGATAAAGAAAATCTGTTCAACATACAAAGGAGTTTTAGATACAAGGATCCCCAGAATAATAATAAGAATATTTTAATGAAAGAGAAAAAGGAAACTTTAGAAATACATAGAAAAGAGAAGTATTAGAGAAAACTTGTAGGAAGAACTTGTCCTCCTCCTCCATTTTATTCCATATTTATAGCCTATAAAGAGGCTTACACACCTAGAATACAAACTAATACATATGATCACTTCCTTAAGATAAGAAGGAATCTTCTTTACAAAAGCTAAGGCTAAGGATTAAAACCAAATAAAGCTACTTTAAAAAAGTAGGAGGAATATATTCCTCTTTTACAAAGCTACTTTAATCAAAGATACTTTATTTATTCTTGATGGGCTCATGTGATGGTGACATGTTCATATCCTCAGGATCTGTATCATCATTCTGTGGGGTCCAATCGAGATCTTCATTTGCAAGATCTTTACCCTTATCTGGCCCTTGTTGCTCAGGTGTGGCCAAATGCTGTTCAGGAGATGATAAAAAGTTTTGTGCCATTGTATCTCTTAGAAATGCTTCATCATCAAAGAGATTGACATTAAGATCAAGATAAGGATCCTGTGAATCTTGGAAAAGTGAATCCATAAAATTTGGTCGGAGAGAGGATTCTGCTGTATCATATGTGGGAGGATTCAGTGAAGCTGGTTCAACATTATTTAATTCACAGAGGGTGTTCTAAAGGTTTTTCTTCCAAAGAGGATGTCGACAGTCATCAAAGTCATCAAGTACTTCCCAACACCAAGCTTGTGGTTGGGTCCAGATAGAATTACTAGCTGGATTCCAGATGTAAGGCCTGTGGAAAAAATAAACAACAGATAGTTTCTTTGCCTTTTCAAAATCTTTCTGCCAGATTTTTCGTGCTTGAATTTGGCGAAGAAATTCATGACGCCACCATGACAATGGTGCGTACCATTCTAAGAATTGCCAAATATAGGAACCTTGTCTGGAAGGTTCTGTGAGAAGATCGAAAACATCAACAAGTGGGAAGATGACTTCATGAGTGTGCAAAACAGACAGACACCATAAGAACCATAGTTCTTCATCACAAAAGGGTGCACTTGGGTAAATTTTAAACAGAATACTCCAAGGTTTTTCAAGATTGAAGTAATTCTTGGTAAGATTCTTCTTAAGACAGAAGAGATGGAGAAAATAAAATAAATGACGAAGAGCAAAGGCTTTTATATAAGAGGGAGATTTCAGAGAACAGTTTGGAGGATGAGATGCTTTTTTCAGAGCTGGCATATGCAAGATAGGAATCTGAGATTTTCTGGGACTTGGATTGGGAATAAACCTATCCATGGAGAAAAGTAATGGAAGGATTGGAGATTGTAATGGGAGAGTAGGTTTATGAGCAAGTCGTGAAAGATAATCAGGAATAAGGTTCTTATCCCCTTTTATATGCTCGACTTGAAAGTTGTATTTGCTAAACCATTCTGCCCATCTTAGAAGTTGGTGATGTGGCACTGACTTCCCTTTGAAGTTAAGTATCTTAGGGAAAGAAGAACAATCCATTACAACAGTAAAGTGGTGTCCAATCAAGTGAAACTCAAACCTTTTGATTCCATACTTTACAGCTAAGATTTCTTTAAAGGTTGAGTAGTAGTGACATTCTGACTCTTTGAACTGACCACTTGCATATCCACAAATATGGTGGACTTTGTCTTTTTCTTCCAAAAGTACTGCTCCCCAACATTCATCACTTCCATCAGTTTGTAGTATCATTTTGCCAGTGGAGAGAATCTGAAGAGGTGGCAAATTCTGAGTGACTGCTTTGATTTTTTGGACTGATCTGGAGTGGATATCTGACCAAGCAGGTGGATTCTTTTTCAAAAGCTGTGTTAGTGGTTTGGACAGGTGGCTAAAATGATGGATGAACTGTCTGATGTAATTGGCTATTCCAAGGAATTGCTGGACCTGCTTTTAAGAAAGTTGGTGATCTGAAAAGTTGAGCAATTCTTTTGCAAGATGTGGCTGAGGTTGATAGGATCCATTAGCGAAATGCATTCCACGGAAATCAATTTCTTTCTGTGCAAGAATCATTTTTGATGGTGAAAGCATGATTCCATGTTCCTTTGTTAGAGAGATGAATTGTTGTAAATGATTTTGGTGTGTAGGAACATCTGGAGAAAATATCAACACATCATCAATGTAAATTAGTGCAAAGGAAAGAATTGACTTATAAACCCTTATCATAGACTGTTGGAAAATGGAAGGTGCAGTTTTAAGACCGAATGGCATAACAGTCCATTGATAATGAAAGTTTGGGATACAGAAAGCTGTTTTGGGTCTATCAGTGGGAATTATTCCGAGCTGCCAAAAACCTGCTTTGAGATCAAACTTGGAGAAAATCTGAGCATTATGGAGGTAAGGGAAAAGAGATGAAATATTTGGTAAAGGGTATTTGTTGTCTTTGAGAAAAGGGTTAAGGGGTGTATAGTCAATAACAAGTCTCTTCTTGCCTCGGACTTGTTCAGAGTGTTTATTGACATAAAAGGCCTGACAGGCCCAATCAGATTGGGTAGGCTCAATCAAATTCTGGGTTAAAAGTTGAGAACATTCATCTTGGGCTAAAGCAAAATCTTCTGGTGACATTCCTGGATGAGTAGCTCTTGTGGGATTTATATCTTCAGACTTTTTGAAAGGAAGGGTAATGAAGAATTCTGGTCTGGTCCACAAAGGGTTTGGATTTTTCGAGAGAAAATCAGTGTGAGATACTGCACAACAATGGGTTTCAAGTTCACTTTGGATTTGAGCAAAGGGTCTTGGGTCAAAGACAGGGAAAAGTGAGTGAGTAGTAGTATAAGGCTGGAAGAATTTTTTGTATTGAAGGCCATTGGGTTTTATTCTGAGATGAGGTAATTTGCAATAAGCATCAAAGCCAAAAACAAGATCCTTTCCTGGGAGCTCTGATCCAAAAGCATGGATCCAGACAAAACAATCAGGAAATAACTGGATTTTTATGGGGTTTCTGGTTTTGAGTTTTATTGTAAGCACACCTTTGTTGGCTGCTTGAAAGTGTTGGGTATATGGAATCCAACAGGAAGGAGGAAGAATTTTTGGATTCAAGATGGTGTTATGGGCTCCAGTGTCTATGAAGGCTATTATGCTAACAGGATTAGCATATTTATCAGGAAATACTTTTGCTGGGACCAGTGGGATTGGATGGGTTGATAATATGGATTTTGGTGGAGATGGAAATGGTTCAATGGTTGAAATTTCAGAAATACCATATTCATCTTCATCAGAGGAATCAGAATCTGAGAAGTCAGAATCAGTATACTCAATCGCAAAAAGAGTATAAGGGTTTGGTTCATCATTTTCAGAGAAGAGAGATTCAATGTCATCATCTTGGATATTGATGGGAGAAGTTTGCTGAATTTGTTGAAGAAGTTGTTGAGACTTTTTCCGTTGAGGACATTTTTTGGCAAAGTGACCTTTCTGGCCACAAACAAAACATCTGTCACCTTTTGGTTTGTGTCTCTTTCGTCTGAAAAACCGAACTTTCTTCCCTTGATAAGGAAGACGACGATGCTTGTAGAACTTCTTCTTGTGGAATTTGAATTTTTTATGCTTCTTGTAAGGAGAGCATGAACAATCTTTCTTAGGAAAACATTTGATTTCCAAATCAGGTCGTTTGCAGGCTGCTTTGATCTGAGGATCTTTTCCTTTTAAGAAAGTGTTCTTAATCATCTTTTGAGAAGCACAGAGGCGTTCAAGTGCCATGAGAACTCTTTGATAAATTTGTCCCAACGAGAGAGAGTTGAGCTGAATACCTTGTTCCCGAAGATAGAACATTGTACTATCAGAAAGTTGTTCAGGGATAGAAGATAAGAATCCTTGTTTCAAGTTAGGATCATTTGCTCCATTAAGCATATAAAAGAGTTTAGACATCCTCTTATAATGCTTATTGAGATCCTTTGGAAGGAGAGAACAACATTTCATTTTGAAGAATTTGTCTCTGGAGGTATTCTCAAAATCTCGGACATCACCGATGAACTCAGCATGAATTTTCTGGAGTACATAAGTAATAGATTTAGATCTGACAAATTGAGTTTTTGAATATTCATCAAGGCGAGTGAACCAATCTCTTAGTCTGCCTGTGAATCTGCATTGGAATTCATCAAGAATGGGTTGCAAAGTAGTAACTCCTTGTGGTCTTGTTCGTGACTTGAGGTCAAGCCAGGCAAAGAATTCTTGAAGACGATCACGCCATTGATCACTGGAGACATCTTCAAATTGGAACCATGGTCCACCTATTGGTCTAGAGTCAGCAGGAAGTGGGGTTGTAGTAGTAGTATCAGCCATTTCTTCTTCTGGTTCTTCCGTCTCATACTGAGTAGTAGTGCTTTCTGCAGGTGGAGGATCTGCCATGAATAATGGAAAATGTTTTGGATCTAGTTCATCATCAGAAGTAGAACTAATATCACTTTCATCTGTTTTTGTGGTTTCTGATGAATCATCAATAGTGGCAGATGAGATAGTAGGGAAAGTCTGTAAGGCTTTCTGTTTCAGTGTTTGGATTATGGGATTTGGATATGAGGGTTGTTGGATCATATGAGATGCTGGTGGTTCAGAGATAACAACGCCTTTTTGTTTGAGATCTGGAGAGAGAATAGTGGGTATGGTTGTCTCAGTAGAGGTAGAAGGTTTAGAGATATGAGGTAATGGTTTGGGTTGTTTGGGTGGTTGAATTGTTTTAGCAAAGTTTTGTCTCATGAACATCTCATGAGAATAACCTAATGCTTCAAGGTCTTCTTGTGAAGGTTCAGAATAAGGGGGAATTTGCACAGATGGTTGATGTGTGTATGGCAAAAAGTCAGAGTGATAGAAAGGTAGAGAGGGTATTGGTGAAGGTTGTGGTTTGGCTAGATCTCTTTTGATTGTTTCAATCTCTGATTTCAATCTGGTGGCTTCAAGAGCCTTGGCTTTGAAAGTAGCATCATATGTCCTTTGATTGATGGATGTCATCAATTGCTTATCCAATTCAGCAACTTGATTTTGTAATTTTGCAAGAAGCTGATATGTTGCAGCATTTTGACTTGTAATCTGAGAGTTAAGAGTATCTACACGAGTAGAAACGTGATCAACCTTAGTTTCTATTCTTTGTAAAACCTTATTTTGAACAAGTGAGTTCTCAGATTGCCAATTGAGTACTGCTTCTGCTGGTGATACAGATCTGGGAGTTCCTTCAGTGGAAATACCAGGAGACTTCACAAATGGAGTTGTTCTGACTTTTGTAGTAGGGTGAACAGTCTCAGAAAGAGAAGGAAATTCATCTGTATATTGTCCAGTGGGATGATACATACAAACAGAAGGAAGTGGAGGTGTTTGTTGTATTTTGGGTTGCCATTTAAGGGAAGATGCAGAACAGGGTTTTGGTGAGGGTTTGTGAGGCTTGGGTGTAGGTTTACATTTTTCTGGAGTGGGAGCTGTTTTTACAGGGGGCTTATACCAAGATGGAGGAGTATAACTAACAGCATAGTCATATTTACCAGAAGGTTGGCCAAGAGTACCAACTGTAGGATCATCATCTTCATCCAAATGATCCTGAAAACGTGCTTCTGATGAAGTCTTCTTTTTTGGTTTTCTTCTCCGTCGCCGGAGATCTTCATCATCAAGTTCTGCTTCCATGTAGTCTTGATGGCAATCATCACAATTACAAAAATCCCAGTAACAATGTCCATTTCTTTTGTAAGCATAGATTCCATCATTATCAAAAGCTTCAATTGGGATTTCATCTTCTTGTGGGTAAGGCTGCATCATGAACTGTGTAGAAAAAACAGGGGCTGTTGTGGAATCAGTGGAATCTGCTTCAGGTGGGATAAAATGAGTTTCAATCATACCATCCGATTTCTTAAGAAAGATAGGAGTGGTAGACTGAACTGGTTGTTTCTGTTCATGAAGAATTTCATAGCTCGTAAGCCATGATTTTGGAAAATATTCAAGCAATTCTTCCTTTGTTAATTGCTTTGGAATTTGAACACAGGTAGGAACCTGGTTAGAATCTGCAGAGATGAGTAGAGCATCATTGGATCCTGGAAGGGAAATGTCTATAGCATGGTTTTGGACTCTATAGATTATTTGGTAGTGAAGTGTTGCTACTTCAGTTGTTTTCACCTGATCTGCTCCAGTAATCTGAATCTGAACTTTCAGATTATCAAGGATATGAGAATCATTCAACCTCATACAAAAGTTGGGATAGAAGGTGAACATAATTGTACCAGCATTCAAGGAGGTCTGTACAGTACCAATGACAGCTTGTGAATAGTTGAGATACCTAGTATTAAGAAGAGCAATTCTTGCAAAGACAGGAAGTCCTTTGCGTCCACAAAGGGTTTGGATTTTTCGAGAGAAAATCAGTGTGAGATACTGCACAACAATGGGTTTCAAGTTCACTTTGGATTTGAGCAAAGGGTCCTGGGTCAAAGACAGGGAAAAGTGAGTGAGTAGTAGTATAAGGCTGGAAGAATTTTTTGTATTGAAGGCCATTGGGTTTTATTCTGAGATGAGGTAATTTGCAATAAGCATCAAAGCCAAAAACAAGATCCTTTCCTGGGAGCTCTGATCCAAAAGCATGGATCCAGACAAAACAATCAGGAAATAACTGGATTTTTATGGGGTTTCTGGTTTTGAGTTTTATTGTAAGCACACCTTTGTTGGCTGCTTGAAAGTGTTGGGTATATGGAATCCAACAGGAAGGAGGAAGAATTTTTGGATTCAAGATGGTGTTATGGGCTCCAGTGTCTATGAAGGCTATTATGCTAACAGGATTAGCATATTTATCAGGAAATACTTTTGCTGGGACCAGTGGGATTGGATGGGTTGATAATATGGATTTTGGTGGAGATGGAAATGGTTCAATGGTTGAAATTTCAGAAATACCATATTCATCTTCATCAGAGGAATCAGAATCTGAGAAGTCAGAATCAGTATACTCAATCGCAAAAAGAGTATAAGGGTTTGGTTCATCATTTTCAGAGAAGAGAGATTCAATGTCATCATCTTGGATATTGATGGGAGAAGTTTGTTGAATTTGTTGAAGAAGTTGTTGAGACTTTTTCCGTTGAGGACATTTTTTGGCAAAGTGACCTTTCTGGCCACAAACAAAACATCTGTCACCTTTTGGTTTGTGTCTCTTTCGTCTGAAAAATCGAACTTTCTTCCCTTGATAAGGAAGACGACGATGCTTGTAGAACTTCTTCTTGTGGAATTTGAATTTTTTATGCTTCTTGTAAGGAGAGCATGAACAATCTTTCTTAGGAAAACATTTGATTTCCAAATCAGGTCGTTTGCAGGCTGCTTTGATCTGAGGATCTTTTCCTTTTAAGAAAGTGTTCTTAATCATCTTTTGAGAAGCACAGAGGCGTTCAAGTGCCATGAGAACTCTTTGATAAATTTGTCCCAACGAGAGAGAGTTGAGCTGAATACCTTGTTCCCGAAGATAGAACATTGTACTATCAGAAAGTTGTTCAGGGATAGAAGATAAGAATCCTTGTTTCAAGTTAGGATCATTTGCTCCATTAAGCATATAAAAGAGTTTAGACATCCTCTTATAATGCTTATTGAGATCCTTTGGAAGGAGAGAACAACATTTCATTTTGAAGAATTTGTCTCTGGAGGTATTCTCAAAATCTCGGACATCACCGATGAACTCAGCATGAATTTTCTGGAGTACATAAGTAATAGATTTAGATCTGACAAATTGAGTTTTTGAATATTCATCAAGGCGAGTGAACCAATCTCTTAGTCTGCCTGTGAATCTGCATTGGAATTCATCAAGAATGGGTTGCAAAGTAGTAACTCCTTGTGGTCTTGTTCGTGACTTGAGGTCAAGCCAGGCAAAGAATTCTTGAAGACGATCACGCCATTGATCACTGGAGACATCTTCAAATTGGAACCATGGTCCACCTATTGGTCTAGAGTCAGCAGGAAGTGGGGTTGTAGTAGTAGTATCAGCCATTTCTTCTTCTGGTTCTTCCGTCTCATACTGAGTAGTAGTGCTTTCTGCAGGTGGAGGATCTGCCATGAATAATGGAAAATGTTTTGGATCTAGTTCATCATCAGAAGTAGAACTAATATCACTTTCATCTGTTTTTGTGGTTTCTGATGAATCATCAATAGTGGCAGATGAGATAGTAGGGAAAGTCTGTAAGGCTTTCTGTTTCAGTGTTTGGATTATGGGATTTGGATATGAGGGTTGTTGGATCATATGAGATGCTGGTGGTTCAGAGATAACAACGCCTTTTTGTTTGAGATCTGGAGAGAGAATAGTGGGTATGGTTGTCTCAGTAGAGGTAGAAGGTTTAGAGATATGAGGTAATGGTTTGGGTTGTTTGGGTGGTTGAATTGTTTTAGCAAAGTTTTGTCTCATGAACATCTCATGAGAATAACCTAATGCTTCAAGGTCTTCTTGTGAAGGTTCAGAATAAGGGGGAATTTGCACAGATGGTTGATGTGTGTATGGCATAAAGTCAGAGTGATAGAAAGGTAGAGAGGGTATTGGTGAAGGTTGTGGTTTGGCTAGATCTCTTTTGATTGTTTCAATCTCTGATTTCAATCTGGTGGCTTCAAGAGCCTTGGCTTTGAAAGTAGCATCATATGTCCTTTGATTGATGGATGTCATCAATTGCTTATCCAATTCAGCAACTTGATTTTGCAATTTTGCAAGAAGCTGATATGTTGCAGCATTTTGACTTGTAATCTGAGAGTTAAGAGTATCTACACGAGTAGAAACGTGATCAACCTTAGTTTCTATTCTTTGTAAAACCTTATTTTGAACAAGTGAGTTCTCAGATTGCCAATTGAGTACTGCTTCTGCTGGTGATACAGATCTGGGAGTTCCTTCAGTGGAAATACCAGGAGACTTCACAAATGGAGTTGTTCTGACTTTTGTGGTAGGGTGAACAGTCTCAGAAAGAGAAGGAAATTCATCTGTATATTGTCCAGTGGGATGATACATACAAACAGAAGGAAGTGGAGGTGTTTGTTGTATTTTGGGTTGCCATTTAAGGGAAGATGCAGAACAGGGTTTTGGTGAGGGTTTGTGAGGCTTGGGTGTAGGTTTACATTTTTCTGGAGTGGGAGCTGTTTTTACAGGGGGCTTATACCAAGATGGAGGAGTATAACTAACAGCATAGTCATATTTACCAGAAGGTTGGCCAAGAGTACCAACTGTAGGATCATCATCTTCATCCAAATGATCCTGAAAACGTGCTTCTGATGAAGTCTTCTTTTTTGGTTTTCTTCTCCGTCGCCGGAGATCTTCATCATCAAGTTCTGCTTCCATGTAGTCTTGATGGCAATCATCACAATTACAAAAATCCCAGTAACAATGTCCATTTCTTTTGTAAGCATAGATTCCATCATTATCAAAAGCTTCAATTGGGATTTCATCTTCTTGTGGGTAAGGCTGCATCATGAACTGTGTAGAAAAAACAGGGGCTGTTGTGGAATCAGTGGAATCTGCTTCAGGTGGGATAAAATGAGTTTCAATCATACCATCCGATTTCTTAAGAAAGATAGGAGTGGTAGACTGAACTGGTTGTTTCTGTTCATGAAGAATTTCATAGCTCGTAAGCCATGATTTTGGAAAATATTCAAGCAATTCTTCCTTTGTTAATTGCTTTGGAATTTGAACACAGGTAGGAACCTGGTTAGAATCTGCAGAGATGAGTAGAGCATCATTGGATCCTGGAAGGGAAATGTCTATAGCATGGTTTTGGACTCTATAGATTATTTGGTAGTGAAGTGTTGCTACTTCAGTTGTTTTCACCTGATCTGCTCCAGTAATCTGAATCTGAACTTTCAGATTATCAAGGATATGAGAATCATTCAACCTCATACAAAAGTTGGGATAGAAGGTGAACATAATTGTACCAGCATTCAAGGAGGTCTGTACAGTACCAATGACAGCTTGTGAATAGTTGAGATACCTAGTATTAAGAAGAGCAATTCTTGCAAAGACAGGAAGTCCTTTGCGTCCACAAAGGGTTTGGATTTTTCGAGAGAAAATCAGTGTGAGATACTGCACAACAATGGGTTTCAAGTTCACTTTGGATTTGAGCAAAGGGTCCTGGGTCAAAGACAGGGAAAAGTGAGTGAATAGTAGTATAAGGCTGGAAGAATTTTTTGTATTGAAGGCCATTGGGTTTTATTCTGAGATGAGGTAATTTGCAATAAGCATCAAAGCCAAAAACAAGATCCTTTCCTGGGAGCTCTGATCCAAAAGCATGGATCCAGACAAAACAATCAGGAAATAACTGGATTTTTATGGGGTTTCTGGTTTTGAGTTTTATTGTAAGCACACCTTTGTTGGCTGCTTGAAAGTGTTGGGTATATGGAATCCAACAGGAAGGAGGAAGAATTTTTGGATTCAAGATGGTGTTATGGGCTCCAGTGTCTATGAAGGCTATTATGCTAACATGATTAGCATATTTATCAGGAAATACTTTTGCTGGGACCAGTGGGATTGGATGGGTTGATAATATGGATTTTGGTGGAGATGGAAATGGTTCAATGGTTGAAATTTCAGAAATACCATCTTCATCTTCATCAGAGGAATCAGAATCTGAGAAGTCAGAATCAGTATACTCAATCGCAAAAAGAGTATAAGGGTCTGGTTCATCATTTTCAGAGAAGAGAGATTCAATGTCATCATCTTGGATATTGATGGGAGAAGTTTGCTGAATTTGTTGAAGAAGTTGTTGAGACTTTTTCCGTTGAGGACATTTTTTGGCAAAGTGACCTTTCTGGCCACAAACAAAACATCTGTCACCTTTTGGTTTGTGTCTCTTTCGTCTGAAAAACCGAACTTTCTTCCCTTGATAAGGAAGACGACGATGCTTGTAGAACTTCTTCTTGTGGAATTTGAATTTTTTATGCTTCTTGTAAGGAGAGCATGAACAATCTTTCTTAGGAAAACATTTGATTTCCAAATCAGGTCATTTCAAGCTACAAGTGATTATATTGTAATTAAAGTAATGTTAGAGATGAGTATGATTTAAGGGATTATTAAAGAATATTTTGATAACATGGCAATTAATTATGACTAATGTATATGTATTGATGATATTAAAAGAGACATTTACTATAAAGAAAAGGATGAACGTGGTTGACATATTTGTTAAAGTAAAGTGTTTATATAATTAGAATTACGTGGTTCTGATTTCCACCTTCGTGATACGTTGGAAGCTTGGAATTTTATTCCAAGTCCGAACCAAATCGGTGGAAACTAATAGTGTATTTAATCATTAATTAAGCGATAAGTGAATGTGTTTATACTAAGTCACAGAGAATTGATAAATGTATGTAAAAAGAACTAGTGTCTACAATAGTGAATTTGATTAAATTATACGAATGCATGTAATCTCTAATGACTCGATTTGCATGATTTGTAGTGAGCACTCCCATATCCGCTTCGGGGGGAGGGAGGTGGTAAAGGGGTATTACAGCCCATGTAATGACAATAGTTATTTCCCTTAGGTACCATAATAATCTACATTATGTGCTATTTGAGCCTTTATTTATCAAGTATATTTAATCACACCAAAATGCTGTAAAAATTCATTTGATGAATTAGACATGTATTTCAAAACTCATATGATGGTTAGACATGTATTTCAGTTTGATTAAATAACCCCATAAATATGAGCCAAAACCTTGAATGCACTTTAAATATGAGTGTTATAATGCAATTGTTCGTGTTTAACAAACTATCTCTTTCATCTATGCCAAATAAATTGCCAATTAGATTACGGTTGTCATTAGATGATGGGGTTGACTTAGCCATGGAGATTTGGAAAGTAGGATGGTTTGATATTTTGTATCAAGTCTTTAAATTTCGAGAGGATGGATGAGAATCACATGATTAACAATCATATGAAATTGGATTTGCAAATAATTTAAGGTTTAAGGTGCTCTTGAACAATGGGTGAGTAGAGTTAGTGTTGTGCATGGTGGAGAAAGTTTGTATGTTTGCAATTTTTATTTTATCCAATGAGGTCATTATAGGTGTATAACTTTATCCACATCTAAGAATACTAGAACTGGAAGTGTAAAAGACTGTGTAAAGACGAGAAGAGTTAAGGGGGCAAAAAACAATAGAGTCTACATCCAATCCATCTTAATCAACTCAGACTATGTTTGCTTTCCCATATAGTACATGGAATAACATAAAATAATACCCTCTAATGTATTAGAGGGTGTTTGGTCAATTTTTTTAAAAAATAATACATGTATTATATAATGCATAATTTAATTTTTATCCTGCATACACATGATAAAATAATACATACATCTCTCCTGAATTTATTTAATATGGTGTTTATCTTAATCTCTACTTCTCATTTTATATAAATTCTATTTTATTGTTTTATTGTCATTTTTATTTTTTGAATACATATTTTGTGTGTCATAATAGTTTGTTAAATTTATTTAGTTTGAATATTATTATTATTATTTGTTAAATCCTTTTTTTTTTTTGCATGGTTTTCTACTTATGGGCCACTGTTGCATATTGCATTATGTCTAAAATAATAATGATGAAGTTTATTTATTTTGATTTATTATTGGACCATGTGTAAAATTAATAATTGTAGCACATTTGTTAATATATTTCAATTATGTAATTGAATGTTATTAATTAAGTTGTTTGTTTGATTGTTAATTTATATACTATTATATATTCATGTTTCAAGAAATTTGTGCACTTTTTTTAAAAAATTGTATTTTACAATTAATTTTTTTTGTCTAAATTTGTAATATTAAAAATAATTTAATTTGCATTTTGTTGAAAAATAATATAATACACTATTGTGTACAGTGGCGACGCCACTTGAAAGAGAAGGGGGCAATTGCCCCCTTGATTTTTGAAAAAAAATTAATTATATATATATTTTTTCATACATATATATTAAATAGACCATTTTGCCCCCCTTAAAATTTTATTTTAATCCATCTTTTCTTAACTTGTTTTTTAAATTTTTAATCAATCAACCTTTTTGAATTCCCACTTCTATTGAAACAAAAAAATATAAAATTCTATTCTTTATCTCTTCAAATTTTTAAAGGAAAATGAGGTGAATTTGAAAAGAAACTAAGTACTATTGCAAAAATTTATCTTTAATTTAAGTTTAGTAATTTAATTTTTTTTTTTTTTGCTTTTATATCTCTTAAAGGTTAGTAATTTAGTTTTTACAATTTTAAGTTTTTGCTTAAAATCTGTTATTTTTGATTGATGATTTCGTTGCTTAAAATATATTTTTCTTGATTCCATTTTAATTTCTTATGCTTTTAACTGTTTGATAATGAATTGATTATACTTATACTAGTTTAGCGTTGCTACTGTGTGTAGCAAAAGTTTTATTTTTCCTTTGTGTTTGAGGCTCTGTTCCTTAATTTTTTATAGTACCTTCGATTTTGGTTTCATTGGGTTATTGTATCAATAGTTGTTTTTTTTGTTTCATTGGGTTGTTGTATAAATAATACATATTTTGGGTGCTGCATAATACTTTATACATAATACTTTATGGTCATGACTTTCTGTATAATACTTTTTGATCATCTTTTAATATGGACATTTTTGCTTAATTTGTAGTTTTGTCGTCAATTAACTTTCCTTTAAGAATATTCTAACAATTGGATTGGGACTTGTTTTGTAGTTTTATTCACAGGTCTGGCTGTTCTTGATTTTTTGGTACCGGGGGTTATATGATTCTGCATTCGAGTTTGGTTGATTGGGTAGCAATTAGGTGATGGCATGTTTATATATTAGCAAAGGTTTATATTTTTTTTGGGGTTTGGTCTGGTTTGTTGTTCCTTTTAGCAGTGGTTTTCTTTTTTCTTAATGTTCTTGGGACTGTCAGTCCCCTATGTTCCTGCTCTTTGATCTGTTCTTCGGCTCACTAAGTTTTGCAATAAATTATTCAGCTTATCAAAATAATAATAATAATAATAATAACAATTTATTTATAGTATGTATGTTATATTTTTTTTATTTAAGTCTGACTTATATTTTTGTCCCCCTTGATTGTAAATCCTGGCTTCGCCACTGATTGTGCACCAAACACCGTATAAAATATTATAGACTAATATAATATTATACCAAATACAGTGAACCAAACGTGCTCTCGATGACTTAGCCGTTTAGCAAGGATATTATAGTTAAGCCGAAAAAGTACTCTCTTCATCCCACATTGATAAACACACTTTTCTTTTTCATTTATTTTAAATTATAGTCCATTTTTTTTATATACTATTACGAATTTTCTTAATCTGTTTAAAATAAAAAAAATTATTTATTTATACGAGACAGAATAAGAATTATTTTACTACAGTAATATTTGAGCGGTTCAATACCATGAATCACTCTTTGCAATCTATCCTTATTAGATAAAAATTAGTCACTTCATTTTTTATTATCTATTATTTTTATTAAAATTAAAAAATATTAATTAAATTTAACTTTAAAATAAAATTAAATATTTTAATAAATAAATTTAAATATAATTAAATATTTTATATTAAAAAAATTTAATTAAAAATAAAATAAATTTTATTAAAAATTTAAAATTTACGTATAAATAAAATTTGAATTTTGATATAAATCACTGGTGGAAAGAAGCAAAGGAGGGAGTAATAAAAGTCTAAAATCTCCTTCTTTATCGTTAACCTAGCCGCCCCCCACCATTCCTCCACTTCTTATTACTCTTCTTCTCCACTGAGAACTTTTTTTTTTTTTTTCCATTTCCTTTAAGATCTTTTCTTGCCGCAAAATATTTTTGGTATTTGGATTAAATTGTGTCAAATTGTTAGTCCAAAAAGAAGGCAGTGGTTTATGCATAAAATAGTAAGATAGATTCAGCTTATATCTCTCTAATTGCTTTTTCCTCATCTTATAATTTCGATCTGTAGTTATTTTTGTTTATGTCTTTATCTGCTTCACTATTCATAGCTTGAACTAAGTTTAGTTTTTAGTATTAATGCTTTTTTTTTTTTTACATAGAATTGGGAAGTTTTTATGAACATATTGTATGTGATGCAAACTTCATATCCATGTTTAGTTTTCTTATATTGAAATTTATTTGACTTACTAAATATTAGCTCACTTGGTTTCCCTGCTGCATCTTTAGTTTGTGGTTTACTTAGTTTTGGACTTGAGAACTCAAATTCTTAGGATTTTTACCTATCTTCTGTTTGTGTATGATGACAAATTTACATCCAATTGAACACATCTTAATGGGAGCTATGTATATTAATATGCATTTTAGTTCAAATTATTGATGCTAATAGTTACAAAAAGAAAAACACGGAGATTAGATCAAATTGATCATGCTATATATTGCCTTCTTCATGTGAGTGCAGTGAGTGCGCTGGATAAAAGAATAGCTATTTGTAAATCTTGAATTAGTTTAGAGATTACATCAATTTAAACAAACCACTGGTAATATATGCTAGTAGGTATTGGTTACACCATTTTGCTAGTTTAACATTATAGATAAAATTGAGCATTTAACTACTGTAGGTCCACGCATAAATGGCTTGCTTTTCCTTAATCTTTTCTTCTTTTTCTTTTTAACGTCTTTGCTACATTTCTGTGTATTAGTTTTTGAAATTTTCAATTTCTGTCATGTTTGAGAGGAGAGTTCCATCTGCAATAGGTCCAATGAGGTGGAAGCAGTTCAGTCTTTGTGTGTGTAAAAGCTTAAATGTTTTATCATTATTATTTGTAGCTTTCCGTTAACATGCGGTTTGAGTAAATTAAATGGTAACTTGGTTTATGGTTCGTGTTATTGCTATTAATGACTTTTCTGTTGTATTGATTTGAATTTTATGCTTAAATATGTGCGGTGAGATTATTTCTCTATGTATTTGTCATTATTGTATATTTTCTGAAGGCTATTTATGTGATCTGTAAAATATTAAGATTCCATGACTGGTTTAACGACACAAGTTTATGGTCTTCCCAGAAATTTTGGGTTGAAAGGGTGAATTTGCTTACTGTGATCTACCTCTCTCTGCTTCTGTCTCATCCTCTATGGCGGTGAGTGCTTGTTTCCATTTCTTTTTCACATTCTATTTTTTTCTCAATATTCTTGCACAAATAAGTGTATGTACTTCCGCTGGTTAGGTTTTGTGATTCCTATTCCTCTGTGGTCTATGCTTTTCCAGTGCCAGAGGACTGATTTGCATGTGATCTAATCTGAATGATAGTTTTGTTTTGGATGTTGCAGACAATTCCAGTTAACCCTAAGCCTTTCTTGAACAACTTGACTGGGAAGACTGTTATTGTAAAACTCAAGTGGGGAATGGAATATAAAGGTGAATCCACCGATTCATTTCTTTTGCATTGACCTTTTTCCATTCCTCATTTTCTTTATCACGAGTTTGATTTTTCTTTAATGTTTTGGTTGGTTACCTTTTCAGGTTTTCTTGCCTCGGTTGATTCATACATGAATCTACAGGTACTGCATCAATATACTCATTGATCTTTTGCTATTAGTTTCTTTGCATGACCCCATGTGCTTATTCGAATTTCAATGCAATATGGGCTCGTGCAATCTCTTGGGTTTCTTTTCATTTGTGGTATATAAGCTATTTGCTGCTTGGTAGGCATTGTTTCTAACCCTTAATTTTAAATAAAATCTAATATGCAGCTGGGCAACACTGAAGAATTTATTGATGGACAATTTACAGGAAATCTTGGAGAGATTCTTATCAGGTAACATGCATTAAACTCCTAGTATGAAAATTATGTATGAGCGGTTGATGTGGACTCAAACTATGGTATAAATTTCCACTAAGAGTAATAGAATTTCTTGTCCTGATTTCACTGCAAGTGTAGATTCTGTCCTAGTTGGGATCAGATGCGCATTTCCATGAAAGACATATATTAAGCAAAAATTTCCTGTTGTTTATTATGCCCATGTACAAAATATTGGTTTAAGTTATTGGGGTCAATTGATTTAAGGAATGATGAAAGGCTTCTCCCCTACTGTTGGGGTCCAATTGACACAGGAAAATAACAATAGCAAGGATTTTGGATGTCAGGGAACCTCTTGTTCACGGGCTTAATCTTATAGCATAATACAATTAATTTACGGTGAATTTAGGTAATATGTGAAAAAAGTATACTTGATATTCTTTAGGAGAGCTACAAACAACCTTTTTTATTGTATCATACTTACAGATGCAACAACGTTCTCTATCTACGTGGAGTCCCAGAGGATGAAGACATTGAAGATGCAGACCGTGACTGATAAGTGGTTGGCAATTCAATTAGTAGGACTAGTGTTTCTCTGCAAGCCAATGATGGTAGATGTTTATTACTGGTGCTATTCAGTCAAGTTCATTTTACAGCCGCTTCTTCTGAATACTATATATATTTTCCTCCTAGAGTAGAGTGATATTCTGATCGGATACACTCTCCAAGTATATCGAAGGAAGAGTGTTTTATGTAATTCACATATATTAACATTTAAGGTCCACCAGATTATACTGTCATGACTGTTTAGTCAAATGCAAATGATTATCTTCATGCAACTTTTTCTCAATATCATTTCTTTGGTTCTTGTTTGTTATTGATAGGGTCTAATTAAATTTATCAACGCCAAATCTGTACGGATTGGTACGAGGTTAATGTTGTTGAATTTTGATGAGATAGAATAAATACAACTTAGAGAAGTGCCAGCCTTTCCATAATGCTGTTGCTCAGGTTGATCATGGCTTTGAACCATACATGAATCAGGTTTTTTTTGTTTATTTTATTTTATTTTTTTTTAACCATTGAATCGGAAGACTTGCGCTTGGATGAATATGTAAATTTGCGGCCTTAACTTTTGCTTTTTCGTCTTTTGGATTCACATGTGAACTAACTACATGCTCGTGATTCACGAACAATAGCATTATTAGTTTATTACACTTGAATTTCCTTTTCTACTATGCACACGGAAACTATTATCGATGCACATTAAAAATAATCAAATTTAAACAAAGTTAATATAAATCAAATTTAAATGAATTTAATATAAATTAAATATAGCAAGTAAGACTGTTTAGATTCTGGATCAAATCGACCAATGCATCAAGTCAAACCAAATTAGAAAAATACGGTTCTAGTGGTTTTTTAGTAAAGTTGGGTTATATTTTTAGTCTAAGCCTCGGGTTGTGGGAGTAATAGGTCGGTTATCTACTAAACCGACTATTTTCCTTTTCGTCCTTTCAATCTCGCCCTCTTAGTCTCAATCTCGATATTGCCCTTCTCGGCCCCAATCTTGCTCTCTCTGCCCCAATCTCATTCTCGCTCTCACTCTCCCTCACTCAGTTTTATGCCATCAACAAGGTATGTGTTTGAAAATGTATGATGTTTTATCTTTTACTTTTCTACTTATTCTACATGATATAATTTCAAATATGTGTGTTCTTAATTTCTGCAACCATTTTCATTTTGTTTTTTTTTGCCATTTTCAATTGATTTTGGTTGAATTTTCGGGAGATTTAATATTATTTCTCTTTGTGTGCTTCCGAAGAAAAAATCTAGTTTCCCATTTTGGATTGTGTAAGTTTTCTTATTTAGCTTTATTATTTCTTTGTTTTTGTAATTTGTTAATATTAGTGTTTACTATTTAGTCTATTTGATTCTTTGGCTCTTGTTACTCTAATAGCTGTATGAAACATTTTCAAGGCTTTATTTGCTTAACTTGCTAGGAAACAGAAGTTAATTTTGTTGTTTTTGTTTAATTTAAACTGAGTATTTCACAGTTTGTTATTGTAATTCTGACTTGGTTACATAATAGTTTGATAGTTTTTTTGTACGTATAATCTTTCTTTATAAAAATGTTGCAGGATAAATTGATGCGACCTAAATATGCAAATGAAGCATTTTATTATAGAGGTCAACTATAAAGGTTGATATGGAATTTTAGTTTTTTTCTTGCTTTTCCCTCAGAGTGTATCATAAGTTTTAAAATGATCTCTACCCATCCATTGAACATAAGCATGGACTTATTAATAGACTCAAATTGCTGTGAATGAGTGTACCTGCAACTAATGTGTGTGTATACTATGTCGCTGAGTACAATTTATTTCAATTTATTTATGTTGGCATTGGTGCATGTGATTATGGTTTCAGGCTATATATCAGTACCATATGTTCTCTAGTTAATTTTTATTCGGACATACTTTTGGCTGATGCAGTTCATAAGGTTCAATGGTACACCATATATGTGTTAAATAATTTGGTAGGACAAATTTTTTTTTCAAAGAGTGACAATTTAGTGGGGCGGATATAGTAGTGTATTGATAATTCTTAAGTTTGGTTTCTAAGTTATTTCCTTTATGCTTTTGAAGTCAATGGTGGTGATGGAGCATAAGAGGTCAATCTATTTTGTTCTGTGCAGATTTTCATTCCTTGGAAATTTTAGAAACTTTGATGGGAATAGGTTACTGGTTAGACATTCATGTTAAACTGTGGTCCTGTTTTGTATTCTTTTGTGCGACTGCAGAATCCTTTTCGTAATGATTTAAAAATATCCTTTCTTAAGACAAGGGATAACCATGTTGCATCAGTTGACCATTTCATTCTTAAGGAATTGGATATACAATATGATACAAGGTGAAGGGGTATGCATGTGTTGCTATTGTCAGTGGTGCTATATCTCTGGTTAAATTTCCCTAGTTTTTTGATACTGGGGCTCATGTTTGATCCTGATAGGGCCTTATCATTGACATCCTGGTAAATTTTTGATTTAATGGTTTCTGTAATATGTTATATGCCAATATCTAATTTATGTGTGTATTTAGTGTCCAGCACCTGTCCAAACAAATTATGGATAATTGTTAATTTTATACTATATTTTGTTATTAGCTGTATTTTAAGTGTGAAAGCCTTGATATGAATACGAGGAAAAGGTTGGATCAATTCTTTTTTTTAAAAAAAAAATAAAATAAAATAAAATGCAATTTATAATTTAATATAATTATTGTTTTATTTATTATCATATTTTATAATAAATTTAAAGGGTTAAGAGTTTTGAAAAAAAAATGATTATTTTATTTTATACTTTAAACCGTTTTTAAATCACTCTAAACCTTTAAAACTTTAAAAGTTTTAATAGGTTAGGTTAGTTTTTAATAAAAAAGCCATACATTTCACAAGTATTGGATTGGGTTGGGTTCATTTTATTTTTGATCCAATCCAACTCATGAACAGCCCTACCTCCCATAACCGAACGATACAAACATTTAATTTCCATTGCATTTTAGTTGGTTATACTTCATTGATAAAATTAATTTTGGAACCCCTAATTTATTTTTTTTGGAATATTTGGAACACGTAACGTATGCCATAAATAATGGGATTTTGGAACAAAAATTAATCGGTCCCTTTTGGGGATTGGAAATAATAGTGAAAAAGTCCTAAAGGTATTCAAAATCAAAATTACATATATTCTACTACTCCCTCCGGTTTTTTATGTTTGACGTTTAAGAATTGTTAAAAAATTCTTTTATGAATGACTTTTGAAACTTTTGATATACTTTTGGTTAGTTTGTCCCATATTTGCCCTTTATTAATTTGCTCATCTTAAATGAACACTATTTTCAAGGAGGAGATTAATAAGGATAAATTAGTCATATCCATAGCCTATTTAATAAGTTATTGGTTTTGCCAAATAACCTTAAACGTCAAACATATAAAAACGGAGGGAGTAGTATTCTTATTATATTTTTAAATTTAAATTAATTAGTTAATCTGATATTTTAAATTTAAATTAATTAGATAATTAGAAATGCATACGCAGATGCAAATCTGGTGCATTAGCTAGCAATATTAATGCAAAACCTATTAGAATTAAAATACCGGAATAAAAATGTGATATAATTTTTTAAAGTAAAATATTTAATTACTATTATTTTTATTTAATAATAGAATATAGAATATAGATAATATAGAATATAATAATATAGAACATAGATTCTCAGTTGACAAAAAAAAATGTTCGATTAAGTTCTAAAATACGAAAAACTATATAAAATATTATATGAGTAGATTATAAAAATAAAAACAATAGAATGAGTTTAGAGAAAATAAGTATTCTATCAACTCTCACATTCATCTTTATTGTATGGAAGAAACCTCTATTTATAAGATTTAGAAACATAAGTTACATAAGAAAACATAAATATATAAATTACAAACTAAATGCATGAGTTACATGAGTTGGAGAATTAGAGAGTTGAAAAGGTTGAAGAGTTGGAAGGACATTTATAAAATAATTTATTTACAATACTCTCCCTTGAATGCCCATAAAACTTAAAGATTGAGAAATTGCGCCTTGTTAAAACCTTACTAAAAAAAACCCAATGGGATAAAAACCTAGTGAAGGAAAAAGAGTACACAATATTTACAATATATATAGTAAGCTGACTAAAAAAATCTTGCCAAGAAAATCCAGTGGGATAAAAATTTGGTTAAAGGAAAAGAGTACAGCGCACTGTATTTTACTCCCCTTTCATAAAGACATATCTTTAAGTCTGCGCATTCCAATACCGTATCTCAACTTTTCGAATGTTGTAGTGGATAATGTTTTGGTAAATAAATCAGCCAAATTCTCACTTAAACGAATTTGTTGAATATTTATTTCACCTTTCTTTTGAAAATCATGAGTAAAGAAAAATTTTGGTGAAATGTGATTCGTTCTATCTCTTTTGATGAACCTTCCTTTTAATTGAGATATACATGCTGCATTATCTTCATACAGCATTATTGGAATATTTTCTCCAAGATGTAGGCCGCACATCTTCTGGATATGTTGAATCAATGACCTTAGTCAAACACACTCTCGGCTTGCTTCATGCATTGCAATTATTTCTACATGGTCTGCAAAAGTAGCAACTAAAGTTTGTTTTCTAGATCGCCATGATATGGCTGTACTTCCATAAGTAAATAGATAGCCTGTTTGTGATCGAGTTTTATGTGTATCAGATAAATATCCTGCATCTGCATATCCAATTAAATGTGATTTGGATTTATTAGAATAAAATAAACACATATCAATTGTTCCCTGAAGACATTGAAAAACATGCTTAATTCCATTCCAATGTCTTCTTGTCGGAGAAGAGCTAAATCTCACTAATAGATTTACAACAATTGCTATATCTGGTCTTGTATTATTAACAAGATACATCAATGCACCTATAGCATTTAAATATGGTACTTCAGGACCAAGAAGTTCTTCTTCATTCTCTAGAGGATGAAATGGATCTTTATTTACTTCTAATAATCTTACAAACATTAGAGTACTTAATGGATGTGATTTGTCCATATAAAATCGCTTTAGGATATTTTTTCGTATAAGTTGATTGGTGAATAAAAATTCCATCTTTTAAATGCTCGATTTGCAAGCCAAGATAATATTTTGTCTTTACAAGATCTTTCATTTCAAATTCTTTCTTTAAATAGCCTACTGCTTTTCTAAGCTCTTTAGGAGTTCCAATAATATTTAAATCATCAACATATACAGCAATTATGACAAATTCTGATCCTGATCTTTTTATAAATACACATGGACAAATTGGATCATTATTATATATTTTCTTTAACAAATATTCACTAAGATGATTATGCCACATTCATCCAGATTGCTTTAATCCATATAATGATTTTTGTAATTTTATTGAACAAATTTCTCGAGAATCTTTATATGCTTCAGGCATTTTAAACCTTTCAGGGATTTTCATATGAATTTCACTATCAAGTGAGCCATATAAATAGGCTGTAACAACATCCATTAGACGCATGTCTAGTTTTTCACAAACTGCCAGGTTAATTAGATATCTAAAAGTAATTGCATCCATTACTAGAAAATATGTTTCTTCATAATCAATACCAGGTCTTTGCAAAAATCCTTGTGCAACCAATCGCGCCTTATATCTTACAATTTCATTTTTCACATTTCGTTTTCGCACAAATACCCATTTGTACCCCACTGGCATTACACCTTTAGGTGTTCGGACTACAGGTCCAAATACTTCACGTTTTGAAAGTGAATTTAATTCTGCTTGAATTGCATATTTCCATTTTGGCCAATCATTTTTATTTCTACATTCTTCAACAGATGTAGGTTCAAGATCCTCATTTTCTTTTAAAATATCACTAGCAATATTATATGCAAAAATATTGTCGACAATTATATCTTTTTGGTTCCATCTTTTTCCTATCTTGACATAACTTATGAAGATCTCTTCATTATTTTTTTCAGGTACCTGGACCTCTTCTAGGGTTTATGATTAGTTATGTCTTGTGTCTTTTCAGGAGTGTCTGTCTCTATAATATGACCATCTTGATTATTTGATCCTTTCCTTTTTCGAGGATTTTTATCTTTGGAACCAACTGGTTTACTATGCTTCAGGCGTTGTTTGCTAGTGTTTGTAGTATTAGATTGTCCTACAGGGACATCAATTCGAATAGGAGCATTTTCAGCTGGTATATGAGATTTAGTAACTCTTCTTAAATTAGTGAATGCATCTGGCAGTTGATTTGCAATATTTTGCAAATGTACTATCTTTTGAACTTTCAGTTCACATTGTTTTGTTCGAGGATCTAAATGAGATAGTGATAATGCATTTCAAGTAACTTTTTTTTTCAGCTGTTTATTCTCTCCCCCTAATGTTGGGAAAATTATTTCTTCAAAATGGCAATCAGCAAATCTTGCCATAAATAAATCTCCAGTTAGTGGTTCAAGATATTTAATTATTGAGGGAGATTCATACCCAACATATATTCCTAATCTCTTTTGAGGACCCATCTTTGTGCATTGTGGTGGAGTAATTGAAACATATACTGCATAACCAAAAATTCTAAGATGAGCAATATTAGGTTCTTGACCAAAAACTAATTGTAATGGGGAGAATTTATGATAACTTGTTGGCCTAATGCGTACAAGTGCTGCAGCATGTAAAACAGCATGCCTCCAAGCAAAAACGGGGAGTTTTGTTCTCATAAGTAATGGTCTAGCTATTAACTGGAGGCGTTTAATAAATGATTCTGCTAAACCATTTTGTGTATGAACATGTGCAACAGACCTTTCAATTGTTATTCCAATTGACATGCAATAATTATTAAAAGCCCGAGACATAAATTCACCAGCATTATCAAGACGAATTGACTTGATTGTGTAATCTGAAAACTGTGCTCTCAATCGAATTATTTGAGCAAGCAACCTTGCAAATGCCAGGTTGCGAGTTGATAATAAACACACATGTGACCATCTTGTAGATACATCAATTAATACCATAAAATACTTAAATGGTCCACATGGTGGATGAATGGGCCCACAAATATCACCCTGATTACTTTCTAAGAATGCAGGGGATTCAGTACCAATTTTAGCTGGTGATGGTCTAATAATCAATTTTCCTTGAGAACAAGCAGCACATGAGAATTCTTTAAATTGAAGAATCTTCTGGTTCTTCAATGAATGTCCATCTGAATTTTCAATAATTTTACGCATTATTATTGAACCAGGATGGTCTAACCGGTCATGCCAAATTATAAATATTTTTGGATCTGTAAACTTCTGGTTTATTGTAGCATATGTCTCAATTGTATTAATTTTTGTATAATACAAGACAGAAGATAATGTTGGCAATTTTTCTAAAATACGTTTGTTACCTAATGCATTATTTGTAATGTACAAATATTCAATATCATTCTCATTTCCAATCTCAATATGATATCCATTGGAACGAATATCTTTAAAACTTGACAAATTTTTTCGAGATTTGGAAGAAAATAATGCATCATTTATGGTAAGTTTTGTTCCTTCAGGTAATAATATAGTAGCTCTTCCAGAGCCTTGAATTAATTTTGTATTACCCGATATAGTATTAACACTAGCATCTTTTAATATCAAATGATAGAAATATTTTTTATTTTTGAGTATGGTATGTGTTGCAACACTATCAACAAGGCAAATATCTTCATTATTGAGTATGGACCCAAATAAAAAATTTGAAACATCAATTCCTTCATTGAAAATAAATTAAAAAAACATAATATATAATTAGAATATGGCAAATATATATATATATATATATATATATATATATATATATATATATATATATATATATATATATATATATATATATATATTTATTTATATAACCACTCAAATAAGGAAAAAAACTTAAATAAAACACTTAAATAAACACACCATTGAAATATAGAAATAAGATAATAATTTCAAACTTTCTTATCTTTTATTTTCTTCACTATTCTTCATGACTCTTGAAAAATATCTGAAGCATTTAAATGAGTATTATCCGCAAGGTCTCCAAAATCGTCATCATTATTATAAGCCAAATTTGCCTCAACATCATGATTTTGGTCAACTGAATTTGTTTTCACATTTTTTCCCTTTCTTTTAATGGAGACTTGATAAAGTTTAAAAAGATGGTCAGCCGTACGACAGGTACGGGACCAATGCCCTTTCATTGCACATCAATAATATGAATTCTCTTTAGTTTTTGAAGAGCTATTATGGTCGACCTTATTTTTTTTCCTTTTTCTCCATTATTGTTCCACTTCAGGTGGTGGGAAAAATTGTCATTATTGTCACTATAATGACAGTAATTGTTTCGTCCTCGTCCTCTTCCTCTACCACGACTACGACCGCGGCCATACCTATGGTTGTGTTTTGCTACATTCATTTCAGGGACTGGAGCATATCCCTGTAGGACGAGTCTCATGATTTTTTATTAATAGCTCATTATTTTGTTCAGCTACCAGTAAGTATGAGATTAATTCAAAATATTTTTTGAAACCTTTTTCTCTATTTTGCTGCTGCAGGAGCACATTTGAAGCATGAAAGGTTGAAAAAGTTTTCTCTAATAAGTCCTCATCAGTAATCTTTCCTCCACATAACTTTAATTGAGAACTAATTCTAAAAACAGTAGAATTATATTTACTTACAGTTTTAAAATCTTGAAACCGCAAGTGTATTCATTCATAAGGAGTTTTAGGTAATATTACCGTTCGTTGGTGGTCATATCGTTCTTTTAAATTATTCCACAATTCAAGCGAATTTTTCACTGTCAGATATTCAGCTTTTAACCCTTCATGTAGATGATGACGAACAAATATCATCGCCCTTGCTTTGTCTTGGTTGGATGCTTCATTTCCAATTAAAATTGTATTCCCAAACCCTTTAGCATCAAGATAAATTTCAGCATTGATAATCTATGGAAATAATTCTTGCCCGTTATGTCAAGAACCTCAAACTCAAGTTTAGTAATATTTGACATAATGTAAATTGGAAAGAAATAAAGGAAAAATATTTTACTACGAACCGTGAAGCGAATTCGTGCTGATAACGTGTTATAAAATACGAAAAACTATATAGAATATTATATGAATAGATTATAAGAATAAAAACAATAGAATGAGTTTAGAGAAAATTGAGAGAAAGTAAATATTCTATCCACTCTCACATTCATCTTTATTCTATGGAAGAAGCCTCTATTTATAGGGCTTAGAGACATATGTTATATAAGAAAACATAAATATATAAGTTATAAACTAAGGGTGCGTTCAGGAAAGTTTTTGTTTTCGGTTTTTTGTTTATTTTTTAAAAAATAAAACCAAAATATGTTCGGCAAACTCATTTCCGTTTCGATTTTTGCAAAAATTTAAAAAACTGATTTTCAAATTTAAAACAAAAAATAAAAATCTTTAAAATGAGATTTTTAGGATTTTGCTACTTTATCTTTATTACTACCACACCCACATCGCCACCGCCACCACCTCACTACCATATTGCCACCTCCACATTGCCGCCACCGCCACCACCACACTACCGCCTCCTCCTCCACCGTCGCAACCACCATGCCGCTGCCGCTGCCACCTCCACTACCGCCACCACACCGCTATCACCACCACCACCACGCCGCCGCCTCCTCCACCACTACCACGCCACCGCCACACCGCTGCTACCTCCACCACCACACCATTGCCATCTCCACCACCACGGCGACGGCCACCACACTATTGTCGCCTCCACCACCACACCGCTGTCATCGCCACCACCACGGCGACGACCACCACACTGTTGCCGCCTCCATCACCACACCGCTACCACCGCTTCTATCACCACCACCAACACCACACCATTGCTGCTTCCACCACCACCATGCTACCGCTGACTCCACCACCACCGCCACTACCACGCCACCACGCTGCCGCCGCCTCCACCACCACCACGATGTCGCCGCTGTTGCCTCAGCCACCACCATGCTGCCGTCGCCTCCACCATCACCACGCTGTCGTCGCCCCCACCACTACGCCGCTGTCACCTCTGCCACCCCACGCTGATGCGGAACCCTAAGGCTAAAGAACCCGAAACCCCTAAGAACACACAATATGGTAAGAACAAGAACTTGTACAAATCCCCAACCCTAATGAACCCCCAATTAATTTATAAAAGGAAACGCATATAATAAGGTTGATTTAAAACATAAGAACATATTTCGCCACAAGTAAATACCTTGATAAGAAATTAGTTCTTGATGCAAAAGAAGAAGACAAGCAAATCCTCTCCTTTTAAGAAAATTCGGCCAAGCCAAATAATGATATTCAAAAGTATTTAAAATCTGTCTTTTACAACTTATAATGAGGTATTTATAGCCCCCAAAAGGTAAGTAACCCTAAATAAGTCAAAAGACCACCTAACACATGGGCCTCCCACCAAACCCTAAATAAGTCAAAAGGCCGTCAAACCCTAAATAAGTCAAAAGGCCACTTAACACATGGGCCTCCCACCAAATAACTAAAGCCCAAACTTATTAACTCTAAAATACAGCCCACAAGTCTAAAATAATTAAATTAAATGAGCCCAAGGTAAAATAAGCCTAACTCACTTAAAATAAGCCTATTAAGCTATATGAGGGTCCAACTAAATAATTAAAACAAAACAAGTTCAACATAATAAAATAAGCTCCTTGGGCCACATAAAGCTACTCTACTAGTTTAAAATAGTTGATCAAACCCATTTAATTATTCTCATGTCCATTCGGCTTCATTGGATTGGTCATAGTGTCATTCGACTCCAATCTCTCTTGACTTTCCATAATTTTCACAATTTGGCCCGTGTAGGATTGCCATGATGGGTTGACCCCCCTGCGCACGCATCATCCTCTCACTCTTTAGAAAAATTCATCCTCGAATTTTCGTTTTATTCAAGTTGGGAATTGAAGCTTGTGGAATAAATTGATCTTCATAGACGATCTTGGGAATAGGTGGAAATAATATGAATGCTTCTTCGGAAAAGAACTCATCATGTTCCTGCAAGTTAACACGAAAACTAGGAAAAGCATGGTTAGTCAATACAAGAATTTCATTTTGAACATGATTATCTTCTTTTTCCATGTTCAATTCAGCCTCCTGAAGCACCACATGATCAATCATAACATGTTGATCATCCAACTCAACTAAACAAGCATCTTTCATTTTACAAACTTCTTCCTTTTCCCTCAAACAATCAACGTCTACACTTCTACTTATGTCTTCCTCATTTACAACATCATCGTCATATAAATCTATAGCATCTCTTTCAGTTTCATAGATAATCTCTTCCACTACAACTTCCTCTTTCTTTATTTTCTCCTTTTGCAAACACTTACCTAGTTGTCTAAAAAGTTGTTTAAACCGCAATTCTGCATTTTTAAGGTCTTCCTTCAATAACTTAGTATCCTTTTTTAACTCATCCAATGTTTCTTGATCTAAATGTCGTCTTAACTTGTAATAGGACATCCTCACAATCACTTCCTCACGTGTTTCGCTCAAAATATGGCACTCCACTCGTGTGTTACTCTATTTGGCTTTTACCCTCTTTTAAGCTCACTCACTCAAGCCTTTTACCATTCAAGCTTGTTGTCTTCAATTGCACTTTAGAACTCAATCCCAAGTCAAGATGATTCACGATCCAACAAAATTTAAATGAGAATGTAATGAAAACACTTAACAAAGAAAGTCAAGAATGACGCCTACCAACAAATTGCCACTTTAACTTTTCAAATTAATTTTCAAATTCAAATGTTGGACAAATTTGAATTTTGGTATTTCCCTAATAGAAAAGTTAATTTTGATACAATGGATGTGAAGACAAGAAATCAAAGAAGGTAAAAAATGACACCTACCCATAGATTGCCACTTTCACTTTTCAAATTAATTTCCAAATTCAAAGTATGACAAATCTGAATTTTGGTATTTCCCTAAATGGATGTGAAGACAATAAATCAAAAAAAGTCAAAAATGACAACTACCCATAAATATTCACTTTGACTTTTCAAATTAATTTCCAAATTCAAAGTATGACTTTTTAAAAGGGGCTTTTACCCTCTTTTAAGCTCACTCACTCAAACCTTTTACCATTCAAGCTTGTTGTCTTCAATTGCACTTTAGAACTCAATCCCAAGTCAAGATGATTCACGATCCAACAAAATTTAAATGAGAATGCAATGAAAACACTTAACAAAGAAAGTCAAGAATGACGCCTACCAACAAATTGCCACTTTGACTTTTCAAATTAATTTTCAAATTCAAATGTTGGACAAATTTGAATTTTGGTATTTCCCTAATAGAAACGTTAATTTTGATACAATGGATGTGAAGACAAGAAATCAAAGAAGGTAAAAAATGACACCTACCCATAGATTGCTACTTTCACTTTTCAAATTAATTTCCAAATTCAAAGTATGACAAATCTGAATTTTGGTATTTCCCTAAATGGATGTGAAGACAATAAATCAAAAAAAGTCAAAAATGACAACTACCCATAAATATTCACTTTGACTTTTCAAATTAATTTCCAAATTCAAAGTATGACAAATCTGAATTTTTTTCTTTCTTTGTGATTTTTCTTTCCTAACTTTATCTCAATATTGACTTTTCTTTTTTTTTTTTTTTTTTTTAATTTCGGATGAACAGTGCTATGAATAGTATTATGAACAGTGACGTGAACAGTACCAATGATTTTTTTTTTTTAGAACTTAAAACATCAAACACAAGATTTAATGTAGGAACAAAGAAGAACACAAAATAACAAATTCAAAAAGAAAGAAGAACACGAAATTGATAAGAATAAGATTGTAAATTATACAATGCGGAATTATCTTGTTCTAATGCAAATAAAACAATAGAATAGTAAACTAACACAAGATAAATAAGAATTTATCCTAATCCAAGCTCTGATACCAAATGATGCAGAACCCCAAGGCTAAAGAACCCAAAACCCCTTAAACATACAATATGGCATGAACATGAACAAGAAGAAACTCCCAATCTAAAGAACCCCGAAACAACATGTGAATGGAAACGCTTATGATAGATTGATTTAAAACATAAGAACAGATTTCGCCACAAGTAAATATCTTGATAAGAAATTAGTTTTTGATGCAAAAGAAAAGGACAAGCAAATCCTCTTCCTTCAAGAAAATTCGGCCAAGGCAAATGATGATATTCAAAAGTGTTTAAAATATGCCTTTTACAACTTATAATGAGGTATTTATAGCCCCCAAAAGGTAGGTAACCCTAAATAAGTCAAAAGGTCACCTAACACATGGGCCTCCCACCAAACCCTAAATAAGTCAAAAGGCCACCTAACACATGGGCATCCCACCAAACCCTAAATAAGTCAAAAGGCCGCTTAACACATGGGCCTCCCACCAAATAACTAAAACCCAAACTTATTAACTCTAAAATACAGCCCACAAGCCTAAAATAATTAAATTAAATGAGCCCAAGCTAAAATAAGCCTAACTCACTTAAAATAAGCCTATTAAGTTATATGAAGGTCCAACTAAATAATTAAAACAAACAAGTTCAACATAATAAAATAAGCCCCTTGGGCCACATAAAGCTACTCTACTAGCTTAAAATAGTTGATCAAGCCCATTTAATTCTTTTCATGTCCATTCTGCTTCATTGGATTGGTCATAGTGTCATTCGGCTCCAATCTCTCTTGACTTTCCATAATTTTCACAATTTGGCTCGTGTAGGATTGGCATGATGGGTTGACCCCCTGCGCACGCATCACACGCTGTCGCCGCCTCCTCCACCACCATGCCAATTCCACCTTTGCCACCACCATGCTGTTGCCGCTACAACCACAACGTCACTGCTGCTACCACCACTATGACACTGACGCTGCTGATACTGCCGCCACCGAAATCATTATTATAATGTACATAAATAATTAAAAAATATACATGAATAATTAAAAAAATATGATAAAATTTTTAAGTATATAAAACAGTTTTCTAAAAAATAAAAAACAAAAACTAAAAATAGTTTTTAGATTTTAAAAACAAGAAATAAAAAACCTACAACTTTACCGAACACACCCTAGATGTATGAGTTATATGAGTTGGAGAGTTGGAAGAACATTCATAAAATAATTTATTTACAATACTTTCGCAATTATTTTGGTGGGAAAAAAATCAAGCACTTTAATGAAACGCTACGTTTTTGGTCCTAAAAATGAGAAAAAGAACAAGAAATTATTATTATTATTATTATTATTATTTTGTTTTTGTCATTTATCTATTGAATATGAAAGAAAATTAGAAAGAATAAAAACTCAGGCCTTCATTAGTTGAAGCCCATTGCTGTTGAAGAGAAGTAGAAAATGTCGGTGACTGGGGCTGCAGCTTCTCCGTTCAATTCCCTGCTTCCACTATCCTCTGCCGCTGCTAATTCTACTATTCTGAGTTTAAATTGTGGCAACAATTTGTTCAAAGCATCAAACAGGTTTGGAAGATGCAGTTTCTTTCTCTCTAAAAAAATCTCAAAATTGAGTGCTAGAGTGGTTGAATCGAACTGGGATTCACCCTCAGAAGTAGTTCAGGGAGTTTGGGAAGAACCTGATGGTGGCAGTGGCAGTGATTATGACGAAGAAGATGAAGAATTGGAAGAAAATGACTTGGATTATGAGAGTGATTGGGAGGAAGAAACTAATACAGCATCTACTACTAGGCGAGTTGACAATTCCATATCAAAGAATTATGAGGGCAGTCTTGAAAAAGGTATCCCTTTTATTCTTTGTTCCTAATCTAGTATCTACTTCTATTCATTGAATTAATCATCGTAAGAAAATGGGAAAAACAATGTCAGATAATGCAGTGATTTTGTTGAAAATTTTGCTTGATAAGTAACTAGTTTTTCAAACTACAGCAGTTTCTTAAAACCTGTAATAGACCTTAGCTGATGTAGATTGTTTATCTACGGTTATGCGTGAAGGTGAAGAAGATTGTGATTAATTTCATATTGAGAAAGGATATATCAATAAACTTTCTGATCCATTACTAAGCCCTGTTAATAGGTCTTCTATTTTTTTTTTTCGGTCAATCCACCAATTGAGCTTTCAGTTTTATTAGCTCATCATCTAGGTATTCTTGATTCAGCATTCTACTGAATAAGCTTCTGGTTTGAGAAGAAGAATGTGAAGTGATTTGTCATTGGAATCCAGAGTTCAATCTTACTTATGACTTCAAGAAAAATTACACAATGGTCTTTTCGCTTTTTATGTTTCATCCATTCTAGTTTATGTGTTTGAAGCCTAGAGGCTAGAATAGTAATATGAATTCAATGATTTATTTTTATTGGATAATAGCATGGATAAACTAAGGGTTCAGATTGCTGATAAGTTCAAACTTATATTATTTAGAGGGAAAATGAGGACTAGCTAGAACACAGTTCAGTTTACCAGTGCAATAAGTTTGCTAAATCAGTTATGATGGTGCTGCTTTTAGAAAGGTGATATTAGAGATGTCTGCTGAATAATAATGCATAAGCTGTCTATTTGTTCAATAATACTGGTAAATTACATTCACATGCTTTGATTTTGTTTAAAAAGGTTAAGTTTCACGTGAATGATAAGAAACACTTACGACATCTTTGGGTGTAAGGATACTTTCTTTTTGTTTTTTGTTAGTAAGGGTCTCAGTTAAGGAAAAGGCCCTTTTACAAAAAAGGAAATTATGCAGAGCTGAACCAGGCAAGTCAAATCAGAAAATACAATCACATTGATTTGATTGGCGCAGATTCAGTTGATGTTAAATGACCTTACTGCAAAGGTTATAATCGCTAGATTGCTACAGATTGGCAAGCATCATGTTATGATGTTCCTAGTGTTGGGTTCATTCTCATCCCGTCAATGATATACATAAACATGGAGCTTTGATAAGAGCGAGCATCTCTCTTGCCCAAGCTGCTCAATGAGAATGAACATGTGTTGATAATCTTACTTGATAGTTTCATATCAGCAAGATGAGATGACTTTCATAGTCTTAAGATTCCTTTCCTGTGCGTGAAGTGTTAAGCTCTATGGTTTGTTTCTGAAGATTTTGAAAGAATTTAATTTTATTGATTCTTTGATAAGAGCGAGCATCTCTCTTGCCCAAGCTGCTCAATGAGAATGAACAGGTGTTGATAATCTTACTTGATAATTTCATATCAGCAAGATGGGATGACTTTCATAGTCTTAAGATTCCTTTCCTGTGCATGAAGTGTTAAGCTCTATGGTTTGTTTCTAAAGATTTTGAAAGAATTTAATTTTATTGATTCTTTGATATGTATTTACAATGAATATATAAATGTATTTATATAGGAAAAATAATCATAACTAAGAAAAAATTTTAACTAGAAAAGAACTCTGATTAGGCAAGAATACAACAATTAAAAATCTATCAACACTCCCCTTCAAGTTGATGCAAAGATATCACACATGCCTAGCTTACAAACCAAAGTATGAAAAGTCCGATTCTTGAGTCATTTTGTAAACACAGCAACTAGTTGCTCCTCTGACTTCACATAGAACAAACTTGAAATACCACTTATTTGCTGGTTTGCAACCCAACATACTAGTTTTTTTCAAGAGATCTAGAATATATTTCCTTTGAGAAATGAAGATTCCTTTTGCTGATTTGACAACTTCAATTCCCATGAAATATTGTAGCTTTCCTAGATCTTTGATCCCAAACTCTTGGGCCAAAAGTTTCTTTAGTTGGGTTATCTCTTTTTTATTGTCTTCTGTCATCATTATGTCATCAACATAAATAAAAAATAATGTGATCTTACTCTTGTGATGTCTTATAAAGAGAGTATGATTAGTATTATTTTGTTGATATCCAAAAGAGATCATAACTTTGCTGAATCGGTTAAATCATGTTTTGGAAGACTTTTTCAAATCATATAAGGCTTTTTTCAATCTACATGCCTTCCCTTGAGTTTTATCATTATCAAATCCAGGAGGAATCTCTATATATACTTCCCTTTCCAAGTCACCATGTAGGAAAGCATTTTTAACATCAAATTGCTACAAGTTTCGATCAAGATTGGCTGCACATGATAATAAGATTCTGAATGTGTTCATCTTAGCAAGAGGGGAAAATTTCTCTTTGTAGTCCACTTCATAAATTTGAGTGAATTCCTTAGCCATCAATCTGGCTTTAAATCTCTCAATTAAGCCATTAGCTTTATGTTTCACAGTGAATCCTCACTTGTAGCCGACCAATTTCTTGCTTAGAGGAGTAAGTAGTTACCAAGTCTCATTTTTTGTTGGAGCATTCATTCCTTCCACCATAGCTTCTTTCCACTTAGGTTCCCTTGAGAGCTTTCTTTCAATCCTGTAGAATAGACACAAAGGAAATAGATAATACAAAAACTCTATTGGAGGGAGACAAGGAATCATAGGAGATAAAGTTAGATATAGAAGTACAAGACTTGACCCATTTTCTTTGAGCAATAGGTATATCCAATTATCAGATATTAAATATAACTCACCAAAAGAAAATGATTCTCATAGTGTAGACTGCATAATGGCATCTTCTGTCATGTTTCTCCTTAAATATCTTAGTAAATCAGGTTTATCCAAATGACCAACTGTCTGATTCTCTCCTGAATGGTAGTTTTAGTCTTCACTTGAATAGTAGTCTCCCTCGAACTCTATCTCCAATAGAATTCTCCCCTAGGGTAAGGTCATCATCAAAAGTAACAAAAGTATATCATTTCTATTTTTTTTTTCATTATTCTCCCCTTGAAGAAGTGATTGGATTGAACTGAAATAAGGTTTAAATTCCTTAAAGGGGACATCCATATTGACAAAATGCTTCCAAAATGGAGGATGGTAACAATTATAACCTTTATGTGTTGGCGAATTCTCAATGAACATACATTTAAGGGTTTTCAGATCTAGTTTCCCATCATTTCTAGCATTGAAAAAACAAATACTTTCAAACACCTTTGGAGAGACAGTATAATCATTTTTCCCTAGTAAGATTTTTAAAGGATTCTGGTTGAGAGTTTTGAGAGGTATTCTATTGATGAGATAACTAGGATTGCATGCCCCTAGTAAGTTTTAGAGAGATTCATGGTAAACATAAGTAATCTAGCAATTTCTAATAAATATCTATTTTTCCTTTCAGCTATCCATTCTGAGCACTAGCGTAACTATCCCATTACCTATTATCCATGTATTCTGTGCCATTATCAGTTCTCAAAACCTTGATCTTAGTATCAAATTGAGTGCAAATCATATTATGAAAGGATTGAAAGTAAGAAAAGACATCACTTTTTGCTTTTATCAAATATACCCAAGTCATTATAGTGCAATAATTAATAAAAGTAACAAACCATTGACTATTAGACAAAGAAATAGTTTGAATAAGTACCTAAACATCAGAATGGACAATCATAAAAGAATAGTACTCTTGTTATTATTCAAAAGATAAGAGTTTTTAGTTTGTTAAGTATATTTACAAGCATCACAGAATAAAGAGTCAAAATGAGTTTTTGAAAACAAATTAGGGTATAATTTTTCTAAGATAAAAAAAGATGGATTTAACTGCCTATGCCATTGTATTATTTTTTGGTTGACAATTTTATACCCTCCAAAAATAGGTTGACAAGGAATTGAATCTCGACTTCTTTCCACCAGTTATAAGCCATCATTCACTTTATCATTCCCAATCATCCTCCTTGTTTAAAGATCTTGAAAAATACGATGATTAGAAAAAACTCAAGTTTATAATTTCGAGCTTTAGTTGTGGCACTGACAGATAAAAGATTGATGGAAAATTGAAGAACACAAAGAATTAAAGACAACTTAATATTAGGAGTACAAACAATAGAACTTGATCTAGATATAGGAGTTAAAGACCTATCAGCTACCTTGACACTACCTTTTCAAACATATGTAGTAGTTAAGAAAGTTTTTAGAGGAGCCTATCATTTATTTATTCGCATTAGAATCAATAATCCATGAATCAAGATGAATAAAAGTATTATTGACTTCACAAAATTGAATGTGGCATTGGACGAAGAATCAAGTTAAGACAAAAGATGTCTGAAATTCTGAATTTCATTAGAGGACAATTATTCAGTAGATGTTGTCTCGTTGGAGGATTCTATTGTCTCTGATAGATTTACTTAAACCTTGGTTGAATTGACTAGTTTTCCTTCACAATGTCTAATGGGTTGACCATGCAGCTTCCAATAAGTATCCTTGGTATGTCTTGGCTTACCACAATAATCACACCATAGGTTATCTTTATCAGAAGTGATTCGTTTTGGTTGCTCTTGGATAATACTTGTTGTTAACTTAGACTTCTTCACTGGTGCAATATATAGCATAAAACTTCTTCTAGTTTTTTCTTGTTGAATATAGGAATGAGCTTTCTCAAGAGTAGGAAAAGGAGATTTATTGATAACCTAAACTCTCATTTGATCATATTTATGATTCAATCTGGCCAGAAAGTTATAGACTCGCTCCTTTTCAATCAATTTTTGAAATTTAACAGCATCACCAATGCAACTTGCTTAGAAATCCTAATAATAATCTACCTCCTATCATAAGCCATCTAATGCAGCAAAGTAATTTGAAACTGACATCTCAAATTGCTTAGTACCACTAAGTTTGTTCCGGAGTTCAAAGATCCGAGCATTATTTTCCATGTGTGAATAAGTGCTCTCAGTAGCTTTTTATATTTTTTATGCAGCATCAAATAACAAATGTTGTCTAGAGATCTGGGTAGGGCTGTGCAAAATCGAACTGAAACCGAACCGAACCGAATGAATTTTGGTCCATTTGGTTTGGTTTTTTCGGTTCGTTCGGTTTTAAACCAAAATTAAACTTCTGGTATTTCGGTTCGTCTCGATTCTTATGATTGTAAAACCGAAAGAACCGAACCGATCAAAATTTATTAAATTCACCATTTTGATATATATATATATATATATATTTTATATAACCTAAACCTAAATATTCACTATAATTATATTTATTTACATGCATGTTTTTTTTAATTGAAGTACATTGAATATATTATTAATAAAAACTTATGTTATATTTATTTTTAATGTATATTTTTTTAGTATTTATTAGAAATATAATATAAAAAATTTATGTATATTTTCTCCTTTTAATTATTTTAAATTGTTTTATTTTATTGAATATAAATTAATTTAATTTATAAATCCATATAAATTAAAAATATAAAAAAACCTATATTTGTGAAGAACCGATTGGACCGAACCGAACCGACCAAATTATTTCGGTTTATTCGGTTTCGGTTCTAAAAATTTCAGTCTTCGGTTCGGTTCTAAAAATTTCTCAAGTTCGGTTTTCGGTTTGTTCGGTTCGGTCCAAAACTGAACCGACCATTTGCACACCCCTAGATCTGGGGTTGCATAGAATTGAGAAGCCAGGTCATAACAAGTGAATTTTCTAAATCCCACTAGCCGAATGTGGAGTCATAAGCACTTGGTTGTTTTTTCTGCCTATCAATATCACCCATTAGCTTTCTAACTTTGATAAACAACAAGCAGGATCTAGACCAAGCCAGATATCGGCTACTATCATCAAATTTAGTCGGACTGACTTGTGCATAGGGACTATCATTAACATGATTATGCTTTTCAATTGACTTTTCGTCTGCCATAGTGACTAGAATAAAACCAACCAGCAACACAAAAATCTAAGGAGAAAGAAATAGAATAATATAACGAATAAAGAGAGCTAAAAAATGAGATGCCAAATCAATGGCTGGAAACCACCTAGGTAGACTCGGAATAAGCTAGAAAGACTATTGGAGGAAGGACGGACAAAAGCGGTGACCGGAGAGCACTTCATGGTTGTAGACATGCAAGCGCATGAGAAAGGGCACAGAATTTTTAGTTGGCATGTGTACTTCAGACGGCAACAATCTTCCGAGGACAGGCCGATCTCGACCTCGGCTGTCTTCCTATGGTGGCGGTGACAACAAATAGGGAGCCTATCTCAACCTATTGACACTTGTCAAAAATGGTGTACTGAAAAAAACCTAACAGCAGGAGAGAGGAAATTCTATCTCCAGAAAAAGCACTAGGCTTTGATATCATGGATTTTTGAGAGAATTGAATTTTATTGTTTATCTGATATGTATTTACAATGAATATATACATGTATTTATATAGGAAAAATAATCTTAACTAATAAAGAATCCTAGCTAGGAAAGAACTCTGATTAGGCAAGAATACAACAAAACTAAATCTGTCAACAGGTTCTTTGGATAAAGCAACTGATCTTTCCTTCCATTCTTCCTTAGTCTAGGAATTCATCACGTCACTATATAAGAGAAGCAACCAACCAGAGTGATCTAATGTTGGTTGAATTTTTGACACTGAAATGGAATAATTACTGCAGTTCTCACTGTCAGATCAACTTGTATAGTCACTCTGTTGGCCAAAGTATTAGGTTGTTGATAATACCTTTCTTTTTTCTTTCTTTTATCTGTTTATGCATTTATTTATTTATTTGGCAGAAGCTGAACAGCTTTTAGGACCAGAAGAAAGAGCGATTTTACAACAAAATGCAACTTATAACCTGGCCAAAATATCAACAGTGAGTTTTGAGAACTTTGAGTTGCTTCTTTTTCTGTATTATGAAATCCCTTCTTTCCATCCTTGGAAGTATTGAAAAGCTTTTTCATTTTTCCTCCTAGAGTTATGTTCATTCTACAGTTTTACTAAAAGGAGCACTCTTGTTACACTTTCGCTTAGCTGCCATTTGCTAGGGCTTATTAGCTATGAAAAATGCACCTTCATGCATTTTCAAAGTGCTGATTTATTATTCATTTTATTTTTATCCATATTCCTATGCCTCCACTATTCAGGATAAATGGAAACCACTCCATACCCTTGCACTCTCAGGGCAGATACGATTTATGGACACCCTGCTTGAAGATGGCCTTGATATTGACAGTGCTGATAAGGTGAATTTTTTCTATTTAGTCTCTCATGTATCAACTATTTCTTTAACCTTTGAGTAATATATTTAATTTGAAATGTTCAAATAGGATGGTCTCACTGCTCTGCACAAGGCAATTATTGGCAAAAAGGAGTCTGTCATTAGTCATCTTCTAAGAAAAGGTGCAAATCCTCATGTCAGAGATCGGGTGAGGATAAATTTTCAACATCGCAAGTCCTGTACCCTCTTCTTCTTCATCTTCCATTTTTTTTTTCAAAAAAGGATTCCATATATCTAATAACATCAATAATTGTAGCATAGGACGGTGCTAGCTCTCTGCATCATGCAGTTCAAGTTGGTGCCAAACAAACTGTTAAATTATTGATCAAATACAAGGTTGATGTCAATGTTGCAGATAATGTAAGTATAGTTTTCAAAACTGCCCCTCTATTGGTCTGATTACTCCTTGTATCTTGAGTCTCATAACATGAAATTCAATTTTCTTGCAGGAAGGCTGGACTCCGCTGCACGTTGCAGTGCAAACTAGAAATAGAGATATAGTTAAAATTTTGTTAGTGAATGGTGCAGATAAGACCAGAAGAACCAAGGTAAATGTCTTTAATTCTTTGCTTGACTACGAAGTTCCTGTGGCAAAACTTATATTGTCGAGTCATCATATTCAGGATGGAATGACGCCTCTGGATCTTTGTTTGTGTTATGGCAAAGACTTCAAGTCATATGACCTTGCCAAGTTAGTGAAGATTGTACCAGTTAACCAAGATTTTTAGGCATGATCATTCCACAACTTTGAGAATGCATGTGCTGTTAAAAGATCTTTTGAACCAATGCCTTGTGTTTCAGTGTGCATGAAACAATGGTGAACCAGGCTTTTTCTGAATATACTTGGTTCACCTCTTGCATAAGAACAATTCTGGTTTACAAATCTCTCCTCGTTGTTGAAGCCAGTTGGACTCTTGGGAACAACACTTAAGTAACCTTACATCCACAACTGATGGTAATTTCTGTATGTGTATCTAGTCATCTGCCTGCCGGTGGTGTTGAATTGGTAAACATTGTAGCAAAAAACTTACACCTCCCTGCAGCAAATGTGCCTGGTTTGGTTCATACAATAATCTCGATCCCTATAGGTGGATGTATGATATTGTACCTATGGGCATCAGATGAAGCACTTGCTTAAGTGTAATTATGGTTTATGAATTTTGTAACCTATTGTACCTGGAAGGAAATTACTTATTTATTTTCTCTTATGTACCTGTTAATGTCTCTGGTCTAAGAATGGTGTGTTTTGGCAAGTGATTATTTGCTCATGCTTTCGTAAACGTAAAAGGGCAGGAAGAATTGTGGACCAAAATTTAAAGTGGAATATATATATATATATATATATATATATATATATATATATATATATATATATATAGCCATTTCAACAGTTATTTATCTAAAAAGGAAAAAGAAACAAGATTTATTGTCTCATGTTATTCTCCACTGAATTGATATCAGCATGAGGCTAACTCTAGGTCTAGCAATAACATGAAATTGAATGCTTGTTCCTAGGAAGAGGAGAGTATAAGAAAGCAACATTAAGAATGTATAGGTCATTTAAATCATTGGTCAATCAACTATATCCCTTGTAACAATAAAGTTCTTAATCTTGAATTTGTAACATAGAAAACACATAATTTCAATTCATGTGAAAAAAAAGTCATTTTAACCTATTATTGCATGTTTGTAAGTCACAATTTTAAAATTTTTGTGACTGATATTAATCAAAGTGAGTTTATTATATACTGAAAATTTTAACTCATTTAGGTGAAATAATTAAACTACTCGAGGATCGTAAATTATTTTGGAGAATGGATTATAAGGTTTCTTACTTTCTTACTTTTCTCAATTTTTTGTATTAATTAAAATACCAAAAACTAACAGCAAAATCCAACAACTCTATATTCTTAAAAAAATAATTTTCAAATTCTTCCTTATTAATGCCAAATTTTCCAAATGATTTGAAAAGTTTTTTTTACTGAAGTTTTAAATTTTTTAAAACTTTCATTTCGAGAATTAATACGATCAATAGTATTAAAGAATTATATTATTGGATTTTGTCTACTTTGTGATCTATGACGAAACAATCCGAGAATTGATAACTACCGGATATCAAAAATTATTTTGCTCTAATAGTTGATCTAAAAATCTACGTCTTGTTCTCTTGTTAGTTTATTCTTTTCGTTTCTGATGGAAGAGAATCTAACACAGTTGTCTATCCAAGAAAAAGAAGAAGAAGATTGGCTTATTGATGAATCGAAAGGTGATAATAGTGACCAGTATTCTCTCTGTTTGGTGGGCTGCTTTCTTACTCAAGCAGTGGTTAATTTCAAACAAATGAGGAACACTCTGTCAGATTTATGGCATCCTATTGGAGGTGTTAACATTTCTTGTGTAGGGGAGGGTCGTTTCTTGTTCTGTTTTTTCTACGAATGTGATTTGGTTCGAATCATTGCAGGATCACCCTGGAATTTCAATAGACATCTGCTGGTTTTTCACAAAATGCAGGTTGGGGAAAATCCAGTTACTGTGCCATTAAACAAGTGCGATTTTTGGGTACAAGTTCACGAGTTGCCAATGGGATTCATGTCGGTCACCATGGCATGTAAGTTTGGAAATCTGATTGGAGAGTTTCTGGAATACGATACCAAGGTTATTAGGGGAAGAGTTGATCAATTTATGAGGCTTCGAATAAGGATTGATATTCGGAATCCTCTGATGCGCCACAAGAAAATCATAAAAAGGGATGGGTCAGTTCACTTTGTCAAGTTCAAGTATGCAAGGTTATCTGTCTTCTGCTATCTCTGCGGGTCATACAGATAGCTGCTGTATCCTTCGTACAAAGCCTGGGGGTTTACAACTTCCATTGTCATGGGATAATTCAATCATAGTTGTGTCTCGTAGGAACAATCCAGTGATGAGCAGCTGGTTACGGGAAGAGGGAGGGGCTTCACTTCCTCAATTTCAGGCTGGAATGGCGGAGAGGAATCCTATTTTGGGTAGGCAATTAAATTTGAATTTTGAAAGATCTAATGGAGGGGAAGCTGATAAGGAAGGTCACCATGGGAATCCCACGTTTAAAGGAGTTATGGTTGGCATGGAGTGTGATCAAGGAGATAGTAATCTATTGGGTAAGGACCTTTTAATTGAAGACTTTCCTATGGGCTTTGAAGAGGGGAAAAAGAGGCCCAGGAACTACCAAAAAAAGCCTTCGTTTGTTTCAATGGATCCTGATTCAGATAAGGCCTCCAATGTGATTTTTATCTCTCATGACCAAAGTTTATCTGCGGGTTCTGCAAAGCAGGCCTACCAGGAGCCATGAAAATCCTTAGTTGGAATTGTCGAGGTTTGGGCAACCCTTGTACAGTTCATGTTTTGAAGGATTTAATCCTTCGTAATAGGTCCAATAGTGTGTTCTTGATGGAGATGTTAGTCCATGGAAATAAGATTGAGAAGATTAAATCTGATTTGGGTTTTAAAGGTTTTGTTTCAGCTGACAGATTGGGCCAGGGTGGGGGCCTTGCCTTTATTTGGGCTGCTTCTATAGAGGTTAATCTTATTAGTTTTAGTCAGAACTTTATTAACCTTTCTATTACAGAATCTAGTGGTTTGAAGTGGGTCTTGACTGGTTTTTACGGCTTTTCGGAGAGGAATCGTAGGGCGGATTCTTGGCATTTGCTCAGACAGCTAAGAGAGGGTGTTTCTTCGTCTACCCCTTGGCTGGTGGTCAGTGACTTCAATGATATGCTGGAGGCGTCGGAGAAGATAGGGGGTTGTAGTCATCCGAATTACCTCCTTCAAGGTTTCAAATCGGCGATTGAGGATTGTGATCTTTCAGACCTTCCTTCGACTGGTTCTATTTTCACTTGGTTCAGATTTCGCTCTCCAAATAGTTGGGTGAGAGAAATTAGATAGAGGTATTATCACACCCCATTTGCCTCCTAGAAGTTTGAGCCATGTTTATACATGTGCATTGAGTGTGTTTTGTCATGTGATAAGGGTATTTTGGAAAAATTGCATGTTTATGGGCTTTAATATAGTGTGGGCGCATATATGGTATTAGGGTGTGAGTAAGTTGGGTTGTAATAGTGTGCATGAGCATATGTTAGTAGGGTGTGTTTGGAGAGGGAGGTCTAGTGTGTGTTGTAAAGCATGTGGTTGGGTGTGAGTGATCAAATCCCACTAATGAGGAAATGACATGTGTCTAGGGTTAGAAAAAGAAAAAGAGGAAGAAAGAGAAAAAGGGAAAAAGCAGAATCATTTCTTCATTCCCGTTTCTCTCTTCTCCCTACTCTTCTTCTTCCTTTTCTCTTCTCAAAAGAGCCCTAGCTTGGATCCAAGTTGGTGTGGTGGGAATTGATCATCTCTTAGTCTTCTTTTGGGTAAGTTTTCTGCATTTTCATCATCTCTTTCATCTCATTCATCTTGTTCTTCATCTTCTTCTTCACGTTTCTGGTTTGGTTTTTGACCTAGAGTTGTTGTTTGTGTGATTTATGGGTTTGGTTGTTAATTGAGCCTCCTCGCGATCCTAAAGGCAAGGAGAAGGCGGGAGGAAGTGGCACCAAGTAATTGGAGCTTAGGAGTTTCAGGTTTGGGAGTTATTGTGTTTAATGCATTTTATGGGTTTTGTATGTTTGGTTGAATTTTGGGCAAATCTGATGTTTCTTGGTGTTTATAATCGTTTATATGTTATGGGTTTTGATTTAGATGATTTATGAAGCTTTGAATGTGAGTTATAGAACCCAAATGTGCATTTGATTGAGATGATGAATGAATAGTGCTGATGTAACAACCCAAAAAGGGCTTAGTCGGAATCTGCGTGGTAAGTCGGAATATTTAGGGTTTTTCAATAAATTGAGTAAGAGGAAAATTGGACAATAAGGATTTTAATAGCAAAGAAATCAATTAATTAAGTTAAGAGGAGGAATTATGGTGTGCATGTGGTGTATGGAAGTAGGAAAATTGTTGGGAATTAATCTAGTGTGGTTTGTGTGTATGGTGCCTTGTATGTAAAGTGTTTTATGGGAAGTGATTTAGTGGAATTTGGGTTTGGTAACAAGGATGTGGATATTTATGTAGGAGGTGATTGTGTGTGTGCTATGTATGGTGCATATAAGGAATAAGTCAAAGATGGATGTTGGAGCCTTTAGGAGCTTGACACTTGGCTTGGTGAGTGAGAATATTTAATGGAAAAGGAAGAGAGAGACAAGGGAAGGCTGTTTTGAGGAAGCTTCCCTTGGAAGCTGCCCCTCTTGCCTTGATTTTCATTTTTCGTCCCTCCTCTCTCTCTTGCTTCCATTTCCTGCTCTCATCTCCTTTCTCTTGTGTTCTCCTTGAGCTTTGGGTAGGAATTGTGAGTTTTTGAACTGGGTTTTGAAGGTAAGTGCTTGAGTTTGAATTGGGGTTCCTTTATTTACTTCTTGTTCTTTGAATTCTGGTTTTGAAGTGTGAGTTTACGGTTTGATTTAAGGGTGTTGTGGTTGGGTTTTGTGCAAGAATCGGAAGAGAGAAGAAAGAGTAAAGGCAAGGATAAAGTGGTGTCTTGAAGAGTTGAAGTTTGAAGCTTTATTTCAGGTTTAGGAGTGTTTGCCGTTGTTCTTTTCTTGGATCATTCTTTGTTATGCTTTAATTCGTGATAATTTTGAGTGTTGATTTATGTGTAAATGCATGTGTGTGTGATTGAGCTAGAGTATTGGTTTGGTATGATTTTAAGTTTTAGTGACTTGTATGTGAGTTCGGTAGTAGAATTTCAAGTGTTAGTGAAGAACATGATTTGTGTGCTTTAGAGATTTAATTGTGAATTCTTATGCAAATTAATGTGAATTGAGTGTATATTGATGCTTAACATGTCTTGGGTTGCATTCGACTCATGAGGTAAGTGTTTATGCATGATTGAATGAGTGGTTTTGAAAGTTGAATTGTGAATAGTGCGGGAAAGCGCATAATTGGGCAAATCTGGGTTCTGTCGCGATCGCAACGTTGTTGCGAGCGAGACAGGGTGCGAATTGGTCCCTTGTTCCTGGAGAGCCCTCTGTCGCGATTGCGACGTTGTCGTGAGCGCGACGGAGAGCTCGGTAGGCCGAGTCCTCAACGCGAGCATGCGCGCGAGGAGGAAATGGCCGATCTCTGTCGCGAGCGCGACAGAGCTCGGTTTGTGTGAGTCTGCCGAGCATGCTTCGTCGCGAGCGCGCCTCCTAGCGCGAGCCCGTGATGAGGTACCCTGTGTTCTGTCGCGAGCGCGACGCCTATCGCGATCGCGACAGAAGCCCTTCCTGCCTGCTCTGTTTTCTGAATGTGATTCTTTTGCCCCACTTTGCACGGTTTCTCACTATTGCATGGTACATGTTCGTGTTTTGTCTTGTTGACATTATTGTACTAGTGTCATGGTAGTGGATTAATTTTGATGTTGGAGTTTTGATTCGAGACGGGTGTAGTAAGTGTTGTGATTGAGTATGAGTTGTCAAGCCTGAAGTGTCAAGGTAGTGGATAACTAAGCATGCTTAAGAAGGGTTTGTGAGTGCAGCTGCCCGTGTCCGCCCCGTTTGGGCGAAGCGGTCGACCTCCGAGATGGTAATTTTTCGTGTAGTGATAAAATATTTTGAGACTCCGATCTCCCGCACTACCTTCGGGTATTAAAATTATTTTTGAGGCTTCGGTTTCCCGTGCCGTGTTCCCGTATCCTCCACCAGTGAAATTCAGGCTATCGTGTGAAGTGTCTGGTATTGGTTAGTGAAGTGTTTTGTTTATTGCGTGATCTTGATTATGGTAATTGCTTCGTGCTTCCTGTTTTCAATTCTGATTCCATATAGTGATTCTTGATCCACATTTATATTTCTGTCCTCTGGTATTTAGTGAATTCTATATGTTAATGCATGATAGTCTTGTATAGTGTTCTGTTGTGTTTGTTCCTCCCCACTAAGCATTATCGCTTAGCACGGGTTCTTGTCCCGTGTAGGTGACAGGATTTTGGGAGATTGCTCGTGTCGCGCATCTGCAGGTCAGCCACGTAGGAGTAGAGTTGTTTTGTTATCTCCTCCTGTAATTCTTTTTGTGTATGTATTAATTTTGTAAAGGATTTAAGATGTAATCTTTTGGCTATTGTAAATAACTCTATATTTTGATTATGTGAGATTTATGTTCTGCATTTGTTATTATTGTTAGTGAATGCTTCCGTTTAGTGCAAGTATATTCGTTTATAGTGAGTGAGCGTCGGGTAGCGCGCCCGCCGTCGCCCTTCCAACGGGGGCGGCGGAGGGGGTGTTACAGTTTGTGCTATCAGAGCGCTGGTTTAGGCGGTTCTGGTTGTCTTCTATCATTGCACGTATACATGAAGGAAAGAATAATGAATTCTCCCTTGGTAGTGATGATTTTTTATACTACAAAGGAAGAATTTGTGTACCAGATAATGCGGAGCTGAAGAAGAAAATTATGATAGAAGCTCATAGTAGCAACTATACGATGCATCTAGGTAGTAATAAGATATATCAAAATTTGAAGATATATTATTGGTGGCCTGGAATGAAGAGAAAAATAATAGATTTCATGACTAAATGTTTGATATTTTAGCAAGTAAAAGCTAAACATTAGGTTCCTTCTGGTCTATTGAAACCTGTCACCATACCAAAATGGAAATGGGATTGAATCACTATGGATTTTGTGTCAGGATTGCCACTCACCAGAAGGTAACATGACTCCATATGGGTAATAGTGGACAGGTTGACGAAGTCTGCATACTTCCTACCAGTAAGATCTGACTATCCACTGGTAAAGCTGGTGGAAATTTCCATTAATGAAGTGGTGAGACTCCATGGAGTTCCTTCCTCCATTATATCCGACAGGGATACTCGATTCACTACCGATAAATATAACACTCCAGCATTTGGACCAATGTGTGGGTGTAGGGTGTTACAATCTCACTCCCTCAAATTTAGTCATAAAAGCTCATGATGATACAAAAAGAAATGCAAAAGTTACTTTCACTATTATAGTGAAAGTAGGACTTATGGAGAGCGAGGTGACTTTCACTATACTTGATATTCTAATTACTTTTTCCCTATTACTCGAACGTCTATGATTTTACAAATTAGGAGCAGTGCCATCTATCTACACTAGATGATAAAATTCTTAGTAGAAAACAATATGGTGGAAATCAAAGTTGCTTTATCTAAATAAAGTATTGCATATTTTGGATCAGAACAACTGCCTTTAGAGAGTTTTCAAGTGGTAACCATTTATGAAGATGAAATGGATCCTTAAGTATGGGTTTCTTTCTACGAATGGGTCTAGGAAAGATGGAAAAGGAACTTCTAGTTTACCATACTTTAAGCAACAGATAAGTAGAAAGGGTTTAATGTATAAAGGATAAGAAGTTAAAAAGAAAGGGAAGAAGGTACAAGCTTTCTTTGTGAAAGAAGAAAGAAATTTCCCCTATGATGAGGCACCAGAACTTACCAAAGTGAAAGGGATTTTGATGCCGGGATTCAAGCTTTTTTCAAAGCTCATAGCTAAAGATAAGCTACTTAATTAAGCTAAGTATTTGAAGAGATTTCGTCAATTAAAAATATTGGGAATGCTAAAGAAGAGCTGCTTACTCCAGAAGCAATAGCTACTATAAAGGAAGCCGTAATAGGAAAAGGATATGATAGAAAATGTAGTCATGATGTATGATTTGTTTGATGAGAATAATTTCATAGCTAATATCAATAAATTGAATGAAAATTTTGCTTTTTTGTTCAACATTTTACTTAACAGAACTGCATATCATGATTTGCATCTTATGAGAATACTTAGCATTTATTCGATAAAAACTGGTGAGTTCAACTTAAGATATTACAAAAAATTGAAAACAGCATTTTTTGGCCCAAAACCTCACCCTTAAAGAAAGAAAGAATTTGGAAAAGGTGCTAAAAAAGTACGAGAAAGTCCTTGCATTGACCTATGATTACATCCAAGGGATAGACAACAATATAGCACGGCACTTGATTCTTATATATCCCCATGCCAAGGTCATCAAGCAAAAATTAAGAAAAATGCTTCTAGGATAGGAAGAAAAGATCAAATAGGAAGTTTGGAAACAAATAGATGCCAAATTCTTAGAGGTGGTTGACTTCCTAAAATAGATAAGAAAATTTAATCCGAATACCTAAGAAGGACGGAAAGATATGAGTTTGTGTGGACTACGTAGATTTAAACAAAGTTGGCCTAAAGGATATTTTCCCTCTCCCTTATATCGTTGTACTCCCTCCGTCCCACCACTACAAAAAAAACTCATATTAGCGACAAAAATTAGCGACGGAAAAGTTTTCGTCGCTAATTAGCGACGAATTTGCGACTGAATTCAAAATTAGTCGTGAAAAATTATTTTTTGTAATTTTAGCGACGGAATAGCGACGGCTAAAAAAAACCGTCGCTAAATTTTGGCGGCAATATATGGCGCCTTTTTTTGCGACTGATTTAGCGACTAATTTAATAGTCGCTAAGTTTTGCGACTAAATTAGCGACTAAAAAAGTTGTCGCTAAATTAGCGACAGAAATATCCGTCGCTAAATTTACAGACAATTTTATCGATTTTGTTTGCGACAGATTTAGCGACCGAAAGATTCGTCGCTAAACAAAATTAAATTAGCGACTGAATAGCGACCTAAATATCAGTCGCTAAAAAGTTTTCAAATTTTTAAATTTGAAAATAATTTTCGGAATAATTTAGCGACGGAATAATCCGTCGCTATTTAGTCGATAAAATTAATTACACATGAATTTTAATTTATCTAATATAAATTTTAATTTTATTTTTAATTTGTCCAAAATAATTTGTTAATTATTCAATTATTTAAAAATTTAATGAAAATATTAGACGAATGAACTGAAATTAATATTAATAAAAAAATTTATTTAGTATTATGTATTAATAATCTTTTTGGGTTTTGAATTAATAATTTTTACTAAATGATTAAATTAAAATACATAAATTAATATTTTTATGTTAGGCATGATTTTTATAGAATTAAAATACATAAATTAATATATGTATGTTAGCATAAATTAATACATAAAGTTACATACTTAAATATTTGGTTATTATTTTTAGTATTTTTGCTTTACACATGAAATTATATTAAAATTCATTTCTTTTACTAATTCCGATAAAATTAACATTTAATCTTAAAAATATATAATTAAAATAATTGTAAACAAAATTTAATAATTTTTTTAGTACTTTCATTAATTAAATATTTGGATAATTTTAGTACAAACAAATGAATGAATATTTAAATGGACAAGTGAATAAATCATATATAATTATTGATTATTGAATAAATTATTGATTATTTAAAAGTTATATAATTAATTATTGAATAAATTATAGTTAATTAAATAAATATATGTAAATAGACATAAATAATAATACATAAAATTTTCATAGGCCTAGAATTGAGGAGCAAATGAAATGAAGGGAAAAAAGAAAGAGGGGAATAACAGGATGAACAGGGGAGAACGGGAAACAGGCACGGGGAGAGAGAAGAGAGAAGAGAGAAGGAGAGAGGGGCAGCGCCGGTGACGACGGTGACGATCCCCGCAGCGCTGTCCTGGGTGTCTCATCCCCATTAACGGCGTCGCCGTTCTAGGAGAGAGGGAGAAAAAAATCGAAGCTTCTGCTGCGATATCCGGCTAACTCCGACTGCGGTTGGAGGAACGGGCACCACCGCTCTAGTCTCAGCGACCAGGCGAACGTTTTGGCACCCTCCGATCATCCCCACGTGCCGCCGACAAGGAGATCGCGAACGGTGTGCCGCCAGCTTCTTCTATGCTTTTCGGCTAGCTCCGGTGTCAGACGGCGATATGAGCGGCACCAACGAACTCCTGGCGACTAAATGCTACTCCCTGTACCCGCCGTTCTTCCTCAATCGTCGACGACGGATCTCCGGTGACTCTTCACTAATCTGTAAGATTTGTAATAAAGAAGATGATATTTAGGTATTAGTAGATGCCCTTAAAGGAGCTAAAAGATTACATCTTTTTTGAATTTGGCCAATTGGGTATTTTAATACGGGGATTTTGGTTGAAGGGTAAGCATTAAAAAGAGGAATGATTGAATTTTTGGCTGCTAGAATGGTTAGAGAAAGGTGATGGAGATGGAGGCTAAAGCATTTAGACAACATGGTAATGGGGTTTAAAATACTGTGTTTTGAATAGCTCGACTGAATGTCTGTGTGATTGCACTTCTAAGAAGTCTCCTTTTCATTTGACACCTATGCATATAAGTTGTTATTTTTACATGTAGAATGGATCCAAGTGTAGTTGGAAGAAAGCATTGTTATTTCTTTTATTTTGGAAGTTGTGAATTGATAAATTTTGCCAGTTTCTTGTACTTTGTACATATAATTTAACCTGTGAAACTCATTATCTTTGCTTTGGAACAAAATGATTAATAGTCTTAGATAAGCAAAATATGTGAGGTAGTTAATTTGATTTGATTTTGCATAGCTGCTTTATTTACTTATATAATACTCTGTATGCACTAGCTTTGACAAAGTAAATACTGTGGTGCATCACTAGAGTATTCTCCTACAGCTATTATTAATTTTCTGCATTAGTGAAATGTTATTGTCTTGAATTGAGTTCATGTAGTTTGTGATTTTCTAGTTCATGTTGTTTAAAATTCCTTCATTAAAAAGTAAAAAATATTTTTTCTGGAGTTTGATTTTCTAATTTATGTTGTTGAAAAACTTACTTTCTAGTTTAGTTCTGTATTCAGATGCTTGTGTGCCTTTTTTTGTTACTTCTTGCAGACAAGATTACATGGCCAAGGAAATAAAGACAGGCGAAATAGTTGCCTTGAAGAAAATAAGAGTGGATAACGAAAGAGAGGGGGTATTTTCTTTCTTAAATCTGATTATGCATTTGATTGCTGATAGTTTTGATGTGCAATTGCATATGGTAACAAGTACAAAGGTGGATTATACATGGTATTAATATGAACTGATGAAGTAAGTATTGTTTATCCTTTTTTGTTTGTTTCCTTTTATCTCTGACTTTTGCTTCCTTTTATTGAAGTGCTATGTGAGGCAGCTTTTGACTGGTCTTCTCTATTGTCATGTTAACCAAGTACTTCACGGTGATATCAAAAGTTATTAAGCAATCAATTTATTTACCATTGAGTCTTGATTTTCATTTGATAAGGCATTGGACTGCTGATTTTCTTTTCCTTTATTTTCTTGTTTTTGGTGGGCAGGTTCTACTCTTCTCATACACAATGAGGGTAATTTAAAGCTTGTAGATTTTGGGTTTGCCCATCATTCTCAAATGAGCACAATGCAAATCAGTCCGGGACCAATAAAGTACGAAATCATAGGCAACATTTAATGTAATTTATGTGTATTTATTTTTAATGTAATTTTTATTTAGTATTTATTAGAAACATAATATGAAAATTGATGTATGTTATTTTTTTATTTTAATTAAATGATTTGTTTAATATAAATTCGATTTTCGATTTATTCGGTTACATTTAAAATTGAATCGAATTGATTATTTGTACGTATTTAATTGTACAATTTAATATATTTTTATAATATTATATTTTTAAATTAATAGTATTATTAATAATATTGCATAATTATTATTTATATAAATTAATTTTTTGATGTAATAATAATAATAATAATAATAATAATAATAAATTAAATGGAAATTAATAATAAAATTAATGATTTTGCGACGGAATTGCGACGGAATATTTTGTCGCTAATATTTCTTTAACATTTCATACGACTACTTTAAGTGTTATTTAGCGACGGAACTTTTTATTTTTAGCGACGGAATTTTCTGTCGCTATTTTTAGCGACGGTTATATGGTTTAGTCGCAAAATTTTTGCGACGGCCGTATTAACGACTGTTAGTCGTTTTGTCGCTAAATGTAATTAGCGACTGATTTCATGGAATTAGCGACGGAAATGTCCGTCGCTAATTTCCTTTTTTTTTGTAGTGCACTTTAAAAGGCTATTATCCTGTTTTCACGGTAATTAAGAAAATAATTGAAATACATTAATTTCATAAAAAAATAATATAAAATGACAAGAATGTCTTTATTTATTATATTGTGAAAAGAAAAAGTAAGTGATATATATTTAATAAATAGGGATAAATACGTAAATTTTTTTCTTAAATTGCGAAAAGAACATTTGGAGTGGGACAAATAAAAAAGGGAAAACAGCATTTTAAAGTGGGACGGAGGGAGTATTATTTAACAACGTAGACTGGGAGCTATGTATTCTGTGGTGGATGGATTTTTAGGACACAACCAAACTTTGATGGCCCTCACTGACAAGACAAAGACTGCTTTTATCATAAAATGTGGTACATATTGCTATAAAGCCATGCCTTTCGTGTTGAAGAACACGAGAGCAACATATCAAACAATGACCCTATTCAATTATATGATGCACAAGGAGGTGGAAGTATAAAATCCACTACGACAGAAGGGTATGTTCAAGTTTTAGGAATATTCTTGGAAAGGGTTGAGAAATATAAACTCTGCTTAAATTCAAAGAATTGTGTTTTTAGAGTAACTAAGGGAAGGTATTGGTGTACATTATTAGTAGAAGAGATAAAAATAGACCCCGAGAAAGTCAATGCTATCAAAGAAATGCCAACACTAGAGACAAAAAAGGAAATCAATGAATTTCTTGGAAAACTTTAATACATATTAAGAATGACCGTTAAGCTACCATTGATAAAATAAAGAAATACTTGTTATTTGGTCCAGTCCTAAAGCCTCCCAAATCAAGAAAACCATTGATCTTATACCTGATGATTGAAGAACCATTAGTAGGGGCATTAATGGCATAAAAGATGATAACAAGGTGGAGCATGTTGTTTATTATCTAAGCAAAAAGTTTCTTAATTATGAAGTCAAGTGCACTTAAGTTGAAAAGATCAGTATCGTAATGATATGGGCAATTAAGAAGCTGGAGCAGTACTTCCATTCCTACAAAGTGATTGTTATGACAAAATCAGACCCGTTGAAGTACCTATATTATGTGCTTTCACTAATAAGAAAGCTAGGTAAATGGATGCTTACCTTGTAGAAACACGATATTGAATATGTCATAAGGAAAATTATCAAATGAAGGATAATAATAGATTTTCTAGCACAACAGTCAATAATATAATGATTCAGAGTGGGCAACGGAGTTCCAAATGAACATTTGGAGGCAATTTGCATCAAATGTTGGAAATGTTCTTTAATGAAGCAATACACCAAACTAGTGTTGGAATGAGAGTCATAGTTGTTGGTTTAGCATGTAAGGTCATGCATCTTATACAATACAAAATTTAAAATTTTAGATAGAAAAATGGGATGATTTTGCCAATTTAAATTGAAAACCAAGCTAAGTTAAAAAGAGTGCTATAGACGTGTTGAATTTGATATTTGTTAAGAATGGCCAGTAGGGTATCTATTTCCATATTAAAGATGGGTCAAACTTTTCCCAAAAGAGAGCATAATGAGTAAGGGTCAACCCTCTCATTTTTCACATGTGGAAACATCCCCTCTATGAGGTAGTTTTAGTGGAGTCATCACCTGGTAGGTTAGGTTGGGGATTAAAACTTAAGAGAATCGCGTCTATAAATCTCGGTTTGATTTCTGCCTTAATTTAATATCTTATCATTCTCAAAATTTTTCATATTTATTATTTCCATTTTGAAGCATAGATGCATTAAAGCAGTAACAAATGGTTATACATCACATTTATACAAGTTTTGTGAAAATGGCTTCATTTATTTTGTGATTTTTGGACATTGGTCTATTATTTAAATGAATTGTGCTTATGACCCATCTAGGGGGAATTGGAATATTGATCCCTTAATCCTAATTCTTTGGTGGCATTATCGTCTAACATTGGCCAATTCATAATAATGAGGTACTGAATCTTATTTCGCTATTATTTCTAAAGTTTCTTTTGGGAACGTGTTATTAGAGAATTCCTATACTATTATTCGTGACCGATGCTGGGAAAATGATTCATTTTATTAATTATTAAAAATGTTTTGGGACATTCGTTCCATTTTATTATAAGTGGTGGCTCGATGAAACATGCTATGAAAGCCCTAATTATTTTGAGAATTTCTTTCTAAATGTGGATGATTGAATATGAGACATTGGTCCTTTTTATGGTAACAAATGATTTTAGGGATGTGACTTTAGTCACTAAAAATATTTTGTTTATTTTAAGGTAGGAATCCCAAATTAATTTATGATTAATTTATGAACACATGCAATGAAAGTTCTCTTATTCTTATTAAGTCCAATAAACCTTTTATTTAGGGACAATCACTTTGGTGACAATAATTTATAGGGGAAGTGATATTGGTCACTAACATATTTTTATTCATTTTATTTAGAAATCCCAAATTATTTTGTGATTAATTTGTGAATTCTAACATATAAATTTTTTTATGAGATTATTTATTTTAAAATATACAATTTACATTACATAGAAATATTGAACTACTCCAAATATGACCACACATAGAGATATATACAGAATCCATAAAAGTATCAACATGCACATATAATCAAGCCCTAAAGCTTATTTAAATAATATCAACATTCATCATGGCACAAACACGCAGTAAACAATGTCAACATACCAAGATAGAATATTTAAGCATAAGAAAAAGAACAAACATCCATTTTTCTTAAAACTGCATTCTAAAGGCTTCGTTTGATCAGATAAAGAGCTTCATCTTATAAAAAAAAATCATCTTGGATGAACTTTGTCCAATCAGATAAAGTACTTCAACTGATCAGATGAGGTTCATCCAGAACTAAGGAGGCTTTTTAAAAACTTGTCAGATCAGATGCAAGTCATGAACTTGGTCTGATTGGATGAAGTAGTTTCGTCTAATCAGATGAAACTGGGTCTCTTTTCTGGAACAATATAGATTTTCATTGATTTAGAAATGGATCTGTGAAATATCTAGACTTACTTTGGCCATTCATAGACCAACAAAAGCGTGTAAAACACATAAAACAACGTTTTAAACAACTCCCAAAGATAAAATAAAGACAAAATAAAAGAATAGGTTTTCAAAATTAAATTTTTATTTTGAAAGCATCTCACACTCATTCATACATGAATTGTGCAACTAGATATGAGGAAACAACAATAAGAAAGGAAACATTTGTGCTAAAAACATAAAGATAAACACTTATACATTCATTAACACACATTCATACAATAATGCATATATATAAAACATAAGAAACTATCTTCTATTTAAATCAATCCTTAGATGTATTACCTTTGGATGTTTTTTATTATAGGGTAGAAGGCTACTTCCAAAAATGTCCCCCAGATAAGTTTTGGACCAAGCTTGAAGGAGATGTTTTTGGTTCTTAAGCTAATGGAGAAGAAAGAGAGAAAAGGGAAAGTATAACACCCCTTACCCGTACATAGTAAACTGTATTGTAATATGGTCGGTTCACCACATCGAGTGAGGGATGCTACCAAACTATGCATGCTTAATAAGGAAGCAAATAATAAAAGATAAAATTATAAAATTTCTTTCTTTACAAAACCATTTTCACGATACTTATAAAATGGAATTTACAATTTCTCTTTAGACATACATTTCTTACAAATGGCTTTACTGTGATGCACTCTAAACCAGAAAGGCCCCCGAATGGCCCGCTTTTAGGGATCGAGGGATTGGTTTGCGTCATTTAATCTTGGATATTATGAGACATTTTGAAATCCCCACCCAATAGAACATTGGGAAAGTTCATCTAGCCTCATGAAACCTTTAGACACCTTTGAGGTATTTTGGAGTAGCCACCCAATTTACGAGAAATTGGTAAAAGTTGTCTAACTTCTATGGTCCAAACTAGAGAGTAGTTCAGAACTCTACTCTTATTTATGCCTTGATTAATTATAAATGAGTTTTTAGATTAGAAAATTCTATCTCTCCTTTCACGCGATTAATGCAATTTATTAAAGGCGCATTTCAAGCATCAAGAAAGCGATAAATGAAAGCTGTAAAAAAAGCAGTAAACACCCAAAGCACATCATTATAAAATAGAAATTAGAATAAATACAATCCCCCAAATGAAAAGAGAAGCTAAATAAAATTGTCCCAAAAATAATTAATTACAAATGCCCACAAGGTATATAAACATAAAGCTAAACAATCAAGCAAGATTAATCAAAAGAAGTGACATGCATAAATCAGGATACTTATTCGATTTAGGAACATTGGTTCCTTCATGCTCACTTAAAAAGGATCGAAGAGTTGTTTCGGCTATTGGCTTGAAAACAGGAATGAGTGATCCCATTTTTAGAAAATTTAATTCTTCATTTTAATTCGTGATATTTTGCATTCCTTGGGTAAAATTGAGGACATTGGTCCTAATTTATTAATAAAAATCCCGGTTTAATTGTAAAATATTTTTGTGATTTTTTATCTTACACGTGTATAAAATAAAAAATACTTTATTTATAAACAAACACAATCACAGAAATAAAGGGTTGGAAAGGTCTCACCAAAGTGGTGTGGTCTTCTACGCGCCGTGACCCCTCTGTTTGGTCACGACGATGCTCAAATAAGCAAACGTCACATTTTACGCACATAACAAAAATAGAAAAATTAGTAACAATTCTAAAATCAACCAAATAAACGTGGAAATGAGGGAAATGTAAAATAATATCATCACACATTTAGAAAGTAAAATGGGCCGAATTAAGTATATTTATTTAACATGCAAACAACTCACATGCAAAGAGGATTAAAAACTAGTCATGCAAAAATTTAATAATAATATCAATAACGATGATAACAATAATGATGATGATGATGATGATGATAATAATAATAATAATAATAATAATAATAATAATAATAATGAAGTTATAACTAAATGAGCAAAATGAGTGGAAAGGGTTAAGTAAGCATATAACAAAAAGTAGTAATGTATTAAACGTGAAAGAAGACTATTGCAAAAAGTTATGCCAAGAAAATAATAAACTTGATTTTTCGGGCCTTAATCTTATGTATTTAACCATGGTCATGCCAAAAGCAAAATGGAGATTAAAAAATCATGCTAAAAGGATAAACCTCATAAAAGTCCACATTTATCAAGCCGTTATTCACATATTGATTATTGCAAGAAAAAAAACATAAAATGAACAAAACAAAATTGGATAAACGAATGGGTCCAAGAATCTATATTCTCAGATTTGATGATATGGAAGCAAGATATTTGAATCTAACTCTCCTTATCATGGTTCAAAACAGATTCGAACTAACTTAAAGACTAAAAAAAAAAAAACTAAAACGAAACAAAATGATTTTTGATTTTTATTTGATAATAAACCCAAGGTAAGGGAATTGATCTCCCTATGTCAAGCTAAGCATAAACTCAAAATATTTTTCTGGGTTTAAGAAAATCAAAGGAAGAAACTTCACCTTTAGAAAGATTTTTTTTTTCAAGAACACTCACTTGTTTTTTCTCCTTTTTTCTCTTTCTTTTTCTCTACCCCTTTATTTTCCCTCTTCTTCTCAAACGGGGAAAGGACAAAAGCCCCTTTCAATCCTCTCTCCCCAAAAAACCTTGAAACCTGAAAGCAAACCACTTTTGACAGTCCCAAATTTTGTCAAAAATCAAATTTTAAATTTTTGCATGTGGGAAAGAGACAGGAGGGAGGCTGCCTATGAGTGGGTAGCCGCGCCTCGTGCGCCTAGGTGCTGGCACACGTCCGCATGCCTCTCCCACGGGGCGGCCTTGCGCTGCACGCGAACCCCAAAAAAATCCTTCCTCCCAAAAAAAAAATAAAAAAAATAAATACATAAATAAAAAGTAAAATAAAATAAAAAGGTAAAATAAAATAAATAAGAGAAAATATACAACAAAAACCAAAATAAATATAAGTAAATAAAATTTGAAAGTATTTTGGTACAGATATAAGAACTTAACAAGGGGAATGATCGATTCTCATTTTATTGCCAACAAATCGGTCCTTATTTTCATCATTGGGTAATCCTGATCTTAGACCGCCTCGCCACCTGGTGTCTGTAGTTGCCCCCAATTTTGGGAAAACTAGCATGTAGGTGTCTAGATGAGCCAAAATTCAGAAAAGGAAAGGCAGCGACCTTCCTGTTGCACTGTCGTCTATGATCACAGTGTGATTAGTTTTCACTAGCTTGTCGGCATGAAAAATCACGGTCAAGTTGCGTGATTGATAAACGTCAGCTTGTCGACGTGTGAAACCATGGTTGAGTTGTGTGATTGATAAACGTCAGCTTGTCGACGTGTGAAACAATGGTTGAGTTGTGTGATTGATAAACATCAGCCTATCGACATGTGAACCCACAGTTGAGTTTTGTGATTGATAAACGTCAGTTTGTCAACATGTAAAACCATGGTTGAGTTGTGTGATTGATAAAAGTCAGCTTGTAGATGCGTGAAACCATAGTTGAGTTGTGTGATTGACCTTCCTGCTGCTATGAAGAGGCGATTCAAGTCACCATCTAGGCTGTGGAGTGATTGCCCTCTTTCTATGTTGCACCAAGTCTTCTCCGGGCTTACAAAGTGTGGGTGCTATCCTCAAACGGCAATATGCCAAGTCTGCTGTAGATTTACCAATGCGGCAATTATTTTATAGCATGGCCTCAGCTGTCCCCTGAATAAAACAAATTCCGTTAAATCAATCTATCATTATAGTTATTTTGACCATTTACCTTTCACGAAGGTTCAATTGTTGTTATCTCATCTTATCATTTTATCGTTTATTGTTTTGTCAACTCAATATATTGTTTTTTTCTTTGTCATGTCTAAAGTGCACCAAAGGAAAACAAATACATAAAGGAAGCAAATGATCATCATCATACAAAATATATCTGTTTTGTACAAAGCAAACAAATCTACAAATCATGATAGAAGGTTTCCCTGAGTGTCCGGTTGTGCTTTTTTGACTAATTTTCAATGTCTAATATTCCTTGTAAAATTAAGTCAAAAGCATGCTAAAGGAATAAAGAAATAGAGATAATAAAGGATCATCTATATATAAAGTATTTGTTTGGCATAAAAAAAATGAACAAAAGTAGAGATCACAATAGGCGATCTCCCTGAAAATTAGTCAAATGGATCATAGTCAGTGGTCTCTAATTTGACCGGTCATGTCTGTAAATATGGTGTTGTGACGCGCGCCGGATCCCGTGTGCCGCCCGTGCGACCGCCCGCTCTAAGGCGATCGGGGCATTTGAGGGTCCGCTGACAGCTTGCAACGAATTACAAGTGCGTCTATTTTGGGCAACAAGGAGGTTTCATGGAGTCGCCACCCAATAAAATATTGGAAAAGTTTCTCTCACCTCGGAGAGCCTAAGACTGCGCTTAGTGTCTATTTTGGGCCAACCAAAGGGGTCTTGGAGGGTGAACCTCTCACCCTAAGGAGCCTAGGATTAACGCCAGAGTCTCGTGACACAAGAGGTGTCTTGGAGGGTAAACCTCTCGCCTCTTTGAGCCCAAAGACCAGAGCTGGGTTCGGGACTTCTCATCTATTTCTACCTCGATTATTTTATGATCAAATTTTAATTATCATTAATTCACTCTCTCTCCACACGATGCAATTTAAATTAAAGGCGCAATCATCCATTTAAGAGCATAAAATAAAATAGCATTAAAACATAAAATAAATTTACAATAATACTAAGGGAAGAATACAACCCTCGTTCGTAAATGTGCAATACATGCATAAAACGGGTTATTCATTAACAAGGAGGACATTGGTCCTCGCATGCATTCATTATGGAAAATGATTTTTATGTGATGGTTTTATTGGGCAAAAATAGGACATTGGTCCAGTTTTATTTAGTAAACATTTTATTTAGTAGAAAACATTTGTGTGGTGGTTCTTTTTAAGAGTGGTCGAAAATCATTTTATTATTACAGACCACAAATAAATAAAATAATTACATATTTCTAAATAAATAAATAAATTCTAAAACTACTTGTCTCGACTGTGCTCCTCGAACGAGTCACATTGTCACTCTCGTGGTTACGATCATGACAGGACAATAATAGTAATTAGCAATGAATTAATAAATAATTGAATGAATAAATGAATGCATAAGCAAATAATTGAATAAAATAAATTGAAGAAGATATTTAAAACGATAAATGAATAATTAGTTAAATAGATGAAATAATGGAATAAATTAATAGTTAATTAATGGATGCGCAATATAAATGATAATTATAATAATGAAATAATAAAACAATTCACATTAGCCAAATAATAATAATTAGGGGTGAGCATGGTCGGTTAACCGGTCCATTAGCCCCAGTCCATTAACCAGTCCATTAATATCGGTTTTTTGAAATTCCAGTCCATTAACCAGTCCATTACCATCGGTTAACCAGTCCATCGGTTTCGGATTTTCGGTTCGGTTACCCAATATTTTTCGGTTAACCATTATAATTATAAATATATTTATAAATAAAATTAAAATGTTCAAGATACTTAAAAATTAAAATTTTTTCACTATAATATAACATTATTGTTGTTAAAATAAAAATATTTGGTGGATATAAGCAAATTTGTTTTAAAAAATTAATATTTAATAAGTAAATATATTAATCGGTGCATAATCACTTTTAATTAGATAAATTGTTATACTTACTAATAGCCAATTAAAAAAACTTAAAAACTTTAAAATAATTAGTATAATGAAAAAAAAGTACATTATCACCTTTAATTAGGATAAATTGTTATAAATTATTAAAAAATTAATAAATTAACTAAAAATTCGGTTTCGGTTCGGTTAACCGGTCACATGAGTAAAAAACCATTAACCAGTCCATTAATATCGGTTTTTTCAAAACACTAACCATTAACCAGTCCATTACAATCGGTTAACCAGTCCATCGGTTCGGTTTCGGATTTTTTTTTCGGTTAACCGAGTCCATCGGTTTTTTTGCTCACCCCTAATAATAATATAGTAACAATAATAATAATCATAAAATACGTAAATATATAATGATAATAATAATAATAATAAATGATGTAATAATAAATATATAGTAATAAATATACAATAATAAATAAATATATAATAATAATAATAATAATAATAATAATAATAAAATAATATAAAACAGAATATTAATAAATAAACAAATAATAAAAAATAATAATAACAAAATAATATCAATAACCAATAAAACAATAATAGACAAATCCAATAACAGTAATAATAATAATAATAACAGAAAAATAAATAATAATAATAATAATAATAATTCAGAAATTAAATATATATATATATATATATATATATATATATATATATATATATATATATATAAATATATAAAATAATATTAAAATAGGGAGGAGAGAGGAAAACTCACCGGATTATCGCCGGAGCTTCGCCGGAGTGGCGGTTGAGGACACCTCCCTCGCCGCCTCGTAGATCGCGTCGTTGGGAGTCCAGCGCTGGTGGCCACGCGCCGAAAGGTCGCCGGAGGAGGCCGGAGATCGCCTTGAAGTCGCACGGTTCTTCCTCGCCGATCTCCCTAACGGCGGCGAGTGTCGGTGAGCGGTGGTCACCGCCAGGTGCGTCTCTCGCCGGTCGCCTCGTGAGGCACGTGCAGCCGGGTGCGGCGGCGGTTGGCCGGCGGAGGGGACGCCTCCTTCCCCTCTCTTTTCTTCTTTCTCCTTTTCTCTCCGGCGCCGGTGTCCTCTAGTTTGTGTCCCTGCTCCTCTCTTTCTTCCTTGGTTTATTTCCTCTTTTCCTTTCTCTTTTCTTTTTCTTTGTTCTTCGGTTCCCTGTTGCTCTCTCTTTCTTTTCTTTTTCTTTCTTTTTCTTCTTTTTTTTTTTGGTCTTTTTTCTTGATTTGACGAGCCCCTTTTTGTTTTGCTCATCCTTTTCTACTTATACCCCTAAGTTAGGGCTAAGGGTCATCCAAGTAATTTCCTCCATTTTTCTATTTCTTAATTAAACTAACTTAATTCAAATTAATACACACATACTAATTAATTAAACATGCACATATTAATTAAACACTACATTTTAATTACATTTTAATCTATTTAATATATCACATATATAATTTATCTAATTTAATTAAAGGTTACACTAATTACTCATTACATATTACATCTTAATATAATTATCACATATATTATCTATTTAATTAAACACTCTACATACTAATTAATATTAATTAAATAAACTTTAATTTTTCATGCATTATAATTACACAATAATATTAGCTATTTAACTAACCAATAAATTAACTAATTAATTAATAGACAACATTAACTAATTAATTACCTAATTTTACACACACACATATTTATATATTTATTACATATATATATATATATATATATATTTTTTTTTTTGGAGGGAATTATCAAGGATCCAGAAATCACTTTTTTCATTTTATGCCGGACTCGGAACCCGGTGTCTACAGGTGTCCACACCTCCTGCAGAGGCTTCACTAACCGGGATGTGCCTTGTGCCGACCCCTTGACCATTTCTTCCATGAGCCGCTCAATGCACTACAATCTCTTGTCCATGGCCTGTAGCGTCCCATCCATATGCTGCTCCATGGCCATCAGCCTCTCATGCATGGCCTACTCATCAAAACTGTAATGGCCTGAAATTGGTATGGTCATGATCATTGAATTCTAGAGAGTTGGTTGTGTGATTTTGGGGTGAAAATGACAGCCTGAGTACCCTTGATTTCAGAAGGATTAAAAGGTTAAACGTGCTTAGGGTAGGAAAGTCCCCGATGGCTGACCTCCCGGGAAGTCGGTGGAGAAAAATATTTTATTAGACCATTGAAAAGTATAAGTTATAAGGAGTCTAGTGGTAAAATTTGGAGTGTGAAAATGAGGTTAAATGGGTCCCCAAAAGTCAAAAATAAGAAAAAGCCCTGGCTTAGTAACAAGGTTGACATTAGGTTTGACCAGGCTTCTAAAGATAGTTAGTGACTTTTGAAAAGTTATCTGAAGGTATGGATGGACTCAGAATGATGTGCAGAACAATTTGGTGGTAAAAAGAAAATTTTATGGTGGCACTGAAAAATGAGTGAATCGGACTGGTTTAATTGAACCGGATCGAAAGTGGGCCTTAATTGAGATGAAATCAAAGGCTCATGAGTTATTAAAAGTAAAAAGGAAGTTGAGAATGAAAATTGAACTAGACCGGTCCAATTATAGAACGGAACCAGTCGAACCAGTTTGACTGTAATTGACCGGTTTGACCAAGAATTGACCGAGCTCTAACTGGAGCTACGGAGTTCAGAAAAATTTTCTGAAAGTATAGATTTGCTTGAAATATTATGAACAATAAAATGGTAAAGAAAAATAAATTTTACGGTGAAAAACTGAATTATCGGACTGTAGAAAATTATCGGATCGAGAAATGGTTTCTGATTGGGATAAAATTTTATATGGAGTCTAATAAATATATTTTATGAATTATGGAATTGATTTTGGGAGGAATTGAACTTGGGAAGAGGTGGAAATAATTTTTGGAGGGAAAATAGGCTTAATAACCTTAATGGGCTTTTGGGTTGGTCCAATTGTTTGAACCAAGCGCAAGCCCAAGCCCACTTAAGTTCCCTATATAAGGCTGAAAAATCAGCCAATTTCCAAATTTCTCTCCAACCCTCTCCTCCCTTCTCTTGGCTGAATGGAGTGTTCTTTATTTCTCCATCATTTTCTTCTTTCGTCTTCTAAATTCTCCCCAAATCCAACCTTCCTAAGTAAAATTCAGTCCCTCTTTTCATTGATGATGGTGTCAAAAGCTTATTTGGAGTGAAAGAAGTGGAAAAAAAATCAAGTGTTTAAGGTTATGTGTCAAAAATGAGGTAAGAGATTTTTAAGGTCTATAATTTAATTTAATGGTTCAAATAGATATGTTAGGGTATGAAAAGGATATTTATGTAGTTATATTGAATAATGAAGTGAAATAATGGATGTTACTTTGATGTGAGAATTCGGCCACTTAAGGAAGTGTGAAGAGATGGTGGTGTTTCAAGGGTCTAAGGTAAAGAAAATATAGATTAAGGAGTGGTGATCAAGGATATAAGGTTAGTGGATACAATATTCCATCCTTTCCATTGATTTAGTATATTTTTAGCTTATGTTTAAAGTGTATGTGTGTAATTTATGCATGTTTAATTGAAATAAAATTGGTAGACATGTTTTGGGTGGTTAAATATAAGATTTAGAGTGATTAAAATGAAGAAAAATAAATTGTATACCAAGGATGCATAGTAGGCCGAATTGAATATTATAGGTATATTAAGGTATACATGGTGTTTTAGGTGAATAAATGGCATATTTATAATAAATTATATGTAATATGGCTAAATTAATAATTAAAGGAATGAAAAATAATATCTAGAGGGAAGACATAATGTTGGCCGAATAGGTTATTTAAATTAAATTGAATGTATGTTATGATATAATGTAAATTAAGTGCATACTTAGGCTAAATAAAATAAAATATAAGTAAATAAGAGAAGAATGAATGAAAAATAAAAATAAGAAGAGAAAGATTAATGGAGCCGAATGGATTTCTAAAGATAACCCAAGTAAAATTGATGATTTAATGTAAATTAAGTGTAATTATATGTTAATTTAAGTATAATGTAGTTAAATGAATGATAATTGAGTGAAAAGAAAAATGGAATATAAAGAAACATGTATTGGCCGAATGGTAACCTTAGGGTTATTATAGTGTAAAATGAAAATTGTTAAATATTTTGATAGAAAATGAATATATAATGTAAAATGAGTGTATGTTAATTTATTTGGAATTAATTGAACATAAATGAATATTTTAGAACATAGTAATGTATTATGTTAATAATTGGAATAATGATATATGGGGTATATTAAGAAATCATAACATGAATGACATTGGAATTAATTGAATAAGGGAATAAAGATGTGTTAGTGGAAAAGGAATGAATTATGTATTAATGGAAAATGTGGATGAAATGGAATATTATGTTAAGTGATAGTTTAGTTATTTTAAGTTATTGTTATAATGGAAATGGAATTGAATGGATGATTTAATTGCCCTTAGTAGTGGTATGGTAGTTAATCTAGTTCAGGATATAGTTGGCTAGCCATAAGAATTTCACACCGCGATACGAGTCATGATGACTCACTTAAGTAGTCCAATGACGGTCTACTAAATGTTGGAATGTTCAAATATTGAAAAGTAAAATGAAATGAAATGGAATGTATAGGTGGTTCCTCGGGATCACTCTATAATGTATGTAGTGGATCTGTGGGGTCCACGTTTCTTGTATCTGGTTCGGAGATTTCTATCGGATTGATACTAGGGGAAAAATTATAGAAATGGACTTTAAAAAGATAAGATAATGAGTTAAAGTAAGTAGTGTAAATTAAAATGAGAAATAGAGTAATAAAGGACCTAATGGTAAGAAATTAATAAGATTAGGGGATTAAATGGGAAAAAGTGTAAAATTAATAATTAACAAGGTTGTATGCACCAAAATTACTCTTTAAATCTCCTTTGCTCTTACCACTTCTTTTCCTTTGCTTCATCCAATTTTCTCAACCATATACATCAAAATTTTCACATTAAAACTAATAATCAATCTTATACTTCCAATTCCTAAACAAAAGAAGAGAGAAAAATATTACAACAAAGCTTAAACCTGACTTTTCTTTGCAAACTTCTCATGAACTACCCTTTCCCTCACTAGCCACCTTGGTACGTGAATTGAGAGAAGAAAGGAAGGAAGAAAATGATAAGTTTTCTTCAATTAAAAGAATGGCCAGCTGCCTCTTTCCCTCTCCTTTATATTCACATGCATTTGTGGCCTATAGTGAAACACATCTCTCCTTTCTGTTGGTTAAAAATCAGATTTTTTGTAAATTATCCACTTCGATCCTTAACTTATCTTCTATTTAAACATTACCATAATCCAAGTTTCCATTTCATACTTTGGCCGACTATACTTTTTATTTCAATCACATATATCATACTTCAATGATTTCCAAATAGTCGCAGTTGCCAAAACTTTTCGTTTAATGACAGTTACATCCTTTTTGATACTTCCGTCACTTAATCATGTGCATTCGGCTTCCATTTCACTCTAACTATGCCTTAATATGACTAGGGTGTATTTTAGGTCCTTACATGGGCTTTGGTATAGTCTCGCAATTTATGGTCATCCAAACACGATCCCTCCGTAATCATAAGTGTAACAATCAATTAGTTCATCATTTTTTATACCATAACACCCTATTTAGATGTCAATGATTGGAGTTTTTATATTTATGGTATAGTAATTTATTTAAGGAAGCTGTATGATTTTTTGATATGTTATTGATGCCATGTTTAGGATGACTGTATGGTTTTATAATGTATTTAACTGTATTGTATAAATATCAAAGACCATATTACCCTTTTCAATTATAATAGTCTAGAAAAATAATAATAATATCTATAATTTAAAATACAATCTCCTTTTTTTATTAGTCATAATTATACATTACAAATTTTTTTTATAATAAAACATTTGATTTGAATAAAATAAATAGGATAAAAAGGTTATATATATATATATATATATATATATATATATATATATATATATATATATATATATATATATATATATAATAGGATAAAAAGGTAACATATAAAGAGATATGAGGGCACTTTTGGAAACTAGTGTTAAAAACCATGAAACCACACCAATTTGGTGTGGCTGCTGAGAGGGAGGATTCTTTAGAAAATTAACACAACCAAAATGCACCAATAATTATCAAATTAGAAATACATTAGATACAAACATGGTTTTTAGTGGTTTATTGCAATAAAATACCACCCATTACAATCATCCAAATAGGATATAAAGTTGTGTGGCTTGAAGTGATGATTATCATCTTTAACACGCCCTTACATTGAGTGTCGTAAGTTTGAGGCTTGAGACACCATCAACGTAAAAGGGATGTTTAACTTATTCTAAGGACATCGTAGCATTGAATGCAATTGTTTCAAGAATAGATAAAGCTAGTACCTTAAATATTCGATTCAATATTAATTTGGGCCACTTTCAGAGCAAAGTCTCATGGTTTCTAGTTGAGTCACCACTGTTTGCACTACTAATATTCTATCCATCTTTCTTTGAAGAAATTAAAGACTAAATCCAATTTTCTCATCCTCAATAAAAGGCATCTTTAGGAATCTCATCATATTTCTTATAAGAGAAAAAAAAATCTTTATGGTTGATAACTTCAATTTAGTATTTAGTTTTGTTAGTATTTTTGTATGATTTTTGGGTTTTTAGTTGTGTTTATTGCTATGTCATGATTACTTTTGGTTAATTTTGTCAATTGTAGTTAAATTAGATTTTTTATGCATTTTGGGGAGCATTTTAATAGAGTTTGAATTGTGATTGCAGGATTTTTTTAGGTACCTCACGGTCACAACCAAATGGTTGTGACCGTGACATATGAATTGATCAAGGGCAGAATTCTGGTCATACCTACCTCACGGTCACAACCAAATGGTTGTAATCGTGACATAGAATTTCATTCGGCAGATTGCAATAAGAAGGTACCTCACGGTGGCAACACTTCTGGTTGTCACCGTGACATAAAATCTTGCAAGACAGAATCAAAGGCTGAGGTACCTCACGGTGGCAACAAAAGTCATTGCCACCGTGACATAAAGAATTTCCAAAATAGTAGTTGAAGTCGAGCACCTCACGGTGGCAACAAAGTTGGTTGCCACCGTTACCCCCTTATGTGCATCCAGACAGATTCGTTCCTTTGGCAGTCACAGTGACAACCATTTGGTTGCCACCGTGACCCATGATGGCTCACGGTGGCAAGCACTTCACTGCCACCGTGACCCCTCGAGATCTATAAATATAAAATTTATTTTTGGCTGCAGGGGAGAGTAATTTTTAGGAGTTTTTCAAATAGGGTTTTGAGATCTGGAATTTTTTTAAGCTTTTCTATTGTTCTTAATTAGGGTTTTAGTATTTTTCTTTATATTTAAATTACAAGTCGAGAGAATTATATTAAAATGCATAAATCAATTTCAATACACAGCAATTATATTCGGATTTCCATAGTCTTGAGCTATTCTACATCGAAGATTCAAAGAAGAAGATCGAAGAACTTGGGATTCAATTGGGATTTCTTCCTCAATGAATTTCTGGGTCTATTCTTTCCTTTTTCCTCTTAATTTTATAATGGATCGTGAGTAGTCTCATAGTTGTTTGGGGGATCTTTGAATCCCCTACCCATGATGTGTATTCTGAACATCTTTTGGATTTATTTATATGAATGAAAGGTTTATCTCGCTATTGCTTATTGATTAATTTATGGTATTTATTTTCTCAAGTTATTTTCCAGCTTCGATGTATGGTTTTTTATCATGTATCTTTATTGGATGTTTAGCTTGTATGGATTGAAGGCTATGAATGTTTTTACTCAATTTTTATATCATGTATGCTGTATCTTGTGGATGACTCTGGAAAGGAAATCTAGATGTGCAGGATTTTATGATTTAAAATTAGAGGAGGGAGTGAGATAAATGAGTTTTGGGTTGTTTGGTTCCAGAATGGGAAAGCAAACCGAACTTAGGATTTCAGCCTGTGCTTAGGTTAATTGTATGGCTTGCTCCGGAATGGGACGTTATGCAATTAGAGTAGCTTGCTCCGGAATGGAACGCTTGGTAAGAGGGTTATCCCGATTCATTCGTTTATATTTTCTTAGATTAAATTAATTCACATTTGGGTACGGGGTGGATAAGTGAACCCGAGCAATGTTTCTTTTATATCGATTTCTCTTACTTGTTAATTCCTTTGCTATTATTTCATTTTTGCCAAAATTACTGTCAGTTTCATTTATTAAATTCTATTTGCATGTTTTGGCTATTTAATTCCGTTATTTTTAATTAATAGATAACTCATTCACATCAATCAATTGGGAATTCTTTAGCATACACCTGATTTTCATAACTTGCACACACAATCCCTTGGGTACGATAACTCGGGGACCTAATTATACCCCACTTTATTACTTGACAATTCAGTACACTTGCTGAGATCGCGTCAAGTTTTTGGCGCCATTGTCGGGGATTGACGTTGTTTGTGAGTTTTGATTTTTATTTGTATGTGTTTCTTTTTCTTATTTTATTTTTGCTTATTCTTTTCAGGTAATTTTGGCGCATGCACAGATTGAGAAGAGATCAAATAGCACCTTACGATCCTGAAATTGAGAGGACTTTACATCAACGAAGGAGAGCTACTAGAGAGAACAACATGGATCCAAATCCCCCTATTGATGGATTTCCTCTCGATAATGAACAAGCGCCTAAGGCACAAGAAGAAATTTCGGGTGGATATAGAGAAGAGATACCTAGGCAGAGGACAATCAGGGATTATGCTGTACCAAGATGGAATGAAGACCATAGGACGATTGTGCTGCCTAGGGGAGTATAATTTGAGCTTAAACCAGCAACCATCACCATGGTACAGAGGAATTAGTTTTCAGGTTTAGAGTTGGAAGATCCTATACAACACCTTGATATATTCTTGGCGGTTAGCGATATGGGTCAGATTTTGGGAGTGACTTCTGATGCAGTAAGACTGAAATTGTTTCTTTTCACATTGATTGGAAAAGCGAGGGAATGGCTTCAGATGCTGCCAAGCTAATTAATTAGGTCATGGGACTAGTTGCAAGAGAAGTTTCTAATGAGATTTTTTCCTCTTACCAAGATTGCAAAGATTCGTAATAGTATTATGGGTTTTGACAAACTGAATGAGGAGCCATTTCATGAGGCTTGGGAGAGGTTTAAGAGGTTATTGAGAAGCTGTCCACACCATGAGATAATTGTTTATCATTTGATGACAATATTCTATTCTGCAGTTACACCTCAGACAATGTCTCTATTGGATGCATCATCGAGAGGCTCTTTCATGAATAGGCTACCAAAAGAAGCTTTCCATTTGTTGGATGAGATGGCAGCAAATGATTCTCAATGGGCTGCCCCTAGATCAATTCCGAAAAGGCAAGGAATACATAATGTGGATGAAGTGTCAGTGTTGAAGACACAGATAGAGTCGATGCAGAAAGAGATGAATGGGTTAAAGGTACGGAATGTAGCGTCTATTTTTCAAGAGAGTGGGTTGTATGAAGGCAGGCAATATATTCAAGAGGGTGAAGCAATGGGAGATTTGAATGTTGTAGGAGATTATTGGAGAAATGACCCCTATAGTAATACATATAATTCGGGTTGGAGGAGTCACCCGAACTTCTCTTGGAAGGATGGAAATCAAAATACTTCATATTCCCAACAACAAGTAAGAGCTCCCTTCAACCAAAACATTCATCATAACCACAGCCATTCATACCAACCTCAAGTATCCACTAATTTTTAGACCACATATCAACCACATCACAACCCAGGTCAAGGTGCAAATCAGGCCCAATCTCAAGCTTATCACCCACCTGGATATCAACCAAGACCACCTATGTAAGAAAAGAAACCTAATCTTAAAGATATACTGGCTAGCTTCATGAATAGCCAACAACAGTTTGTAAATAGCCAGCAACAATTCATGGCTAGCCAAGAAGGGAGGTGAAAGTCTCAAGAACAGTGGAACCGGAATCAAGATGCTTCCATGAGGAACTTGGAAACGCAATTCTGCCAACTTGCAACTTCTATATCTCATAAATAACCAGGAACTTTTCCTTCGAATGTGGACCGGAATCCCAAGGAAGAGGCAAAAGCTATCACGTTGAGGAGTGGCAAGGAGGTGGCACAAAGAGAAGAGAAAGAAAAAACATCTTCACCATCTTCAAGTAAGGAGGAGCCAACACGAAAGGTAAGTGACTCTAACTCTAGGGTAGAGGTAAATGAGAATGCTCCTATAATTGATAAGGGTAAGAGCCTAGTGAACCCCAAAGTAGAGGATCTCGATATAAATAGGCTGTCATTACCTGCTGTAGCTAGGAAAGAAAAGAAAAATGAGCAATTGGCTAGGTTTCTAGAGATGTTTAAGAAACTGCACATTAATTTTCCTTTTGCTGAAGCCTTAGCTCAAATGACTAATTATGCAAAATTCATGAAAGAATTATGTTCAAATAAAAAGAAATTAGAAGGGCATGGAACTGTACAGCTCACAGAATATTGCAGTGCTGTAATTATGAACAATATTCCTGAAAAACTGGAGGATCCAGGTAGTTTCACATTACCCTATGAAAGTAGTGAAAATTTTTATGGAAGTGTTTTGTGTGACCTAGGTGCTAGCATTAATTTGATTCCGTATTCTATATGAAGGAAACTTAATCTCAGAGAGCTCAAGGAGACGGGAATGAGACTCCAACTTGCAGATAGGTCGGTAAGGAGACCCAAGGGGGTGATTGAGGACTTGCTAGTGAAGGTGGGAAAATTCATTTTCCAAGTGGATTTTATGGTAATGGAGATGGAAGAAGATCGAAAGGTACCACTCATTTTGGGGAGGCCGTTTTTGAATACGGCGAAAGCTTTGATTGATGTACATGGTCAAACGGTCACCCTACGGTTCAATAATGAAGAGTTAGTGGTAGACATGAATAAGGCTCTGAAATTTTCGTCAAGTGATTTGGAGGAGTCAGCCTATTTTGTAGATACAATAGACGAATGTGTAGAGGAAGCTCAAGGGAATGAGTTGCTAGATGATTCACCAAATGTGAGCTTAATGCATTCTTTAGAGGATGAAGAGTTGGATGAGAGAGGGGTAAAAGTGATAGCAGCTGTAGAAAAGGGATGTGGAGAAGAGGAATCATAGTAGGAAGAGCTTAATATGAAAAAGGGGGATTCGAATTCTGAACTTAAACCCCCTCATTCTCACTTAAAATATGTGTTTTTAGAGAATGAGACAAAACCAGTAATTATTTCTTCTCTATTGACAGGTTTGGAGGAGAAGATGCTGCTTGAAGTGCTGAAAAGGCACAAGGATGCAATTGGATGGGAGACGTCGGACTTAAAGGGCATCGACCCAAGCTACTGCACTCACCGGATCCCGATGGAGGAGGAATGCAAACCAGTAGCTCAGCCCCAAAGGAGACTCAACCCAGCGATGCAAGAAGTGGTAAAAAAGGAGGTACTTAAACTCCTTGATTCAGGTATTATCTATCCAATCTCTGATAGTAGATGGGTTAGCCCGGTGCAATGTGTTCCTAAGAAAGGGGGGATGACAGTGGTTAAAAATGAGTTAGATGAACTTATTCCGACTCATACAGTTTTAGGATGGAGAGTTTGTATAGACTATAAAAGACTGAATAATGCCACTAGAAAAGATCATTTCCCATTGTTATTCATTGATCAGATGCTAGAGAGGTTAGCAGGGAATAGATTTTATTATTTTTTAGATGGGTATTCAGGATATCTACAAATCCCTATAGCCCCTGAAGATCAGGAGAAAACAACCTTTACCTGCCCTTACGACACATTTGCATATAGGAGAATGCGTTTTGGATTGTGTAATGCACCGGCTACGTTTCAGTGGTGTATGATGGCAATATTTCATGATTTCTTAGAGAAATTTATGGAGGTGTTCATGGATAATTTCACAATTTATGGAGGAGATTTTGAGAGCTGTCTAGAGCATCTTGATTTGGTGCTAGGGAGGTGTGAAAAGACCAACTTAGTATTGAATTTGGAGAAATGTCACTTTATGGTGAGAGAAGGCATTGTTCTTGGGCACAAAATTTCAAAGAAAGGAATAGAGGTTGATAAGGCTAAGGTGGAAGTAATAGAAAAATTACCACCCCCAATAAGTGTCAAGGGCATTAGGAGTTTTTTAGGGCATGCAGGGTTTTACTACCGATTTATAAAAGATTTTTCGAAAATTGCAAAACCTTATCTAATTTGCTGATGAAAGATGCTCCTTTTGATTTTAATAGTGATTGTATACTGGCATTTGAAACTTTAAAACAGAGGCTTATTTCAGCCCCGGTGATTATATCTCCGGATTGGAATTTGCCTTTTGAACTAACGTGTGATGCTAGTGATTTTACAATAGGGGCAGTGCTCGGACAAAGGCAGGAGAAGGTGTTTCATGCAGTTTATTATGCGAGTCATACCTTGACAGGAGCCCAGGTTAATTACACCACAACTTAGAAGGAACTTCTTGCAATTATTTATGCTTTCAAGAAGTTCAGGCCGTATTTGCTGGGTGCAAAAATTGTGGTGTTGTCCGACCATGCAGCCTTGAGGCATCTATTTGCTAAGAAGGAGTCGAAACCAAGATTGATTAGATGGGTGCTCCTCTTGCAAGAGTTTGATTTGGAAATTAAAGATAAGAAGGGGGCAAAAACTTTGTGGCGGATCATTTGTCGAGATTGGAGAATGATCACATTGAGAAAGGGGAAATTTTAAATTTATTCCCTGATGAGAGTATTTGTACCTTATTGATGTGTGAAATTTCTGTACCTTGGTTCGCTAATATTGCCAATTTTCTTGTAGGAGGATATATGCCAAAGGAATTTACATGGTAGCAGAGGAAGAAGCTGAAGGCAGATGCAAAATATTACATTTAGGATGACCCTTATCTATTTCGCCTATGTGCTGATCAAGTGCTAAGAAGGTGCATTCCAGATGAAGAGAAAGAGAGATCATCAGAGCTTGTCATAGTGGGGAAGCCGGTGGACATCATGGACCGAATAGAACGGTATCAAAAATTATTTCTTCTGGTTTTTATTGGCCTACAATGTTTAACGATGTTAAATTTTTTGTGCAAACGTGTGATAGATGCCAACGGGTAGGCAATATTACTAGGAGAGATGAAATGCCGTTAACCAACATGCTTGAGGTAGAGTTTTTTTATGTGTGGGGAATAGACTTTATGGGGCCTTTTTCGGTATTCTATGGGTTTGAACACATTTTAGTGGCAGTAGACTATGTGAGCAAATGGGTAGAAGCTGTAGCCACTAGGACTAGTGATGCCAAAGTTGTGTTAGAATTCTTGAGAAAGAATATATTCACCCGATATGGAGCCCCTAGAGCCATTATTAGCGATGGTGGTAAACACTTTGTTAACCACCAATTTAAAGCTTTATTGAAAAATTTTGGAGTTAGGCATAAGGTTACTACCCCTTATCATGCCCAAGCTAATGGACAGGTTGAAGTGTCAAACCGAAAATTAAAAGCCATTTTAGAAAAGACGGTCAATGCTTCTAGGAAAGATTGATATCTTAAGCTAGATGAAGCTCTATGGGCTTATAGGACAGCATTTAAGACGCCGATAGGGATGCCTTCCTTTAGGTTGGTTTATGGAAAATCATATCACCTTCTGGTGGAATTGGAGCATAAAGCTTACTGGGCCACAAAATTTTTGAATTTTGACCTTGAAAGTGCAGGAAAGTGCAGGTCCTTGCAGCTGAATGAGCTACAAGAGCTCCGATTTTGGGCATACGATCATGCCACGAAATGCAAGGAAAATACCAAGAAGTGGCATGATTGAAAGTTGATGAGGAAGGAATTTGTGCCTGGAATGAAAGTGCTTCTCTACGATAGCAGGATGCGGTTATTTCCCGGAAAGCTGAAATCACGGTGGAAGGGACCCTTTAAAGTTGTGGGAGTTGACAAATTTGGAGTAGTGACATTGAGGCACCCAAGGGGTGAGAACGAGTTCAAGGTGAACGGAATCATGTGAAGCCCTATTTTGAATCAAAATTTGATAGTGCTTCAGCGATTGTCACCCTCGAGGACCCTTGACGGTATTTAAAAGTCCAGCTACGGACTTGTTAAATGCAGAACTATTTCTCAAACAATATTATTTTGTGTTTAATGAGCTTTTTAGGTTGTTAGTCGTGCTTGTTTTTGTCAATTTTTGTGCTTTGTGATCTTAGTGTGGCTATATTTTTGTTGGAGAATTTTTGAGTGTTTGTAGCTTGAAATTTGGTGAGACTTGTGAAAAATTTTGCAAATTTGCAGAAGGTCACGGTAGCAACAGATTTGGTTGTCACCGTGATTAGAAAAAATTGCATTCTGGATTGTGGTCTGGGAGATGTCACGGTGACAATGGATTTCGTTGTCACCATGACCAAATGGCAATTTACATTCTGTTTTGAAGTGCTATTATGCCACGGTGACAATGGATTTGGTTGTCATCGTGACCAAATGGCAAGATGCATTCTGTTCTGGCGTGTGTACATGTCACGGTGACAATCATTTTAGTTGTCACCATAACCAATTGGTGATTTACATTTTGTTTTGAAGTGGGAGCATGTCACGGTGGCAATGAAATTCATTGTGACCGTGACGTGTGGAAGGAAACATTCTGTTTTGAAATCGTGGTATGTCACGGTGGCAACCGATTTCGTTGTCACCGTGACCCTGTGGCGGTTCGATTCTAGATTAAAAATTTTTGGTATGTCACTGTGGCAACCATTTCATTGTCACTGGGACCCCCACGAAAATCTGTTTTAAACTCTCAGTCTTCCATCTTTTATTTCTCACTCTACCACACCTTACACTCTCAAAGTTTGCACTATTCGTTGTACTCTGCTATTTTTGTGCTTCAATTCTCCCTTTTAGGCTATGATTTCTGCAAATCTACATGAAGTAAGTGATTTTTCTCTTTCTTTTTCTTCATTTTTATTTGTTTTCCCTCTGCATTTTTCTCTATTCTTGTTCTTCTCCATTGCTATGCTTTTGAGGCTTGAATTGTAAGACCATTTAGTTTTGTCTTCTCATATTGCTCTGAATTCATGTTATAAGTACTATCAATTCTTACTTCCTTCTCAATTTGCAACTTTGTCATTGAACTCATGAACGTATGTGGAGTAGGAAATTAGGGCATGTTTTATGCGTGAATTTGGTTGTTGATTTTACTCAAATTCTTGGCTGAGATTGGAAATTGTAAGGCTTTAACTACTTGTTCTATATTTTACTGCTTCTAGTTTCAAATTTTGGTGTTGTTGTTAGTGCTTGTGGCTTCCAATTACAGTGAGTTAATTTGCTGCATACCAAGTGTTTGTTAAAATGTTTCAATGACTCTTTTTCCAGAATTGTGCATCTCTTGATAAGGTGGAATGTAGAGTTCACTTTGCCCTTGTGTTGAATTGTGCTTATTGCTGTCATTGAACTTTCTTGACTACTTTGTGAATTGATGCATCTCTTATAAAATCAAATGGGCATATGCGAATGATTATGCTTGGTTAGAACAAGCTTGATAACTGATGCTAGATATTTAGAGCCATTGCTAGTTTATGCACTTATAATGCTATTGAATTTGGTCATTTGTTTTCATGCAGTGGCTCCTAAGAGAAAGAGTTCAGCTATTGCCTCTAGTTCCTCCAGCCAACCAGCCAGCCAACCCTCTATCGACATTTCCAAAGTGCCGAGTTAGGTACCAAGCAGCAAGAAGGCGGCTTATGCTTTATTCTCCAAATGCTCATATATTCCAACAACTTATTTGGATTTTGATTTGCTTGGGAAGCTGGGAATACGAAATAAAATTCAATGACTTATTGCAAACATTGGCTGGGAGAGGTTGTTTACATATAATGAGAAGGTTTATCCTGACTTAAAAAAAAATTGTGGCAACTGTCACTTGTCGGATCAGCAGAGACCCATCTAGAGATCCTGGAACGGTTTCATTCTTTCTGGAGGGCACAGAATTTGAGATTTCTTTTGTGAGATTAGCAGAGCTGCTAGGCTTCCCTCCCGTTGCACCGGATTGCTTCGATGATTATGATAAAGATAATGCTTGGGTGTCCATCAGAGATACGATGACAGGCACAACGTATGTGTCAGGAAAGACGAAGGCGCACCATCTCAACAGCCATGCCCTGCGTATTATTCATCAGTTTTTCTCTTTATCTTTTTTGAGTCATGTGGACTCAGCGGGGCAGGTGAACCTACCTGAGGCATTATTTTTAGCATGTATGGTAAGGGGAGTGCGGATTAATGGTGCTCCGCATTTATGGCATAAATTATAGGAAATGCAGTAGAACCTGAAGAAGGTTAAGAAAATAGCGCTTGGTGGTTTGGTGACTGTAATTGCTAAGGGTGTACATCACCCATTGAGGAAACCCAAACCGCTATCTTCCATTGCAGCTATTGATAAGAAGATGTTGAAGAATATGAAGGTCATAACGGATGATGAGACAACTGCAAATGGGTATTGTCTGACTACTCGAGAGGAGTATCTGCAGAGAGTGGAGCGTGGCTTGGGAGGCTTACCGCGTGAGCAAGAGGAAGATCTTGAAGCACCAGCCCCTCCAGCCTAGAGCATGAGCATTTCTCCTCTCAGCAGTACGCCGCACTGATGGAGCGCATGGAGTCCATCTCCGCAACGCAAGTGGACCTGCAATCCCAAATGGATCAAGTGCTGCTGGGACTTACTTCATTGACTGCACGCCTTGATGCGCAATTTCCTCCACCGCCACCACCAGAGACTTGAGCAGGGAGACCTCCTATCCTATATTTTGATTTATAACTATTTAACTTGCTGGGGACAACAAGATTTTGAGTGTGGGGTAGGGGGAGTAATTCTAACATCTCAATTTGTATCTAATAATTTAATATGTTTTATTTATTTTTATTCGCATGTTTTATTTTGTTTAAGTTATTTGTGTACTTAATTGTTGTTATCTGAATTTTCCTATCTTAGCTTAGTTTACCTCTAGTTATTTCTAATGTGAATGGTTTGAACTTTAAATTGTGAATGGATTATCTTAAAAACTTATTTTAGCAAGAGAGTAGTTGTATGTTTTAGCGGCAATATAATCTCAATTAGTCATATATCTTGTAATTTTCTATCTTTTGTGCACTATAGGCTTGTTTGCGAAAAACTTGAAAAAAATCAGTGTGTGAAAGTTTTTGAGTGAAGGAATTTTAGGATAGTTAGAACCTTTCTCATCACCCTAACAACTCAAGCAAGTTTAGGACATGACCTAGGCAAATTTTTTTTTGGTAACCACTTTAAATGACTTTTGACCTACCTTATATGCGTAATTTTCCATTGCTAGCCCAATTGAGCCGATTTGGTATGCTAAAAGCGTCTATGCAATTTTTATTGTTACAATCATATTTCACCATTTAACCTAAATGCTTTTGCCTATCATTTCTAAGAATTGGCCACTCTAGGATTGGGTTGGGATAACATTGAGAGTTGAAGAAGGGTATTCTCTGCTAAAATAGTATGGGTGTGAGAAAAATTGTGAAACTATGGGGTGTTGCATAGTATATTGTTAATCTTCCCGTTATGAAGTCCAATTTGATAGAAAATGAGAATTGTGGGTATTTCACCTTATTCGTCTGAGAAACAAATTTAGGTTAGCTTGATTATCTCAAAGATTTCAAAAAAAAAAATTTGATGAGAATATTGATCATTGATTTTGAGTTAGTTATTTGTAGAAACATCTAAGTGTGGGGTACCCTAAAAGAGAGGAAGATGTTTTCACAGTCAAAGATGATCAGGTTTGAGAAAAAAATTCATTAGGGACTTTTGTCTCCTCTTTTTCTTGTGGTTTAGTATTTTTCATCTTGGGAAGTTTAGACGAGTTTTGGCAGCTGTGGGTAAATTGAAAGTAGGTCATGGCCAAATTGTGTTCATATTGGGTAGTGGTGTATGCAGGTATAGTAGCTGACTCTTTGTTGAATTCCTTAACTATTCTTGTTAGCCAATTCCCTAAATTAGCATTTCAACCTTGGAATAAGTCCTAGTGATCCTGTTCTTAACTTAAGTTGTTTAGTGGAGATCACTCTTGTGGTAAAATACATAAAATAAACATACATAAGCATAAAAACCTTTATTCACATAAAAACTTAATATGATATCCATATATTCAAGTGGGTCGATTCATTAATTTTGAGGACAGTGGTCCTTACTTGTGAAATTGGGCTAAGACATTGGTCCTATTATGAAAAAAAGTCTTTCATTGTGAGTTTTGATTAAATAACCAAAATTATTTTGATTAACAAAACACCATGTTAATTAATCAAGTACAAACCCTTTTAAATGAGCTTTTAATAATATAAAATAAATTAAACTTATAAACAAACAAATATGCTTTTTACAAGGATAGAAATAAAAGCAATAAAATTAAAAAATAAACAAAATCCTAATTCACACATCTTTAAATCTGCTTCATATAAATATACAAATAAATAAATGAAGACAATAAATAAAAAAATAAAAGCAAAATAAAATATACAAAGATACACAAATAAAACATGCAAAAAACATATGTGAATAATTAAGGAAGAAAAGGAATTAAAAGAAAAAGAAATAATAATAAATAATAAAATGGAGAAAAGAAACAAATACAATTCTAGAGTCAGACACCTCATGGCCATGCATTCACATCCACGCCCATGAGTTGTATTTTAATTGAAATCACAACTTTTATTTTACATTTTTTTATCTTTTCAAATGTGATTTTTCTGTTTTAACCTAATTTCAACTCCATAAAAAACCACATAAACATTTATGAAGACATACTAATCAATTATATATACATATATACATATCTAAGTGTAGATTCGATCAAGAACATGCTTTAAATTATTAAATCTAGACTATTTACATGCTTAATTAATTATTCCTAAATTAATAACACATTAACAATTAAAAATTTAATTATGGTAAAAAAACAAAGAAATTAAGAAGAATAATAAATTAATTAAGGGTCAATTTCACTCATGGTCACTCAACTTATCACTTATCGCGCAAAAGTAACCGACTTTTTTTTTCTTACTTAAATGTCACTGAACTTTTAACATTATTGCACAAAAGTCATGTTGACTAAATCCGGCGACGACCCTTGCCGGATTGATGACTTTTTTGCAAAAATGTTAAAAGTTCAGTAACATTTAAGTTGAAAAAAAAAGTTAATTATTTTTGTGAGATAAATGATAAGTATAGTGACCGTGAGTGAAATTAATTTAAGTGTAGCATTTGTTGAACTTATCAATCTGGCAAGAGTCATCGCCGGATTCCGGTCAACATGACTTTTGTGCAATAATGTTAAAAGTTCAGTGACATTTAAGTAAGAAAAAAAAAAGTCAGTTACTTTTGCGCAAGAAGTGATAAATTGAGTGACCATGAGTGAAATCAACCCAATTATTAATCATAGAGATCGGGATTGCTCCCTAGATAATTTACCTTTAGAAATTTCGTAGCTTATGCCACGGTAGAAAGCCTTCAAGTTCCAAGAATCAACCAAATCCACCAACTCTTTAGTTAGGATTTTTTAGTGAAGATTTACCAATTAATTTTGTAGAAAACTTATTTGATTAAACGTTGAATAAATCTTTAAGCCTAATGTATTGATTAATTAAAATTAAAGAGAAAATAGTGAGAATGATGATGTAGAATTTTTGGCATAGAAAATCCAATTAAGCTCCCTTTGAAAACACTTAAAAGACTCCCTTATATAGGGCATTGATCCAAATTAAGTTCGAAAAGGATTTCAAGTTAAAATTGAAAAATGACTCTTATTTAATTTTTAATTATTGATTGCCAAGTTCAAATTGGAAAAGGATTCCTAATTAATTCTTAATTAGGAAAAGGAATAAAACCAATTAGAAAATGATTCCAAGTTAAAATTGGAAAAAGATTCCTACTTAATTCTTAATTAGGAAAAGGATTAAAGCCAATTAGAAAAGGGATTCTAATTCCATAAGTGAACTAGAAATTCACAAGTCACGGCCGTGAAGTGTGAAGTTCTAGTTCATGACTGTGAATTAAAACTCTAATTTATATTTAGCAAAACAACCAGTTAATGGCTGTAAAATGGTGATTCACGACCATGGTCAACTTTGGCGTAAGCTTTCTTAAATTATTTCTTCATTAGAACTCTATGGTGGATTATACTATTCTGGATTCCTTCGGACTTTTATTCTCATGATGAGAACGATCATCACTAAGTATCATCTGAATTAAGGAGCCCAAAACCCGAAGTCTACACTTAGTTAGTCTAAGACTCATTCAACATACTCATTCATATAGATATCAATCATAAGATCAACAAGAGATACAAGTTTAACAAACTTGCATTGAAAATAATCTAAATTTTCAAATTTATTAGAGATTTAAAAATCCCTTAACAAAAAGAAACTACTCACTCATCTTTATGCATCAAAAATAGAAGAGAAGAGAAAAGTTCAAGAATACTACTTAAATGAAGAACAACTAACTTGACTTCAACTCTAGCAGCAATCTCTACGTTAAAGATCTCGAAATTAATGAAAAATAAAAACTAAAAACTAACTAATAAAAAGCGAATTGAGTCGAATCGAAAAGCTTCAATCAAAATAGGAACAATTAGTTGAATCCCATTCTAATCAGAAACTCTGATTCGATACAAATGTGATGCCTAACGGTCATTCCACAAGCCCAAATCCCATTGGTTAATGAAATTTTCATATTTGAAAACTCAACAATCGTTCCCACATGCTAATACCCATTGAACCATTTTGCTTCTTAAGCCAATTTTTTAGCCCAAAAAGGCAACGCCCATTGCTGAATCCTAATGCCCATTCAGCAAATTCAATGGCAATTGGAAAACTTAAATGAAGTTCTTCAATGTAAAAATAACCAAATTGATTCTTGACTTTGTTGGATTCCCAAAAATCTAATGAAACAATAAAAAAAACACACACAAAGTTAGAAAACCCATATAAATTAACATAAAACTAATAAAAACTAAGTAAATTATACCTAAAATACACTATAAAACATGTAAAATATAGAACTTATTAGCAAACAAACCATAAAGTAAATTGTTCAAGAAAAGATGATGCATATGAGATCACTCAATATGCTCAATATTAAAACTACTGCCAACTTGGCCTAGTTTGGGATTGGGGCAGACTTGTGCTTGGCAATCAAATGCATTGGCTCATGAATAGGTGAGGGTGTTGAAGATACTAGTTCAAGTTTGATAGAAACTTGAGGTCCAAGTTTTGTCTTCACAAACATTTCTTCTCCCTATACCATTAGTTACCTATGCAAATCTCAAAATTTTGCCCATTATAAAGCTTCTAGCTTACAATCAACATTTTCTTCTGCCTTTTTTGGAACTTTTTACTCTAATTTATGTTCAACCCCTTGGTCTGTTTCCCTAAAAGCATAAACATCCTCATCTTTCTCGTCTTCACTCTTATCATTTTCTTCTTAGCTTTCTTCCTTCATGCTTTATGCCTTATCCCCTTCCTCATTATTTTTTTCTTATAAGATTTAACTTTCTTAGTCTCGACATCTTATTTAATTGATATACTGATCATACTCTCTTAAAAAGAATTTTTAGAATTTTTTTCATTTTCATCAACTGAGGAAGGTTTGTCCTTGATCAATAAGGCTTTTCTCTCAGTGAACTTCCTAAAGGCACAAACAAACTTTGGCTTTTTCCCTTTGCTTTTCTCTTTCTCATCACTAATGGATCTCTTACCTAATTTCTGTAACCTAATCCAAAACATTTGATAGAAAACTTTCCCAATTCTCAACTTGTCACTATAGTGCACAACATCAAGATCATTGCAAGAAAACTCATAATGCACAAAAATAATCATTGCAAAAGGAAATCTTTAGGTCACCTTAATGTTCTTCATTTGAGAAAAGATAAAATGTGGAATGTTTAAGGGAATACCTTTACACACATGCCACATAATAATCAACTCAGGGTCAAACACATGATCAACACTACCTACTAGGTAAAAACATCAGCCACAAATTTATGAAGAGCACAAAATTTAGGTTTCATGTTGGTTGAAAGTTGTTTTTTTTTTATCGTGCCTATCAAATTGACTCACATTGGCCATTTCTTTTAAAAAATTAATTTTGTCAAAACCATCAAATTCATGAATCTTAGTGCCCTTAGTCATCTTAAAGCCATCTCTTTTAAGATAAAAAAAAATTAGCATCAACATCAATAGACATAATCTTGTAATTACTTCCAGTTTTAACAATAAAACATTCATCATCCAATTATTTCTTTGAAGAATAAAAATCACAAATGCATATAGGACAAATGCCAATCTCATAGGTTAAAATACCTTGCCATTGATGTATTTTATCCATTTCACAACTTTGGGCTTTTGCGTCTTCAATTCAATCCACGAATTCGAGAACAATGAACTCCCTTGAGTCATCCACTACTTGCGATGGGTCATAGGTTATGAGGAAGGTGTTGGTTTGGATTTCTCAAATTGTGGTATTTTAGTTCCAATAGATTTCAATTTCTTGGCTCCAGGTGTTTTCCTTTTGATTATAGTGATAAGGTTTTAGTGGGTTGATTTCACCCATGGTCACTCAACTTATCACTTCTCGCGCAAAAGTAACCGACTTTTTTTTCTTATTTAAATGTCACTGAACTTTTAACATTATTGCACAAAAGTCATGTTGACCGGAATCCGGCGACGACTCTTGCCGGATTGATAAGTTCAACAAATGTTACATTTAAATTAATTTCACTCACGGTCACTAGACTTATCATTTATCTCGCAAAAGTAATTAACTTTTTTTTTCAACTTAAATGTTACTGAACTTTTAACATTTTTGCAAAAAAATCATAAATCCGGCAACGGTCGTCGCCGGATTCCGGTCAACAAGACTTTTGTGCAATAATGTTAAAAGTTCAGTGACATTTAAGTAAGAAAAAAAAAGTCGGTTACTTTTGCGCGATAAGTGATAAGTTGAGTGACCATGAGTGAAATTGACCCGGTTTTAGTTTCTCTATATTTCCTCAAAGAAGAAGAATTAATGAATGCAAATATTCAAACAAATGTGTTTTTTAATTTTCATTCCAAAACCATAGCAATTTATTAAAGTTGATAAAAATATTTTCCTATTTAAAATTCAAAAAGGAAGTTACATTGAAAAATAGTAAAGACAAAGAGTTTATTAAAAAATAATGTTTGGAAGATTATTTCTTTTGAAGTTCAAAAATCATGTGATAAAAGAGAAACAATAAATTAAAAATTTTTAAAATAAAACTTCCTATTTTAATCAAATATAGGAGTGAACTTACAACCATGGGCAATGGAAGTTAGGGTGCTTTTGCTCTCTTCCATCCGAGCCATAAAAGTGTCCCATACCCAAAAATAAGCAAAGTAGAGCATGACATCATCATCATCATCATCATCATTATTATTATTATTATTATTATTATTATTATTATTATTATTATTATTATATACCAAAGGATACCTCAGGATCAAAGGGTAAAAATATGAAGTAAATACTAAAACAAATGTAATGCAAATTCAATGCAAGAAGATGAACAAAATTTCTGATGCACCAGATCTACTTACACTGTAAATGCAGAGCATACTTAAAATGAAAAGAAAGATAAAATCGAACAAGAAAGTAACACAGTTTCTGATACACCAAATCAACTTACATCGCAAGTGTAGAGCATACTTAAAAAAAAAATTTAAGTAAAGATCACAAAATAAGGAAACAATATATATTTATATAAAATGCTTTACACATGAGCGATATTTACAAGTTTTAAAAATAATATTAAAATTAAAAATTTTGTAAATGGAGATTTACACTTAGCTTAAGATTATAGGATGTCCTCAACACGTGAGCTTCCTAATATTCTAAGCTAAATGTATTTGAGTGTTCAAAAGACTGGGAATTCTCTCTAAAAATGTCCATGCCTTACAATGGGAGGAAAGGTCCTTTTATAGTGAGTCTTTTGCCAATTATAGAGCCTTTGTCCAGATGAGGTGTAAAGCTGGGTCTTCAGATGCGAAAATCATATTGCTTCACATGAATTTGAAAAAGCTGTCTAGAAGGTGGAAGAATGGCCGACAAAAAATAATGTCTTAACTGTTTCCTTTTTGACTGTTTTTTTTTTAAATATAGGTTGGGTGGTATACAACAATATGGGCTAAGCCTATTTTTGAAAAATTAAACTTACAAGATATGGACTAAGTCCATATGTTTGAAAATACCATGGGCTGAGCCCATGTTTGAAAAGAGGCTTGTTATGGTGGTGGAAAAATGTCATAAAAATTCATTTTCATTGTTATTACCCAAGTCTATTATGGGCTCAGAATCAAAAGACATGTCTATTTTTGAATGGCCTGAAGAAGCTTTTGTCGATGAGGCCTTGCTTTGGAGAAGTTAGGCCATAATAGCAAAATATTCTTTTTCAGTTTTTGCTACCGCTAGCTGTGTATGGGCAAAAGACTTTTGGGCCAAAACTGTGTTGTGCAAAGATCTGGTCTTAGAAGGCTTTGGCACTGGAGCCATTGACTAATAATGGGTTTTTCAATACTAGCAGGGATTGAGAACTTCATCCACCAGCGAGTTTTGAACCTTTTGACAAAGGTTGTTTGAGCCTCATTTTGCTGATATTCTAAATACAAAGCTGTTACCCAAGGTAAAAAGGACTTTGTGTAAAAAAGCATTAGAGGATAAAACCTTTTTCTTTGTCAATTGGTTAGTAATTGGTTTTGAAGAAAGTGTAGCTTTTCTGAACTTTTGGTCTGAGAATTTTAAGAGTAGCCCCATACAATTTCCATCAATAGGAAAACTAGAAAGGAAACTTGGTTGGTTCCATTTTAAGGTTAAAAAAGAGCAACCATGTATAGAAAAAATTTGAGTTTTGTGCCAAAAAGGCATCATACCAAGCTTGTTTGTAATCCCAATAGGTATAAGACCTGCAATGGTTAATAGTGGTTTCAAAATTAACAGGAAGTGTTTTGGTTGGTGAAGGTTTTGTTCCCAATCCAAAGAAGAGAGGATTTTGTGAATTTTTAGTTTCAATAATTTACCGAGCCGATTTTAGGGTTATCTTGAAAGGTTATAGAACCCGTCAATTCCAAAATTATCTTGTAATATGGCTATGGTTTTGTTAAATTCTAAGGTTTAAAAAACCAGCCTTTTGGAAAAAATTTTGAAATGACCATTTGAGGATCTGGTAAATAAAATCCATTCTCCATGGTCCAAAAATTTTGTAAATTTATTTTGGCAAAAAATTCTAAATTTAGTTTAAATTGTGAAAACACAATCTGAGATTTACTTTGCGATAAAATAATTTGTGAAAATACCACTTTCGTGGGGTTTGAAATGATTTTTGAGTAGGATTCCCCCTGTGGCGGTTTTGAAGATTTTTCAGAGGAGTTTTTTGAAGAAAAAGATTCCTCCCCTAGTTTTGTAAAGAGTTGAAGAGCCTTACCAATCTGAGATTCTTCTATGGCCATAAATTTTTCTTTCAGGCTCATTTTTGACAGTTGGTTTTATGTCATTGTTTTGAGAAGTAGTTCTAACTCAGGTTGTTTTGAAAGGCTCAATTTATTGATGGGGTTGAGTGTTTTTGTTTTGGGCTTCTTCGTCTTCGACGGCTGGAGCTCAAGATTTTATTTCTATGGCAGATGAAACTGTTACAGGTTTTGATTTTTGTTAGTTGTCCTTTTAGACCACCTTCTCCTTTCCTTTTTGATTTTTTGAGTATTTTTAGATTCTATTTTGAAGGAATTCTCTGGTATAAAAATCTGAAATTGAGTTTTGATCTCTTTATAAATTCAATTTTGAAATCGAAAATACTAAATATTGCTTGCCATCTGGCAAAAATCTGTTTTGAAGTAATATTTTGAACATCTTTTTGTAAAACTTCTTTTGTCAAGTTAAAATCAATGCAAATTGAAAATTTTGATTGAGTAAATCACTTTGAAAATTTGAAATGCAAATGACAATTGAAAGAATTTCTTTTTTAATTGTAGAGTAATTCTTTTGACAATTATTCCAATATGCAGATGTGAATTGGGCAATACATTCCCCCCATTCACATTTTGTTTTAATATGCCTCCATATCTTAAGTTAGACGCATCTATTTCAACGATATCGTAGGTGTTAATATGTTAGCTAAATGTAGGCATGAAATTTCTTTAAACCGCTTTTTAATCTGTTGAACTATCCTAGTATGCTCATCAGACCATGACACAAGGTTTTTCTTCAACCTATCATGCAATGATTTTTCTAATCGGTTGATACTTGGACAAAAATCTAAGACATAATTTAGACTTCCTAAAAACCTTTAAAGTTAGATTTTATCTAAAATTTTGTCTAAAAATTCATTAGCAAATGCCAAGATCTCTCAATTGGTATCAGAGCTTTTACATGGTATCAGAGCTTTTGCTTTAAATAATATATTTTTTTTCAACCTTGCTCTTCACTCATGGCTAATCAACTTGTCCCTACCTCCACCACTTCTACACCTGTTCTCTTGTCATCTTCTAACCATACATTTTCTATCAAACTCAATGGCAAAAACTACCTGGCATGGCGGGCTCAATTCATCTTGCTCTTTCATTACCAAAATCTCTATGGCTTCATCGATGGTACCTTTGTTGCTCCTCTATAGACTATTGCCTCAACAATGACTCCAATCACTCAAATTCCAAATCCTGAATATGATATTTAGTTCAAGAAAGATCAACTACTCTTGTCTTGGATCCTCTCCTCCCTCACTAAAGATATTTTCTCCTATATTATTAATCTTTCATCCTTCTTTGCTGTTTGGGAAGCACTAGCTCATGCTTTTGGCTCAGTTTTGCAAAATCGTCAACTACAACTCAACATTGAATTACAGGAGTTTGAGAGGAATGATCTTCTATTTCAACTTATTTGCAACATGCTAAGGCATTAGCTGATGAACTCAGCACTGCTAGTCATCCCCTTTCATCCGTTGAATTTAATGCGATTGTTTATTGCCATATTGGAAGTGACTTTCACTGTATATTACTGCATTGAATCTTCACCTTGATCCTTTGCCCTTCTACGAACTACATGCCCAACTTGTGGCTCATGAAATACTGCTCAAATCCATGCAGGAGCCACCTCTTGCTCATATTGCTATGCACACTTCTGCAGCTCCCTTACTGCCTACCTCACAAAGCCAACCTGCTGCTGCATATCCCAATTCTGGTTCTCAACGTCGCCTTCATGCACCTTGCTAAAGTTGTCGCTTATGCAACCATACAACTAATTGATGCTATCGATGCTATTATAGGCTACCTCGCTTTGTACCACAAGCCAACTACTCCTATGCTGGTCATCCACAGTCAACACCTTTCGTACCACAAGCCAACTACATCTATGCTAGTTCTCCACAGTCTGTACCTCCTGGCTATAGTGGCCATATTTCACAACCTATCTGGAACCTGATACTAGCGCCACCAACCACATCACTCCTGATCTATCTACACTACAGATAAGTGATGAATATCATGGTAATGACACTCTTCATGCTGGTAATGGCCAAGGACTACAAATTGCTAATACTAATATGACTCTATCCCTTTGGCAGGTGGTGACCTTGCTTTAAAATATGTTTTTCACGTTCATAAAATTGTTAAAAATTTGTTGTCTGTTCAAAAGTTCACATCTGATAATGATTGCTTTTTTGAATTTCACCCCACTTATTTTCTTATTAAGAATCACTCCACCAAGAAGGTGCTCCTCCACAGTCTCAGTGATAATGGACTCTATCGCCTACACTCTTCCATTAAGTTTGCCTACCTTACCACCACTCCAACTCTTTAACAGTGGCATGAATGCCTTAAACACACGAATATGCGCACTATCTCCAATATTGTCAAACATTTCAAATTACCTTGTTCTAGTTTTAAGACACAATATGTTCTTCGTGTTTCTTAGGAAAGATGTCTCGTTTACCTTTACCCAGTGCCGAGCATAAGAGTCATGCACCTTTTGATATTATCTTTTTTGATGTTTAAGAGCCTTGCTCTTGTATTCTCAAGTTTTGGACATCGTTATGATGTCTTATTCATTGATGATTATACACGATTTACTTGGGTTTATTTTTTAAAAAATAAAAGTGATGTCTATTCTTGTTTTCTTCATTTTCAATCTCTTGTTGATAGGCAATTTAATTCTAAAATTAAGGCTTTCCATTCAGACTAGGGTGGTCAATATCAAAAGCTAAGTAAACTATTTCAATCTCAAAGCGTTATTCACATAATTGCTTGTCCCTACACCCATGAACAAAATAGTGCATCTAAGCAAAAAATTTGCCATTTAGTTGATACGAGTTTAACTTTGTTAGCTCATGGTTATGTTCCCCTCAAATATTGGAATTTCGCTTTTACAGTGAGCATCAATCCATTAACTAAACACCCAGTCCGATTTTAAAGCATAAGTCCCCATATCAAATTCTCTTTGACAAAAATCCTAATTACCTAGACATGAAACCTTTTGGATGTGCCATATTCCCTCTTATTCGACCCTATAACTGCTATAAATTTGCTTTTAGATCTCTACCCTGTATTTTTCTTGGTCAAAGTCCAATCCATAGTGCCTATCATTGTTTAAACTTAGAGATAGGTCGAATATACTTAGCAAGGCATGCTAAATTAATGTCACAATTTTTCCATATTAATCTCATCCAATCCCCACGTCCCCTCATGTGGATAATTCTTCTTAGCTAGAGGTTATAAGTCATTCAACTCACTGGGACTCTGAGGCTCCTTCAAGTGCTGGCAAGAACTCAAATCTGTTCTATGCTACTTGCAACACACTAAGCGATATGGATTCTTCTTATCTAAACATTCATCATTTGCAATATAATATTTCTCAGATAGTCATTAGGGGCTGCCTTGATGATAGGTGATTAACCAATGGGTATGTTATCTATTTGGGCAACAATTTAGTCTCTTCGATCAAAAAAAAGTAACCCACTATAACTTGATCTTCAACAGAGAGTGAATATAAGTCCATGGCTAACGCTACTGCAGAAATTATGTGGCTTCATTCCTTACTCAGTGAATTGGGTTGTTTATCATCCATGCTTGCTACTCTTTGTTGTGACAATATCGGTGACATTTATCTTAGTGCCAATCAAGTATTTCATCCTCGCACAAAGCACATTAAGTTGGATTATCACTTTGTTAGAGAGCAAATTCAGCAAAGAAAGGTTATCGTTAAATTTATTTCTAGTGAAGACTAAATAACTGATATTATTACAAAGATATTAGGCTAAGCTCTGTTTGGAAAACATCGCATCAAACTTTAACTACTGTGCCATCCGCCATCAGTTTGAGGGGGGTGTTAAGGCCCTTTAATTGGCCTAATTTGGCTCCTGATTTAGTGCCCATTATCTTGTAATTAATTGGCTTGATTAGTGGGATTATTATGTAATTAGTTGGTCTGATTAGTGGCATTGTTGTAACAACTAATAGCTATACTATTTTTATATATGTTCATCAATGTAAAAGGAATATATATATATATATATATATAATATATTTCTCTTCAAACTTTGAGTTTTGACAATCGTCACAAGGACAAAGTAGAGCCTAGATCTTCATCAGGGATTTTTCTTGGGTATCAACCTAGGGTTAAAGCATATAAGATCTTTGATTTAAAGACTCATAAACTGGATTTAAGAAAGGATGTTATTTTCCATGAGACAACTTATCCCTTTATAGCTTTACATGATTCTCTAAATGATGTTGTTCCTTTGCCCATTATCGCAAATAAAGAAACTATGGGTATTAGCTTTAACATTATAGACACCATTCCTATCCCAACATAGTCTACAGAGGCTACCACACCAACAGTACTTAAGTTTCTATGTCCACTGCTCCTGTGAGAATTAGTACATAGACCAAGAGGCCTCTAATTTGGTTAAATGACTATGTTACTAATGGTGAACAACCTCTAATGTATTATGAAACTTGATAAGTTCAAAATATATGTTGTTTTTATATGAATTTCCAGCTTACTTTTGAGTTTAAAAGTTCCTATTTCAGTATATTTTTGTTAAAGTTTTATTAGATATTGTCTGATATACTAAAATGAGATTTTATGTTGTTTTTGGAGCTTTTAGGAAGCTTACACGGCGGTAAGGAACATCCATACCGCCGTGTACCACGAAAATGTCACAATGCAGATGAAGGGACTTACATGGCGGTAAGGAACATCCATACCGCCGTGTACCACGAGAATCAGCACTTACGTAAGGATCCACATAGCGGTGAGGAACTCTCATACCGCCGTGTAAGGCGTAAAAATTCCAACAATTACGGCGCTGGACAAGGGGAGCAAAACTTCAAAATTGTTGACCAGAGACCATTTACACGGCGGTAAGAGACTCTCATACCGCCGTGTAACCTACTTATGAACAAAATCTGCACAAAATCAAAGACTTTCAGGCCACCTTTTGACTTTGAACAGTTATTTAGGGACTGAAGTTAGACATTAAGGAGGTCGATTTTTTCTGGGAACGAGAGTGAGATTTATTTTTCTCTGCAACTTAAGTTGGGATTTTTCAGATAGTTTTAGAATTAATTGAAGCTATTGTTATTTTAATCTGGGAGGAATAATCAGAGATAGTTGGAGGTTATTTATTTATTTTTAAAGTTTTGAGAACAGATTGAACGGGAAGAACATCAATTTTATTATTGTAAGAATTTTATTTTCAGATCTCAAATGGGTAATATCAACTTCTCTCTATTTAATTCAGTTTTTATTTCAATTATGAGTGAGTAGTTCCTTTTCTTGTTAAGGGATGCCTTGAATCCCTAATAACCATGTGAATGCTTTGTGTGGATTGATTTATGCATATGCTTCAGTTTTATCTTCTCTGAATTAATCTATTTGTTATTGAAAGTAATGCAAGTTTGAGATTGATCTACCATGATAATCTTTGATTGTAATTCGCTTCATGAACTTACACATACTCTGTTCTATTTCTATCGATTTTCATTGATTTAATGAATCCGGGATGGTAGTTAAATCTGTGGATCTCTATTTTAATAGGTTCAGAATTGTAGAAGATAATTGAGTTTTGATATCTGAATCTGGGATGGTAGGATCATCTAAGCTTAGGACTTAAGACCTGTTTCGATGCTAAAATATGTGCTGAATCCGGGATGGTGAGTACATGTGTTAGAGAAGCTGGATCCGAAAGGCAGGCTATGGTATAGGCTAGGTTGTTCACTGATTTGCATATGTGATTGATGAGTTTGAGTATTTACATGGCACTATTGGGGAGGATGGGTATTCCTTGGCAAGATATTTTAGTTATTTCATCAAATCTGTATTGGTATTGAGTCTTTTAATATTCTTTAATTAGTTATTTTATCAATTACAGTACTTAATTTTCACCTTAAATAATTAATCACATCAAACAATTGGGAATTCTTTAGCATACATTTAATTGCTAAAATTTACGCAACACAGTCCCTTGGGTTCGATAACTTGTGGTCTTAATTATACATCACTATATTACTTGCCGATTCAGTACACTTGCTGAGGTCGCATCAAGTTTTTGGCGCCGTTGCCGGTGATCTGGTGTTGTTAGTAAGTTTTGATTCTTATTTGTATGTGTTATTATTTTTCTGATTTTACTAATTTTTATTCTTTTCAGGTTGTTGTGGTGTATGAGCAGATTGAGGCAAGAAAAAGTAGCACCCTACGACCCTGAGATCGAGAGAACTTTGCATCAACGCAGGAGAGCCAACAGAGATAACAACATGGACAACGATCCTCTCCCTATTAATGAAATTCCTCCCGAGAACGAACAAGTGCCACGAGCACAAGAAGAGATGCCGGGTAACTATGGAGAAGAAGTCCCAAGGCAAAGGACAATAAGAGACTATGCTGTACCAAGAAGGAATGAGGAGCACAGGACAATTGTGTTGCCTAGAGGAATGCAATTTGAACTCAAGCCAGCAACCATTACTATGGTGCAAAGAAATTAGTTTTCAGGATCAGAATTGGAGGATCCTGCACAGCATTTAGATATATTTTTGGAGGTCAGTGACACAGTTCAGATACCGTGTGTCATTTCTGACGCAGTAAGGTTAAAATTGTTCCCATTTACTTTGATTGGAAAAGCAAGGGATTGGTTGCAGATGTTACCAAGTCAATCAATAAGATCATGGGAGCAATTACAAGAGAAATTCTTAATGAGATTTTTCCCTCCCACCAAGACTACAAGAATTCGTAACAGCATTATGGGTTTTGCTCAAATGAATGAAGAGCCTTTTCATAAGGCTTGGGAAAGATTTAGGAGATTATTGAGAAGCTGTCTGCACTATGAGATAGCTGTACATCAATTGATGACTTTATTCTATGCTGGAGTTACCCCACAGACAAGGTCACTTTTGGATGCATCATCAGGAGGTTCCTTTTTGAATAGATTGCCAGAAGAAGCTTTTCTTATGTTGGATGAGATGCCAGCAAATGATGCTCAATGGGTTGCTCCAAGATCAATTCCAAAAAGGCAAGGAATACACAATGTGGATGAAGTATCAATGCTGAAGGCACAGATAGAATCAATGCAAAAGGAGATGAGTGGATTGAAGGTTCGAAATGTGTCCTCAGTCTCTCAAGAGAGTGGGCAGTATGAAAGCGGTCAATATAGTCAAGAAGGTGGAACCATGGGAGATGTAAATGCTGTAGGAGATTACCGCAGGAATGACCCTTACAGCAACACTTATTGTTGGGTTTCAACGGATTAATACAACATTAACGCAGCGGAATAAAATTGAAACCCGAAACAGGATCCAAGTAATTTCGATTGATTCAAAAGGAAGAGATAAAGATTAACTGACCTTTAGAATGAAATAACTCTTTAATTCGGACTATAAGTGCTGCTTTGATCACGAACACCCTCTACCGGTATCCACACGCACGAACAAATGATCAAAAGACGCAGGGGTGCTAGCTCCCTTGAATGCGAATGGATTTTGAAAAATTCTTTCTTTCTTTCACAAAGAAGAAGGAGGCTCGGGTTATATTTTCTTTCTTATTCTTTGTATCCCACTTACAGCCACTTTTCAATCTCTTGTTATATGAAAATAACGTGATTGAAGGTTTTTGATAAGGGTTAAAACTCTTTTCCTTAACATATATATCTCATATATAACTGTATGTATATTTTCAAATCCTTTTCCTCTTAGGAAAAGATAAATGAGGATATTTTCTCTTAATTCAAAATTAAGAGATAATATATATATATACATTTATTTATATATATATATATATATATATTTATTTATTTCTTATTCAAAATAATAAGGAATAATATATTAATACATATTATTATCTCATATTCAAAATAAGAGATATATATATATGTATATAAATATATATATATAAATATGTAATTTCGAAATTAAATATAAATACCTATATTTATATTTTATTCCGAAATAACCTAATAAAATCCATTCTGTTCATTCTGCTCTTGGTGTGTGACCCAATAGATTTATATTATGTTGGCAGTGGGCCTAATCCCATGATAAGCCCACAAGTCATAATTGATCTCTAGCAAGACATTATGACTACCCAAATAATATAAATATCGTTAGTCCGATTTTAACCTGACAATAGAACATGTTATTATCCTTTTGTCACACGATATCTTGTTTGAACATAAGTCATGGTTTATGTCAAACTTAAATTGTTCAAACATATAATTTCTCGATCACTAAGCAGACTGATAAATTCAAATGATATTGATGACACTATCAATTCATTCGAGCACGGCCATGCATTTTACAATCCTACTTATCGAGGGGCCCTATAGATATCTCTCTCATTAGAGAGGGACAAATTCCATCTTGATTATTCACTTTCCTCTGCATAATTCTCACTATGTCCGATCATAAATTTTATAATTATCCGATTAAAGATAACGTTTGATTATGTCAAAACATAATGATCCTTATGTAGGAAACTATGATAACCTCAGGTCAAAGGATTCAATAACATATCTATTATAAGATCACTTATGACACTATCCCATGAAGTGATCTTATAGTGGGTCTATCCAGTACTTTGTTCTCTAGCAAGTACCTATAGATTTGATTTATATCATCATATATAATCATCCCATGATTATCAATTCAAATCTATACTAGTCTTAATTTATCTTTATGCCCTTTAGTGATAAATGACTAGGGATAACATGAATAATACTGTTATTCATAAACATTATAATAATGTAACATGCCAATAATATCAATGCAAAGAAAACCATTATATAAATGAAAATGTAATGATTACATCAAGGTCCAAATGTTTGGCCTAGGGCATAACCACTAACACTTATAACCCAGGTTGGAGGAACCACCCTAACTTCTCTTGGAAGGATGGAAATCAAAATGCGTCATCTTCTCAACAACAAGGGAGAGCTCCTTTCAATCAAAACATGCATCATAACCACAATCAGTCATACCAACATCAATCATCCACTCAATACCAAGCACCATATCCATCGAACTATAACCAAGGGCAGGGTTCAAACCAATCCCATTCTCGAGCTTATCACCCATCGGGATATCAACCAAGGCCACCTGTTCAAGAAAAGAAGCCAAACCTTGAAGATATGTTGGCCAATTTCATAAATAGTCAACAGTAATTTGTGAATAGCCAGCAACAATTTATGTCTAATCAAGAAACAAGGTGGAAATCTCAAGAACAATGGAACCGAAATCAAGACGCATCAATGAGAAATTTAGAAACTCAATTGGGACAGCTTGCAAATTCTGTGTCTCAATGACAACCAGGAACATTTCCATCAAATGTGGACCGGAATCCTAAGGAAGAGGCGAAAGCAATCATGTTGAGAAGTGGCAGAGAGATGGCACCAAGAGAGGACCAAGGTAAAAATTCTTCACCATCCACAAGTAATGAGGAGCCAACACGGGAGGTAAGTAATCCTGATTGTAAGGTAGAGGTTAATGAAAACACTCCTAAAAATGATAAGGGTAAAAGTATAGTGAATCTTAGAGTAGAGGATCTTGATATCAATAGATTGTCATTTCCTGCTGTAGCTAAAAAGGAAAAGAAAAATGAGCAATTGGCTAGATTTTTAGAAATGTTTAAGAAACTACATATTAATCTACCATTTGCTGAAGCTTTAGCTCACATGCCTAACTATGCTAAATTCATGAAAGAATTATGTTCCAATAAAAAGAAATTAGAAGGGCATGGAACTGTGCAGCTTACAGAAAATTGCAGTGCATTGATAATGAACAAAATTCCTGAAAAATTAGAGGATCCAGGTAGTTTCACTCTACCCTGTGCAATTGGTGAAGATTTTAATGGAAATGCTTTATGTGATTTGGGTGCGAGCATAAATTTGATGCCTTATTCTCTTTGCAGGAAGCTGAATCTTAGAGAGCTCAAGGAGACTAGAATGAGACTCCAACTTGCAGATAGGTCGGTAAGGAGACCCAAAGGAGTGATTGAAGATCTATTGGTGAAAGTGGGGAAATTTATTTTTCCAGTAGATTTTGTAGTAATGGAAATGGAAGAGGATCAGAAGGTACCATTGATTGTGGGAAGACCATTTCTAAATACAGCAAAGGCGCTGATTGATGTACATGGTCAGACGGTCACATTGAGATTCAATGATGAGAAGGTAGTGGTGGATATGAACAAGGCACAAAAGTATCCATTGGGTGATGTGGAGGAGTCTGTTTATTTTATGGATGCAGTAGAAAAGTGTATAGAGGAAGTACAAGAAAAGTTTTTGGGAGCTGATTTAGTGGATGTGAGTTTAATACATTCATTTGAGGACGAAAAATTGGAAGAAAAAATAGACGGAGAAGTAATAGCAGCTGTAGAAAAAGAAGATGGAAAAGAGGAAGTACAACAAGAAGAGTTTAAACCAAAAGAGGGGGATTCAAATTCTGAACTTAAATCCCTTCCTTCTCATTTAAAATATGTATTTTTAGAAGATGAGAAAAAGCCAGTGATCATTTCTTCTTTATTGACAGATATCGAGGAGAAAATGCTGCTTGAGGTGCTGAAAAAGCATAAGGGAGCCATTGGATGGGAAACCTCAGATTTGAAGGGGATTGACCCAAGTTACTACACACACCGAATTTCGATGGAAGAAGAATGTAAGCCGGTTGTTCAACCTCAAAGGAGACTTAATCCGGCAATGCAAGAGGTAGTGAAGAAGGAGGTACTGAAACTCCTTGATTCAGGTATTATCTATCCAATTTTTGACAGTAAGTGGGTTAGCCCAGTACAGTGCGTGCCTAAGAAGGGGGGGATGACTGTGGTTAAAAATGAGCTGAATGAATTGATTCCAACTCGTACTGTTACGGGGTGGAAAGTTTGTATTGATTTCAGAAAGTTAAACAATGCCACGAGAAAATACCATTTCCCCTTGCTATTTATTGACCAAATGTTAGAAAGGTTAGCAGGTAATAAGTTCTATTGTTTCTTAGATGGGTACTCGGGATATTTACAAATCCCTATAGCTCCTGAAGACCAAGAGAAAAAACATTTACTTGCCCTTATGGCACATTCGCCTATAGGAGAATGCCGTTCGGATTATGTAATGCACCGGCTACGTTTCAGCGGTGTATGATGGCTATTTTCATGACTTCATAGAGAAATTTATGGAGGTTTTTATGGATGATTTCACTATTTATGGGGCTGACTTTGAAATTGTTTAGAGCATCTTGATATAGTGCTAGGGAGGTGTGAAAAAACCAACTTAGTACTAAATTGGGAAAAATGCCACTTTATGGTGAGAGAAGGCATTGTACTTGGGCACAAAATTTCTGAAAATGGGATAGAGGTCGATAAGGCCAAGGTAGGGGTGATAGAGAAGTTGCCACCCCCAACTAGTGTAAAGGGCATTAGGAGTTTCTTAGGGCATACAGGGTTTTATCGTCGTTTTATCAAAGATTTTTCGAAAATTGCTAAACCCTTGTCAAATTTGCTTATGAAAGATGCTCCTTTTCATTTTGATAGTGAATGTATGCTAGCTTTTGAAATTTTGAAGCAACGGCTAATTTTAGCTCCGGTAATTATATCTCCGGATTGGAATTTGCCGTTTGAATTGATGTGTGATGCTAGGGATTTTGCAGTTGGGGCAGTGCTTGGACAAAGGCGAGATAAAGTATTTTGTGCAGTCTATTATGCTAGTCATACCTTGACAGGAGCACAGGTTAACTACACAACCACTGAGAAAGAACTTCTTGCAATTGTGTATGCTTTTGAGAAGTTCAGACTATACTTGCTGGGAGAAAAAATCGTGGTGTGGTCAGACCATGCAGTCTTGAGGCATTTGTTTGCAAAAAAAAGAATCCAAGCCAAGGCTGATTAGATGGGTGCTGTTATTGCAAGAGTTTGATTTGGAAATCAAGGACAAGAAGGGAGCGGAAAATTTTGTAGCATATCATTTATCGAGATTGGAGAGTGAACACATTGAAGAAGGGGAAATTTTGGATTTGTTTCCTGATGAACATATCTGTGCTTTATTTGTGTGTGAAATTTATGTTCCTTGGTTCGCTAATATAGCCAACTTTCTTGCAGGAGGCTTTATGCCAAAAGACTTTACATGGCAACAAAGGAAGAAGCTGCGAGCTGATGCCAAACATTACATTTGGGATGACCCATACTTATTCCGCTTGTGTACCGATCAAGTAATAAGAAGGTGCATTTCAGATGGAGAAAAAGGAGAAATCATTAAGGCTTGTCATAGTGGGGAAGCTGGTGGCCATCATGGGCCAAATCGGACGGTATCAAAAATTTTATCTTCTGGTTTTTATTGGCCTACCATGTAGAAAGATGTTCAAAGTTTTGTGAAAACACATGATAGATGTCAACGGGTAGGAAATATTTCTAAGAAAGATGAAATGCTGTTAACAAATATGCTTGCAGTGGAATTATTTGATGTGTGGGGAATAGATTTCATGGGGCCTTTTCCAATATCCTTTGGGTTTGAGTATATATTAGTAGTTGTGGATTATGTGAGTAAGTGGGTAGAAGTCATAGCTACTAAGACTTGCGATGCCAAAATTGTACTAGAATTCCTTAGGAAGAACATTTTCACTAGGTTTGGCACGCCAAAGGCCATAATTAGTGATGGGGGCAGGCATTTTGTTAATCATCAATTTACTGCCCTATTGAAAAAATTTGGTGTGAGGCACAAAATTACCACCCCATATCATGCTTAAGCAAATGGACAGGTTGAGGTTTCTAATAGAGAACTCAAAACAATCCTAGAAAAGACTGTAAATTCATCTAGGAAGGATTGGTATTTGAGGCTGGATGAAGCATTATGGGCCTATAGAACTGCATTCAAAACGCCTATAGGGTTATCCCCGTTTAAGCTAGTCTATGGTAAATCATGTCATTTCCCTGTCGAACTTGAACACAAAGCTTATTGGGCAACCAAATTTCTTAATTTTGATGTTAAGAGTGCAGGTGAGAAGAGACTTCTCCAGATGAATAAGTTGGAAGAAATACGATTTTGGTCATATCAACAAGCAGAGAAGTATAAGGAAAATACAAAGAAATGGCACGACAAGAAATTGGTTAGGAAGGAATTCACTCCAGGTATGAAAGTTCTTTTATATAACAGTCGATTAAGGTTATTTCCTGGAAAATTGAAGTCGCGATGGACGGGACCATTTGAAGTTGTAAGTGTGACTGATTTCGGAGCTATCATGATCCGAAAGCACCATGGGAGTGAGGAGTTTAAGGTAAATGGCCATCGATTAAAGCCCTATTTTGAGAACCGCGTTGAAATTGCAGCGGTGACCATTACTTTAGAGGACGAGTGAGGTAAATTCAAAGTCTAGCTGAGACTCAAAATCAGAACTAAAATAATTTCTAACCTTATCCTCTTTTGTTTTAATTTATGAAGTCTAGTTATTTTCAGTTTGTAGGTCATTTGTATTTTTATTTAGTGGTTTATTAATTTTTGAACATAGTGTAAAACGTTTTGGAGTACTTGGTGTAATTGTTGGTTAATTAAATGTTAAGTTTTTCAAAAAAAACTCGTTTTACACGGCGATGAGGAATCCTCATACCGCCGTGTGAAACGTGCATTTTCATAACTGATTCAGTGGTGTTTTACATGGCGGTGAGGAACACTCATACCGCCGTGTAAAACTTACATTTAATAACCCGATTCCAGTAGCGTTTTACACGGCGGTATCGTATTTCCATACCGCCGTGTAAAATGAGATTTTTAAAAAATGTCTAATTCCAGTAGCGTTTTACACGGCGGTATGGTATTTCCATACCGCCGTGTAAAACGAAAAACCCCGTTTTAAAACCCCCAGTCGCCAGTTTCTTTTTACAATTCTTTTTAAAAAAAACTTTCCCTCTCTCATATCTCCCTAACCAAAGTTCGGCAAACCCAATTTTCAACTGGTTAAAATCATTTCTAAGTCTAGCTTTTGCACATCAAGTCTGCATTCCTCAAATCCAGTAAGTCTTCTTTCTCTCTTTTCTTTTAATTTAGTTTCTGTGTTGTTTTAGGGTTGAGTTACTTTTGATTTTATTTTCTCTTGGTTCTTTCTTTCTTTAAGACATGGGTGGAGATTGTGTTGCGATTTTCCATAAATGATTGAATTTTGTGTCTTAATTTGTAAGGGTTGGCTGGATTAATGTCGAATTATGTGGATTTGTTGCTGGGTTCGTTGAAATTGGTGGGTTTGTGGCTGGATGTATGTGGCATTCTTTTGATTTGTGTGCTATGCCCTAAATTGGTGATTTAATTAGTGTTTATTTCCCTTAAATCATGTTGCGTTGTTTAATGGATGGATTGCTTGATGATAATTGAAAGAATTGTGGGTAACAATTGAATGAGAAATGCTGGATTTATACACAAAAGTTTATGCTCACCAAGTGTTTGACAAAATGCCTAAATGAGTATTATTCAACCTTTCTCTGTCATATAAGTTGCTGTCAACCATGGTCCATCTTTTGGGCTTCCATATACTCTGAAATATGTTTATCTCGAGCTGTGATTAACATTTGAGTGGAAATTTAAGCATGTAAACAATAATAGCAGTCTGGCAATTCAGTGCGAATGCTGTAATTTTTCTCACTCTATTTCTTTTGTACATTTGCTACTAAGGGAACTAGGGGGTGCATTGTTATCATAAGTGCTGGCCTTTATCATTGTTAAAGTTTATCATTGTGGCATTGAAGTCTCAATGTTCTGCAAATTGTTTTTAGCTCAATTTCGGCTCGCCTACTATTTTGTTGAAAATTTAAGCCTTTGTTTGTCCCTTCTAATTGTGCTTATCTATTGATGCAGTGGCTCCAAAAAGATCTAGAACGGACCAGGCATCATCTTCTCGGGATAGCTCAATACCCTCTTGGGTCCCAACCAGGTGCCACACTGCGTTCCAAAGCAGAGGCAACATTCTTGCCCTCCACCTTTCTAGATTTTGATTCACTACAGAGCTTGGGAATAAATGAAGAAATCAATGAGTTGATTGCTGGGATAGGGTGGACAGAATTTTTTCAGAAAAATGAGAGAGTTCATCTGAAGTTGGCTCGGGATTTCCTTGCAACCGTAGATTTCAAGATTGATAATGACGATGAGGAAGACCCCGGAGAGGTAACATTTTGGTTAAACAAGAGGAAGTACACATTGACCTTTAATGAGTTCTCAGAAGCCCTTGGTTTTCCGGTGGATGGGGCCGGACATCTTCCCGACATGAATAAACAGACAATTTGGGCCACAATCCGCGATCCACTCACAGCCACGCAATATGTCACTGGACAGTCCAAGGCACACCATCTGAGGGACCATGCTTTGAGGATCTTGCATCGATTTTTTGCCCTCTCTTTTTATGGACACATTAAAGCTGCTGGCATGGTGAACCAGGCTGAGGCATTATTTTTACATTGCATGATCCACCAGATCCGATTGAATGGAGCCTATTTTTTATGGAAGAAATTTGAGGACTTACAGGGTAATCCGAAAAAAGTAAAGAAGATTGTGATCGGATGGGTTGTCATTGTTTTGGCTAAGAGAGTAGGCCTTAGCTCATTAGGACCAGATTTGGGATATAGTAATTTAATAGACTTCAAGATGCTGAAGAATTTGAGGATCATTGTGGTTGATCATCATTTTCATAATCAAGTCAGATTGTCCACAAGGGACGAATACTTGCGCCTCATTGAAAGGGGTCGAGTACAGTTGCTAGTAGAAGGGGCTGAAGATGAGGATGAGCAGCCAGAGGAGGCTGCAAGTGCAGCTGCTGCAGGACCCGCACCAGGTATGCCAGCCTATGATTTCTCTCAGCTTACTGCCCATTTAGAGGCTTTACAAACTGGACAGGCTCAGATTAATTCTCGCTTAGATCAGTGGGAGAGCTTTATGGAGGATAACCATGCTGAACATGTTCAGCTTATAGGGCGTTTGGACATGCATGAGCAGCAGTTAGCCATGCAAGCACAGAGTTTGGCGAGGCTGGAGCATTCCATATACCTCTCTCGGCAGGAGCAGGAGCAATTTTACCATACCATGAGGGATCGCTTTCCTCCACCACCACCTGCACAATGAGTGACATAAATTTCTGGGAGTTTTTCTGATTATCAATTATGTTCACTCATGACTTCTTACTTTTTATTTCTTTTTGGTTTGTTTACTTGCTTGGGACAGCAAGTTTTTAAGTGTGGGGTAGTGAATTAATTGGTATAACTTGAATATTGTCTAACCCTGCAGTACTTTAGTCTAATTTTACTTTAGTTTAATTTTCAGCATTTTAGATATAAGTTGTGATCTATTTACACTTGTGCATTTTGTTTTCATAATTTGTGTTTCTTGTTTTATGTTATGTGTTCCTGGTTGTAGTTTACTTGAGTTGTGTTGTGGTTGATTTGTTGCGGTTAATTTGAACTTTTTAATTTTCCTCATGATTAGTTTAGCAAACTTTTAATTTGATTATTCCAGCTTAATTTTCAATCTTGAAAAGGTTATTTAGAGCATTTAGTTAGCAAGAGAGTAATTTTCTGTTTAAGAGTTTTTCTTCCTAACATTGTTCAAATTAGAGCATACAATTAAAATTTTCAATATTTTGCACTCAGGCCAGTTTTTACAAGTCAAAAAAAAAAATCAGCCATGAAATCTCTTGATCAGAAAGTCGTTAGAGCACTAGAACCTTCCTCATTGCCCTTCAAAACGATATAACAATTAAGGCATGAATATTGACATGATTTAGGCATCTTTCTTTGTTAAGTCACTTTAAATAAACTTTCTCCTACCTATAGAATTAACTACCCTTGTGAGCCAATTTTGAGCTTAATTGAGTATGCTAAATGCGTATTTCGAAAATTTTCTTGTTTGCACAACTTATTGTTACCATTAAACCTAAAAAGCCTTTAGCTTACCCTTATAGGAGAGCTGGCCACTCTAGGATTGTGGGGGGTTGCTGTTGGGAAGTTTGGGTGATTGAGTTCATGTGGTGGTGTGAATGAGTTTCAATTTAATTGGCAAGAGTAAGTTAGACTGAATGTTTTAGTAAGTTGGAAAGAAAAGAAAATGAAGATGAAGGTAATGCCCTTTATGATTTGGTATGAAATTTGGAGCTGATTATAAGTTACTAAAATATTCAAGTGTGGGGTAGTTTATCTCTATATAAAAAAAATAAAAATAAAAATAAAAATAAAAATAAAAATAAAAATAAAAATAAAAATAAAAATAAAAATAAAAATAAAAATAAAAATAAAAATAAAATAAAAATAAAAATAAATAAATAAATAAAGTTTATAGAAAAATTCAAGTGTGGGGTATCCTCTATTGTAAAATAAAATGTTTGGATGGTCAGGTTTGAGAAGGAAATTTTATCTTCTCATTTTCTTGTGATTCGAAATTTTTTTCATGGGAAGTAACTAAGTCTTGGCAACTTTGGTTAATTTGGAAGTAGGTTATGGAAAAATTTTATTGGGTAGCGGTAATAGTCGGTAGAGTGGCTGAATCTTTGTTGATTTTCTAAACTCTTCTTGTTAGCCATCACCGGTCGAACCTTGCATTATAACCTGTTTAAGACCTAATGATCATTTTTATGTCTTGATTTGTCCAGTGGAGATGACCTTCGGGTTCCGGTACCAAAGGAGAGGCCTATGGTGTTTCTAGTGTTTCAATTGAGAAACCAGATGTGCATTCGTGCACTAACTTATTTGGTCATTGATCGATTGGTGCTGGAATTTTAATTTTAAAAATTATTAAAACTTTGGTTTTGGCCTTTGCACACACACACTGGAAATTTAATTATTTTTTCTTCTTTTGAGTTTTGTTTAAGTAAGAATTGCTCTCAAGTGGAATTTACTAAGTGTTTTCTTGGTGTTTTGAATTTCCGTTTTCTTGCTTGAAAATTGAGAAAGTTGGAATTGAAGAGGTATTTTACTCGAGGGCGAGCAAAAGCTAAGTGTGGGGTATTTTGATAAGTTCAAAATATATGTTGTTTTTATATGAATTTCCAGCTTACTTTTGAGTTTAAAAGTTCCTATTTCAGTATATTTTTGTTAAAGTTTTATTAAATATTGTCTGATATACTAAAATGAGATTTTGTGTTGTTTTTGGAGCTTTTAGGAAGCTTACACGGCGGTAAGGAACATCCATACCGCCGTGTACCACGAAAATGTCACAATGCAGATGAAGGGACTTACGCGGCGGTAAGGAACATCCATACCGCCGTGTACCATGAGAATCAGCACTTACGTAAGGATCCACACGGCGGTGAGGAACTCTCATACCGCTATGTAAGGCGTAAAAATTCCAACAATTACGGCGCTGGACAAGGGGAGCAAAACTTCAAAATTGTTGACTAGAGGCCATTTACACTGCGGTAAGAGACTCGCATACCGCCGTGTAACCTACTTATGAACAAAATCTGCACAAAATCAAATACTTTCATGCCACCTTTTGACTTTGAACGGTTATTTAGGGACTGAAGTTAGACATTAAGGAGGTCGATTTTTTCTGGGAACGAGAGTGAGATTTATTTTTCTCTGCAACTTAAGTTGGGATTTTTTAGATAGTTTTAGAATTAATTGAAGCTGTTGTTATTTTAATCTGGGAGGAATAATCAGAGATAGTTGGAGGTTATTTATTTATTTTTAAAGTTTTGAGAACAGATTGAACGGGAAGAACATCAATTTTATTATTGTAAGAATTTTATTTTCAGATCTCAAATGGGTAATATCAACTTCTCTCTATTTAATTCAGTTTTTATTTCAATTATGAGTGAGTAGTTCCTTTTCTTGTTAAGGGATGCCTTGAATCCCTAATAACCATGTGAATGCTTTGTGTGGATTGATTTATGCATATGCTTCAGTTTTATCTTCTCTGAATTAATCTGTTTGTTATTGAAAGTAATGCAAGTTTGAGATTGATCTACCATGATAATCTTTGATTGTAATTCGCTTCATGAACTTACACATACTCTGTTCTATTTCTATCGATTTTCATTGATTTAATGAATCCGGGATGGTAGTTAAATCTGTGGATCTCTATTTTAATAGGTTCAGAATTGTAAAAGATAATTGAGTTTTGATATCTGAATCCGGGATGGTAGGATCATCTAAGCTTAGGACTTAAGACCTGTTTCGATGCTAAAATATGTGCTGAATTCGGGATGGTGAGTACATGTGTTAGAGAAGCTGGATCCGAAAGGCAGGCTATGGTATAGGCTAGGTTGTTCACTGATTTGCATATGTGATTGATGAGTTTGAGTATTTACATGGCACTATTGGGGAGGATGGGTATTCCTTAGCAAGATCTTTTAGTTATTTCATCAAATCTGTATTGGTATTGAGTCTTTTAATATTCTTTAATTAGTTATTTTATCAATTACAGTACTTAATTTTCACCTTAAATAATTAATCACATCAAACAATTGGGAATTCTTTAGCATACATTTAATTGCTAAAATTTACGCAACACAGTCCCTTGGGTTCGATAACTTGTGATCTTAATTATACATCACTATATTACTTGCCGATTCAGTACATTTGCTGAGGTCGCGTCAAAACTACTGCTTATGCTACTTCAACTTTGCCCTATACTCCACCAATTCAATTTTCCACTACTAATAACACCTTCTTAGCCAATCTTATAATCACTCATGAGCTAACGACTTATACTCAATCCAAGTAAGATCCTAATTAGGTGAAATTAATGCAAATAGAACTAAATGCTTTATAACAAAACGGGACATGGGAATTAACCACTTTACCATCAGGAAAAAGCCTAGAGGATCTAAATGGGTCTATAAACTCAAACTAAATCCTAATGGCACTATAGAAAGGTTCAAGGTCAAATTAGTGGCCAAAGGTTACAATTAGATAAAAGAATGGACTACACTGACAGTATCTTTCCTGTGGCAAAAAACTATCATTATGAGGGTGTTTTTATCCATTGTAGCTTCAAGGTGTTGGCCACTATACCAAATTGATATTACTCATGCATTTTTATATAGGCGTTTAGATGAAGACATATACATGACACCCCATAAAGGCTATACCCACTATAAGAAAATCAAGATATCCCCATGGAAATTCCCAACGAACATTAAGGAATTTTCGTCAAAAAATTCAATTGCCGATGGAAAAGAATTCCGTCGATAATTGACACGTAGGCTAAATTGTCGACTGAAGAAATTTTCATCAGCAAAAGGACATTTTCGTCTGCAAAATTACCTACGAAAAATACTTTTCCGTCGGTAATTTTTTTTGCATAAAATACTTTTTCGTCAGGAAAATAATAATTTTTTAATTAATTCTTAAATCATATAACCTTGTAACATGTAATATTAATATCCGAATAATGAAAAGACTAAGATAATATCAAAATTTTAATATTCAAAAATAATATAATATAATTTAAATTGTACTAATTATATTGTTAATAATATATATCTATTATAGAATCCTAACTGAGCTGATGGTGGCGGTGGCGGCGGCTGTCGTGAATAATCAGACTGCTGTGATAATAATTCTACTATACCCTTTAAATTAGCCATCTTATTGCATAGTTCAGATCTGAAGTCGAGTGATTGTTGCCATGTAGCGTGTGATTGTTGCAATTCAGATCTCAGCTCACGTATAGTATTTTAAAGTTCATATACTTCGCCAGAGGTAGACCATCTATTAGATGCCGCTGTACTTGAGCTGGAGGAATGTGAGTAACAGGTGTTGGCAAAAGAACCTAAGCCAAAGACCTGTCCTCGCTGGTCTCCACCACCAACCATGTCATAATAAATCTGATTCTAATCAACATTATCAAAATTTTGTAAACGTTGTTGAATTGTCTCTTGTATTTGTTCCTATTATAAAATAAATGATTTATATTAATTAATGATAACTAATAACTAAAATCATCAAAATATTAGTAAACTATAATAATTTTAACATACGTGTAAATGTCTGGCTCAAGAATTAATGAATGTTTGACCATCATGATTTCTTGTGTGGATGTGTAAAAAGACCTCACCTATCGTCAGTGATCTACCTATCGATGTTTCCTATAAACAAATAAAGAATTATAATTGTATAATTTATTGACTATTCTTATAAGTTTTTGCTAAAATTTTGGCAGAGTTTTTCCTAAATTTTAACAAAACCTCCTGTACACAAAGTCCATATATGCCTCAATCATACATGCCTCATTCATGCACATCAATGGGGGCAAATTATAAGGACTAATTATGATTAGCCATGGCGAATATTGTTGGCCTGATTGACCAAAAGGTTAAAACTCGTCAGTGCTCAAACACAGCCGAACATTGCAGCAAAATCAGGATAGATGTTATTGAAATATTTCCATAAGACTGCATCTGATAGATGGCTCATTATTCTGTCTGTGTGTTCGTGTTCATCATGCCATCTTATGTGAGATGTAGTAACATCATATGTATATAGTCTATGCAGTCTCGGGGTTAGCGAAAAATAATGCATACACTTCCAGGGTACCAATTTCTGCTTCGTAGTACAATTTCTGGATTTGTACTTAGGTTGACAACAAAATTTTCAATTTTGTAAGTCCATATCATCTCCCCAAAACAACATGCATCCCAACCTACAACAGCTAATTTTCTCAACAGGCAAACCTAGACCTCTAATCAGTTTCTTCATATTATAAAAATTATCAACCATTTTATGGTCAGGAGGCAATGATTCATTGTACCAAGCAAGAATTTTATCAAAACTTTGATTTTAAGATTTTATGTTCAATATTCGAGCGACTGAAGATAACTGAGTCATGTTATCACAGCTTGGCCATAATTCTTGATCGGCTAAATTTAGTAAGTCATAGAATTTTATTGCATTTGCGTTGGGTTCTTCAACATGGGGTATATTTTCCCTAAAATCACGGCCAGCTGCATCATAAACCATTTAGACGTAAGGATTATCAGTTACACCAACATCATATGTCATAAATTCACCCCCTCCTTCAACTTCACCAACATTTTCTGACATGTTAACCACATTACCCATTGAGGTGCTACAAATTAATGGTTCCCCATGTCGTGTCCACTCAAAATAATTTGGAACAAATCATTTTCTTAGCAAATGGAGATGCACTTCATCAACAGGAAAATAACTAATGTCTTTGCACTTTTTACATGGACATATGATTTTTGGGTAGTCCATGTATACAGGTTGAGAACTTGCATATTCTATAAATAACTGAACTCTTTCTACAAATTCAGGATTAATAATGTAACCATCATGTGTTTTTCTTCTATACATCCAAAATCTATTAACATTACTCATAATTATTGCAAAACTGTTATATGAACAAAGTGACTTCGTAGTTAGAATTAACTATATCTAGTTAGAAATTAAAAAAAAATGACATATAAGAGACAATCAAATGAGAAATTTGAAATACAATGTCAGGAGACAATAAAGTCCTAACGTAATACAAAAATGGGTGGATACCAGTTTAATCATTTAAATTCAATCAAATACTAATTTATTCAATAAGATCTAATACAAAATTATTTGAGGCAATTGGTGGCATTTTAACTTTAATTATGCCATTTAATTTGCTAAATCAAAAGAAAAACAAAACTTGTCATACAATAATCATCATCATTATAATAATAATAATAATAATAATAATAATAATAATAATAATAATAATAAAAATTAATTCCTCAAATTTTCAGATTTTATTATTGATTAATAATAATACTAATAATATTCTTAAAAAAATTATTAAGATTACTATTTTTTAATAATAATAATAATAATAATAAACATTATTATTTAATAATAATAATTAACTTTACTATTTAATAATAATAATAATAATAAATAATACATAAAACTTACCTCACGCCGGCGGATGGGAGGCAGAGATAACGAGCAACAGCAGCACGGCAAGGGAGCAGCGGCATTGGAGCTAGGGGTGAGCACGGTCGGTTAACCAGTCCATAAGGCCCAGTCCATTAACATCGGTTTTTTAAAATCTCAGTCCATTAACCAGTCCATTAATGTCGGTTAACCAGTCCATCGGTTTCGGTTTTTCGGACTGGTTAACCAATATTTTTCGGTTAACCATTAAAATTATAAAATACATTTATAAAAAAATTAAATTATTGAAAATACATAAAAATTAAATTTTAAAAATAAACATAATTCAACATAATAATGAAATATAATGTCAAACTACAAATATAATTCAACATAATAATTAAATATAATGTCAAACTACAAACATAATTAAACATAAACTAAAAATGTTCAAAGTCTCTACAAATTAAAATTACTAATCATAGTTCAACAAATAAAATTGACATAAAAATATAGTCTAACATGAAGCTGCAGTATCTCCAATCTAATCATCAAGGCAAACCTTTCTTAAAATGTTCACTTATAGACGAATAAATCAGAGTCTACCACACACTCACTGTTAAGAATGCAGTCCAACTCAACCAAGCTTCAACCAATAATTCACTATATATATGCCAAAACACAGTAATGTTTTTGCATATTTTCATTTTAGTTCTATGAATTACAATATACTTTTCTACAATAGAACTTAGCATATAACCAAAAAAAAAAGTTTGGCAAGGAAATCTGCATGAAATAACTTCCTTCTTTTCTGCTAGCATTGATTCTTACAATCGCATAGGGTCTATGAAAACCATCTTTTAAAACATGTATAGAAAGAGAATTCACAAAGTAACAACAACAAGATACTAAAAATATAAAAAGAATTGTCTCATTGCTGATTTAAAACTTCAGGCAAAAAAGTAAATAAATAAATAAATAAAAGAATGAGGCGTAAAAGTAGTATATTTAATTTTCATTTGTAAAATTAAAAGGAGTAAATTTAACAAAAACTAAATAAAGGAATTAATTCCACAAACCAGAGACTCTTCACCCTCTCCTTCCACAGGCTCGGCCAACAGAGAGAGTATGTTAGCCATGTGCTTTTGCAAGTAGGATAATTGATGAGCCTCTTCATCTCCCTGTGAGGCATAAATCGACGGCTATTGCTACGCACAAGCTGCAACATATTGGACCATTAAGCTTCATTAACATTATCTGAATAAATTACTCTCAAATTACCAGTTTTATGATTTTCGAAAACCACTGTCATCATTCTAAAACAAACAGAAAAAAACAACTAAATTCCAAAACCAAAACAACAACAATGTCCCATTTTGTTCACAAACGGCATAGCAGGGGCCATATATTCTATTGCCACTAATTTATTTCAATATACCCTTAAGCTAAGCAACTGAAATTTCTTTGTTTTCTTTGTGGCTTCGGAAATAAAATTCAGAAGATAGCAAATAAATGCAAATGAAGGCAAGAGGCAGAACAGCAAAATGGATAAAAATAAATGCATAAAAATAACACATACTCTGATTTCAAAGATGGATCTTACAGCTCTGTCAAAAGCAGGAATGACGAGCGGCAAAATGGAAGGCAAGAGGCAGAACAGCCGGCGAGAGGCAGAACAACTACCAATTTTAACGGAAGGCGACACGATTTCCAGATAGAGGAAGGAAGATGGGCGGTAGGTTTCGGTGGAGAGGCAGAGGCTACGCTATTTCCTTCGAGACAGAGAAGGAATATGAGCTACCGATTTCAATGGAGGGGCAGAAAATACAAGATTTTGAGGTAGAGAAGACACAATTTCGACATAGAGAAGGAAGATGAAGACCGATTTTGATGAAGAGGCAAAGGATACAGAGAAGATGAAGAAACGAATTTTAGACACAGGGAAGAGGCAGACACCATTAGGGTTTTTTATTTTATGTTATATATATATATATATATATATATATATATTATAAAACCGGTCGGTTAACCGAAACCGACGGTTTTTGGACTCCAAAAACCGAAACCGAAACCGAAACCGAAAATCTTAAAAATTCCTAACCATTAACCATTAAAATCGGTTCGGTTAACCTGTTTTTCGGATCGGTTTCGGTTCGGTTTTTCGGTTAACCAAGTCCACCGGTTTTTTTGCTCACCCCTAATTGGAGCAGCGGGGGGGGGGGGGGGGGGGGGGGGGGGGGGGGGGGGGGGGGGGGAAGGAAACCGGCGAGGGGAGGGTAGCACAGGAAAGAAAAGGGGGAAGGAGGAAAGGGGGGAGGGGGAAGGGGAAATCAGTGCCGGATGGAAGGGGGGAGGGGAGATCGATGCTGGGGGAGGCACGCCAGAGCTACGGTGGGAGAGAGGGAGCGCAGCAGAGAGAGGGGGAGAGAGAAAAAAAGAGTTATATAAGACATTTAGCTACGGAAAATTATTCCGTCGCTAAATCGCTACATTTAGCGATAGAATAATTTTTTCGTTGCCAAAATAAATTAAGAATTTTTTCTAATTTTTTTAGCGACGGGATATTATTACCGTCACTAATTAGAGACGGAATATTTTTCAGTAGCTAAATTATATTCCGTCACTGAAAAAATTAGAAAAAATTCTTAATTTATTTTAGCAACAAAATATTAATACCGTCGCTATTTGGCAACGGAAATGAATTTCCGTTGCTAAATTTTAGCGACGGAAATTAAATTCTTAGTTAAATTCCGTTCCCAAATCTAGCGCGCTTTTCTTGGCACCACATTTAGCGACACAAAATTTTTCAGCAATGGAATTGTTTTTCCATCGCTAGAAACCATTCCGTCGCTAATTTTGTATTTTCTTGTAGTAACCAAAGCAACAAAAAAATCAAATGTGCAAATTGCAACGGTCACTATATGGCCTCAAACAAGCATCCAGACAATGGAATGCCAAATTCACAAGCCATTTTTAGTAGCTTGGCTTCACTCAAGCTACATCAGATAGTTGGTGACTCATATCCAAACTAGACAAGGATTTATGGCTCTCATTGTCCATGAAGATGATGTATTACTTAGGTACTTCATTAACTCTAATTCAACATGTTAAAGATTTTTTGAATGAAACATTTACCATCAAAGACTTAGGGGAGGCCAAGTATTTTCTCAAACTAAAAATTGCTAGATCCAATAGAGGAGGTATTTGTGTTAGTTGGAGAAAATACATCATGAATCTCTTGGCTGATACTGGAATGATGACTGTTATACCAGCACCTGTCCCATTGACAAAAGGTTTGTTACTTAAAAAATAGATGAAATTCTTTTTGATGGCCCTTCTCAGTACATCAAAAAAAAAAAACATTGGAAGTTTAGTTAACCTCAACTTTACCAATCAAATATAGCTAACTCAGTCAATTTGTGCAAAATCCAAGAGATTCTCACTAGTCAATAGCCTTACATATCCTGGAATATTTGAAAGGATATCCAGCCACAGGTCTGTTATTCTCTTCTTCCAATGATTTTGTTTCTCAAGGCCTATTATGATGCTATTTGGGCCACTTGTAAAGACATAAGAAGATCAGTTACTGGATTTTGCATTTACTTGCACCCTTCTCTTGTTACTTTGAAATCACAGAAGCAAACCTACCATATCATGCTTTTCTGCAAAGGTGAAATATAGAAGTATGGCAGCCACAGTTTGTAAGCTGCAATGGCTTACTTATTTGCTTCAAGACCTGCACATTCAAACTTTTAGGCCAATTGATATCTGGTGCGATAATCAAGGAACACTCTTCATCACACAGAATGCAGTTTTCCACGAAAAGACCAAGCACCTAGAATCGATTACCACCTTGTACGAGAAAAGTCCATGTCATGTCTTATTCTTCCTCACCACATCACAACTTTTGAACAACTTGTGGACATTCTTACTAAAATCCTTTTTGCTCCCAGCTTTAATCGTTGTTTATCCAAGTTGGGCTTGTTGCAATTTCATCAAGCTCCAATTTATGGAGGGGATGTAAAAAGTATATTTTTTATGCAAATATTTGATACAATAAATGTATTTTTTTAGTTAGCTGCAATAATTTTGTAAATTTTAATTTGTTAGCCTTTAGTGAGCTGGCAAAATGTGCTCGTGTTTTTTCCCATTGCCGCTCTCATGCATGCTTATGGCATGACCTTCTCTGTATTTAATCAATTAGAGTGACTTCTCTTGTTCATTTATTTTCTCCTCTTTCAGAAACTTATGCTATTTGTGTTTGTTAGTAAGAGAAATTCCAAATAGAGACCGTACTTGCTTTTCATTTTTCATTTTTACTCTATATTTTGTAGATATTTCTATCAAAGTAAAGAAGGATGTACTCAAAAATGCAAGAAAGATCTCAACTTTCTCATTGGTATTACTTCAAGTTGAACCAAACAACTTGTTGGGGGAAATCCTAAATCTCATTAAGCCAAAATCAATCAGGTCAAATCACATGAAAATAATGGAGTTGCTGAAGTGTCCTGAATTCATGTTATTAATAAAAACCTTCACTCTTGTGGTCTATATCTTTCCAAATTGATACTTATGAATTTGGAAGCATGATACTCTTTCTTTTTAACAATGGAATTTCAGAAAATAATCATACCTACAATTTGAAACCGTAACCTTTTTATATCTACATATATTTTCTTTATTTTTAATTTTTATCATAAAATTAGAAATTACATGTTAGAATATCTACACATATAAACACATACTTTGCAATATAATTCAGGCTCACCAAAATTAAAACCATTTCAAACTTTCCGAAGCCAGTCTAAAACAGCTCAGGGACAATAAGTCAAATTTTATTCAAGCTCTAATTCAGGTTGATTTCACCCACGGTCACTCAACTTATGACTTATCGCGCAAAAGTAACCGAACTTTTTTTTCTTACTTAAATGTCACTGAATTTTTAATATTTTTTGCAAAAAAGTCATGTTGACCGGAATCCGAGGAGGAGCCTCACCGGATTGATGACATGGCATGCCATATCAGTAACTATATGTCGTTTAACAATATTTCCAATAAATGCTACATTTAAATCAATTTCACTCACGGTCACTAAACTTATCATTTATCATGCAAAAGTAACCAACTTTTTTTTCCAACTTAAATGTTACTGAACTTCTAACATATTTGCAAAAAAATCATGTATTTACTATTCGTCGCCACGTGTTATATGCCATGTCATCAATCCGGCAAGCATTCTTGTCGGATTCCGGTTTACATAACTTTTTTGCAAAAATGTTAGAAGTTCAGTGACATTTAAGTAAGAAAAAAAAAGTCGGTTACTTTTGTGCGATAAGTGATAAGTTAAGTGAACATGAGTGAAATTAACCCCTCTAATTCATCAAGTATTGCCTTTGTAGCAAGAGATCATGAATGACCATTTTTATATGTTGCTTGCGATTTGATTCTCGAAGTGTTAGAAGTTTTGGTTTCGGAAACAATGGCAGGCTACGAAGCCCTTAGCTGGATCACAGGCAGGCACTATTCTAGACTGATTATTGAGTCAGATGTCCAACTTGTTATTCTTGCACTTCATTCACCTAAAGGGGAGTGTTCTAATTTAGATCTTATTGTCCAAGCTTGCAAAGTTATTTGTTCGTATTTATTTTCAGTTAAATTTAAGTATGCAAAAAAATCAGTAATGGACTGGCTCATTTGTTAGTTAGAGCCACTAATTCTTTAATAATAATAATAATGTCATCTGAGTGTTAAGTGATTTTATTGATTAAGTGTTAATTATAGGAATTTGAAAAGTTAATTTATTAAATTTGATGTATAAGAAATTCCAACAGCATTTAATTAAGCATTCGCAGTGGAAACTTCTCTTCAATCTCAGGCTGCATTAGATATCAAGGTACATATAAATGTTAATTAGCTAAGAGTAGATCAGATAGTGATTAATAAAAAGCCCTCAATACTAATGGATCCACAGATCAAGGAACAAAAATGAGGGTGTGCAATACGGTGCGCGTACATTTAGGATATGTTTGGTGAGATGCATAATGTAATGTAATAAAAAATGCAATGAATCCTTTGTTTGTTAATATAAAATTTTTGTGTTGTAATATAATGCTAAATACATTTGTAATCTCCAATACATTTACTAATGTATTTGTTAATCTTTAAAATTTAATGATATTTATCATTACAATACATCCCGTTACGCGTCTTATTAACTCTCGTCTCACTGTTCTTTCTCTTGCTTCTACAGCTGCCATCGCTACTGTAATAGCCTAAAACTTAATAAATCAAAAATAATATTTTCCCGAATATGAATAGTATCACCCGGAATGAATAGTAACACTCGAGGACGAAAATTTTTTTATGTGACTATTGAAAAATACTATTTATGACGAGTCGAAAAATGAAATTAGAGATGAAATTGAGATCAAATAAGTCCTTAAAATTCAAAAATAAAAATAAATCACGATTCGATTTAAATAGTAATATAGGTTTTACCGAAACTAAAAGTAGTGTTAGAGACCTGTGAAAAATTATTTGATCACAGGGACTCACTCTAACTAATATAGGGAATTATTTAGTAATAAAAAATTAACTTTACGGTAATACAGAAAAATGAGTTATCGGACCGGTAAATATATACCAAATCAGAAAATGGTGTCTGATTAATTCAAAAATATTCGTGTAGCCTAAAAAATATTTTTCTATAATTAGGAACACATTTTTATGGGGAATTATATTTCAATACATGAATATAATCTAACCAAATATATAAATGTATTAATATTTACATTATATTACTAATCCAACCAAATATAGTAATGTAATCTTAATTACATTCCATTATATTATGTTTCTTAATCCATTACATTTCTTATTACGTTACTTTACATTATATCCTACCAAACATAACCTTAAAACATAAATATTTATACCATCCGATCGCATTCGTATGACTGATTAGAGATTTAAATGCGTGCGCACCAAATGACTATCCAAAAATAAGAGATGAGATGGTAAAGAAAGTGAAGTGTAGTTGATAAAATTGTAATACTAAAATTGAAAGGAACAAGCATGAGCTAATTCACATGGGGAATCTTAGCATATTACAGCAATTTCACATGTGAAGTAGCCTAACAGCGAAGACAAAATCACTTGTAGAAGCAAATATCTCCAAATTACACACTAATATTAATTTGCTATAATTTATTTCTTAAAAAAATAATAAAAAAAAAATTGCTATAATTTAATTCCAGTGGGGCTTCTTCTAGAACAGCGTTTGAGTTTGCACTGCTTGGTTGCTGGGTTACACTCTTATCTTTTCACATTAAGTTTATTGTCTCATTATCTTTCCCACTCATTGATATTCTTATCCTTATATTTTATTTTATTTTTTTCACTATTTCAATTATATGTTTCTAAAGGAGATTACTCTATACATCATGTGCATTGGTATGCACCAAATATGGACCGTTAAATAAAAATAATATAGTTTTATGACATAACAAAGTAAAAATGGTTTTGTTCTGCTAAAATAATAATTAATGCATCAGATATAAAATTATGTTGATATAAATTTTCCTGATAACATAAGTCTTTTTTATCTATGCATCCATGCACCAAGTAGTGCATATCGTTTCGATTGGTATATTCACGTTATCAAATAGTGTTCAGCACTCGGTTTTATTACAAGAACTTCAAAACAAAGTCATAATAGTTTTGGGTCAATTTCACTCATGGTCACTCAACTTATCACTTATCGCGCAAAAGTAACCGACTTTTTTTTTCTTACTTAAATGTCACTGAACTTTTAACATTATTGCACAAAAGTCATGTTGACCGGAATCCGGCAACGACCCTTGCCGGATTGATGATTTTTTTGCAAAAATGTTAAAAGTTCAGTAACATTTAAGTTGAAAAAAAAAAGTTAATTACTTTTGAGAGATAAATGATAAGTCTAGTGACCGTGAGTGAAATTAATTTAAATGTATCATTTGTTGAACTTATCAATCCGGCAAGAGTCGTCGCCGGATTCCGGTTAACATGACTTTTGTGCAATAATGTTAAAAGTTCAATGACATTTAAGTTAGAAAAAAAAAGTCGGTTACTTTTGCGCAATAAGTGATAAGTTGAGTGAACATGGGTGAAATCAACCCTAATAGTTTTCAATAACTTGCTAGAAAGAATGCCTATTCTTAAAAGATGCACAGGCCGAAGTAAAAGAATTTTTTTTAAAAACCTATTACCCGTGCAATCAAAAGTCTAAAATATTCTTCTGAACAAAAAAAAATGTCTAAAAAATTCTTTCTGACAAGTTTTAATTTAATAATATTGAACTTATCTCGAGGTTATTATTAGAACACATTATTCTTTTATGATTAAACTTACATTGTCTGCATATGCAATTGAGCATTTTCTTATATTTATTTAGTTTTTTTTTTAATTTGATTTAGGCTTAAATTTATTTATTAACATGGTACTGATGCCATTCTCTCTTTGTTACGGACTATTAAAATGTATTGTACATTTATTTATTCAAAAATTGATATGAAATGGGGTTAAAATATATTATTATAGCTTTGTAATTAATTTTACATTGTTCGCATTATGAGGTCGAGAGCTTCTTTGTATTTTAAGCAATTATTTATCAACAAATATTAGATTTATTAAATTTGAGTTTTTACTGAATTCAATTATGTTAAAAAAAAAACTTGGATATAGTGGAGTTACCGGTGAGAAATATGATTACTTCCATTTCAGGTCAGTCGTCAATCAAGATTAAACTATTTTAATGTCATAAAATATTTTTTTTTGTATTAAAAAAGTACCTTAATTAAGACAATATCATAAAAAATATCACTTTAGTAGGAAAAAATATCAAAAGTGCACATGAATTTCCATCTAAGTATTTTTTTTCAAAAAATTATTATATATGGCTGCTTATATCACCGATGTATTATCTTGAAGGTAACATGCTTATCATGTAACCATATTTCTTCTACAATATTACACATAGTTAGACACGTCGATAGGCTATTTTGAAGGTGACACGTGGATTTTTAGTTATTTTATTCCATTTTCTGGCAAAATATCATTTCTTGCAATGTTATTTTAGTCTAAATATTTTTTTGGTTTAAAATCTTTTTGTGGCATTATGATAGTTTTATCTTAAATTGAGTGATTTTAAGTAAAATTAACCCACGAGAAAGATAACTGTATTAACTAACAAACTACATTGAACTTGAGAAGATGTCACGAGATTAATTAATTGATTTTCCAGACAAAGAGCTGTCTTAATTAGGCTCACATGGGTTCTCCATACTTAAAATAAAATAAATCCGAGTCCCCACTACACATGGTACTGTTTTTAATTTGAAAATGGTAGAAGATTAATTAAACACACATGCTTCCGATCACAATATAGTTTATGGACGACTCTAGATATGTTGCTATTTCATAATAAATAATTATTTGCCTTAATTTATGCTAATTAAACCAGATCTTCTCTTTATTTTAAGTCAATGCAAAAATTATAAATATTTAGGTACTCACAATTTCTTTCAAAATCAATTGACATTAAAATATAGGTACTATCATTATTTTTATACTACACAACACACGAGTACCTGTAACATTCAACTATGACTCAGCCTTTCACCGGATCTCTTCCATAAGATAATTGCTACTATACTTTAGCTAATAAATTGCATATAATTACAATTCAGTAATTCTTATTATTTACAAACTTTTGAAATTCAGGCTCATTTTAAATATTGGTGTAAATATGAATTGTGTCACGAGATTCTTGATTCTCTGGCAGAGAAGAAAAGCTTGTCATGCTAATTGAAAAATGCAAAAGAGAGTAACAATTGGCCACTCCATCATCAGATTTCATTCAGCTTTTTACGTAATTTTTGCTTCAAAGGTCGGAGGGCTTGATGTGGGTTGATTAGGTAAGTAGGCGTAGCATATATAGTACTTGCCCATCCGTGGATGAAAAAATTTTAAAAAATATTAAATTTTAATTTAATTATTGTATTAAGCTTTCATTAAAAAATATCACAGAATATAGAAGGAAATTTTCATTTCGTACATGCCATATCGTGAATTAATAATCATATTCAATCTCGAAAAAATCCAATTATTTTGGACTTTTTTTTATTAAATACTTATGAAATCCCCATAAATAGTATTAAATTTTATTTTTCGGTATTTACCTCTTTTTTATTCTTAAGCAAGTTTTTGAAATGGCTTAATTGATCCATGAATAATTAAGTTTCATCCTTCACTTCATTTGTTTCAAAAAAATTAATCCATGAGTAATTTCATCTTTCGCTTCATTTGTTTCAAGAAATATAGCAATCAATTGCGATTTTTTTTTTTTATTGATTCTTTTCTACATATTGTTGGAAACAAAAATTACTTTTAATTATTTTTATTTATTCATTCTGTTTACAAATAAACATCACCTTATTTTTTCCCCCAAAATTAAGAAATTCTAAATTTTACTAATTTACTCTTATTAGAAAAACGATTTAATGAACAAGTCTAGCAGTTGCAGAACTAGGTCTGTCAATATGTGAAGACTAAACTAAAGCTAGAGGCAGATTGATATATCTACCTTCAGAGTAGCTTTCCGGCTGAATGCAACTGGGCTTCAGGTCCCCTGCCTAGGTGTTGACATTTGTGGCTCACTACCCACCATTGTTGACAAATGAAGATTTGTTAACAAATTTTAGGAATCCCACATCGGGAATTCAAGAAAAATAGGAATTTTAATCGCCTATATAAAAAGATTCATTTGATTAGTTTAATCATCCCAAAATTGTCATTCTTTCCTAAGGCAAAATTCTTTTTCTCTTTTGTAAATATTTCACTTGTATTATATCTTTAAAATAATGAAATATAATTTGGTAGTGTCGAGAACATAGGTATAATTGGCTGAATCTCGTTAAATTCTGGTGCTCTTTATTTATCTATTTAATAGCTATTATCGGGTATATTGTTAGTAAATTATTGTGCTATTAAATTACTTAGAAAAATTTTGTCTAAGAAGATTGGGTTTTAAGTGGGACCATTTGTGATCCCTCCAGTCTTTCCTGGCAATTTTACCTTGTGTAATTTTTTAGTACAATCGTTTACGCTTTATTCACCTGCGCAATAGTGTTCGAGGTGAATTTGATGGAAATTAACCCGAGTTTTCACAATAATTGGTATCAGAGCTTAGATTTTTTCTTAGTATGCTCTGTGGTTGCAGCGTAATCTGATCTTTCACATCATAAAAGATTTTTTCTTGGGCTATTGGCATTTCGCATCGACAGTTATTGAATAGTAATTGTAGCAGAAATGATAAATCCATCCACTGCTTCTTCCTCGTCCATTTTGGCAAGAAATACGATGGCAAATGCAAGAGTTATAGTGGAAATTTTTGATGATACGAGTCATTTTGGCATATGAAAAGGTGAGGTTCTAGACGCTCTCTTTCAGCAAGGTCTAGGCATTTCCCTTGAAAAAAAGAAACCAGATGATATTGATGAGAAAGAATGGAAGACTCTTAATCGTTTGGCATGTGGTACAACTCGATCATGCCTTTTTAGAGAGCAAAAGTATGCTTTCTTTTAAGAAACTTCTTCAAGTAAATTGATGAAGGCACTGGAGGAAAAATTCTTGAAAAAACCAGTCAGAACAAGTTCCATATGAAGAAAAGACTATTTCATTTCAATTATGTTTCGGGTACCATAATAAATTATCACATCACCAGTTTTTAGAAAGGTCTAGACATTTTCTTTGAAGAAAAGAAACCAGATGATATTGATGAGAAAGAATAGAAGACTCTTAATCGTTTAGCATGTGGTACAATTCGATCGTGCCTTTCTAGAGAGCAAAAGTATGCTTTCTCGCAAGAAACTTCTGCAAGTAAATTGATGAATACACCGAAGAAAAAATTCTTGAAAAAAAACAGTCAGAACAAGCTCCACATGAAGAAAAGACTGTTTCATTTCAATTATATTTCGGGAACCATAATAAATTATCACATCACCAGTTTTAATCAGTTAGTCGCTGATTTATTGAATATGGATGTGACATTTGAAGATGAAGATCTGGCTTTGATATTGTTGGGATCCCTTCCTGAGGAGTTTAAGTTTCTTGAAATGACTCTACTTCATGAAAAAGCTAATGTGTCTCTCAGTAAAGTTTGTGCTGCCTTGTATAGTTATGAACTGAGAAAGAAGGACAAGAAAGAAAGCACAACTGGAGCTACAGAAGCTCTAGTAGTGAGAGGTCAGTCGTAGAGCCAGATTAAAGGAAAGAAAGGGAGATCGAAGTCGAGGCCCAAATTGGGCAAAAATGAATGTGCCTTTTGTCGAGAAAAAAAGGCACTAGAAGAAATATTGTCCTAAGCAGAAAAATAAAAGCAAACCTAACAAGGGAAAGGCTATTAAAGATTCAAATGTAGATGAGTGTAATGATGAAGACTCGACTTTTTCACTTACTGTTATATAGTTAACTAGCTCTTCTAGTGTATGGCTGTTTGATTTAGGCTGCAGTCATCATATGTGTCTCAATCGGGATTGGTTCTATGAATTTAGAGAACTAAAAGATGGAGTTATTTATACAGCAAATGATGTCCCTCTTACCACACATGGGATTGGTTCCATTCATTTGAAAAATCATGATGGATCAATCAGAATCCTGAATGATGTTCGTTATATGTCCAGTTTGTCAAAAAATCTCATTTTCGTAGGGGCTCTAGAAGAAAAGGATTTCGAGATGCAAGCAAAATATGAAGTAATGAAGATAATCTCTGGTACACTTGTAGTATTAAAGGAAATTCAAAAGAATAATATATTGTATCACTGCCAAGGTACTACTGTTATTGGTACAGCAACAGTGGCTTCTACTGATGAAAAAGAGTTAGAAACAATCAGATTATGGCATATGCACTTGGGGGACGCAGGTGAAAAATTCTTGAATCTCCTGGTGAAATAATGATTGTTGAAAGGAGTTCAGATTTGCAAATTAGATCTTTGCGAGCATTGTGTCAAAGGGAAAAAGACAAGGGTGAAATTTGGAACAACAATCCACGATACTAAGGGTATTTTGGACTATGTTCATTTTAATATGTGGGGACCTTCCAAGACAGCTTTTTTGGGAGAAAAACACTACTATGTGACCTTTGTTGATGATTTTTTCCGGAAAGTTTGGGTGTATACTATGAAGACTAAGAATGAAGTGCTGAGAATTTTTCTCAAATGGAAAAAGATGGTAAAAACTCAAATAAATCGAAGAATCAAGCATCTCCATACAGATAATAGCGGGGAATACAGGAGTGATCCATTTATGAAGGTGCGTGAAGATGAAGGTATTGTCAGACACTTCACAATTAGAAATATACCACAACAGAATGGGATGGCAGAACGCATGAACCGGACATTGCTGGAAAAAGTTCGGTGTATGTTGTCTAATGTTGGGTTGGGAAGAGAATTTTAGACTGAAACTATTACATATACTTGCCATCTCATTAATTGCCTACCATCTAGTACTATTGGTGGTAAAACGCCATTGAAAAAATGGTTTGAAAAATCTGCTACAGATTATAATTCTTTACATGTGTTTGGTTCCACTGTATACTATCATATTAAGGAATTAAAGTTAGATCCACATGTAAAGATAGCAATTTTCATGGGGATCACCTCTGGTGTGAAAGGATATCGACTTTGGTGCCCAGAGTCAAAGAAAATAATCTTCAGTAGGGATGTTACCTTTGATGAATCTAGTATGTTGAGAAAGGTGACAAATGAAAGTATTGAGCAGACAGATGGTACTCCAATACAGGTAAAGTTTGAAAGAAAAATTATTAGTCCAGCAAATAATGAAGCAGATGCAAAAACTCCTATGGTAGATGAGGAGTCAGACGAAGAAGAGATTTTAACCTAAGAATTTGCATAGCAACCTGAATCAATTGCATTAAGTAAGCTAATGATGACAATCAAAAAGCATACTCACTATGTTGATATGGTGGCTTACGCATTCCAAATTGCAATTGATGACATTCCTACCACTTATAATGAAGCAGTCAAAAGTTCAGAAGTACAGAAGTGGAGAAAAGCCATGAATGATGAAATGCAGTCCCTTCATAAGAATCATACGTGGAAACTAACTAGTCTTCCGAAGGGAAAGAAGGCAATTAGGTGCAAATGGGTATATGCAAAGAAAGATGAATTTCCTGACAAGGATGATGTTCGCTACAAAGTAAGGCTGGTGGCTAAAGGTGATGCGGAACCCAATAGCTAACGAGCTACAAACCCACACATACGATTTGAATAGCAAACCAAAATCAGACAAACACCCTCCCTATTGAACCCCCAATCAACCTGTGACTAAAAACGCAAATAATCGGGAAACAAAGAACTGAAAAACGCCACAATCAAACGATTGATAAGTTAATCAAATTCTTCATGCAATAGAAAAGAAAGCAATTCACTCTCTTAATCTAAGCAAATAAATTCGGCTATGCCAATAATAATCATTCAAAAATATGCCCTTTACAGTCTATAATAGCCTATTTATATGGTGGCTAACCCTAGCTAGCAAAATAACATAAAGAAAACCCTAATGAGGCCTTAAACTAAGCTAGGCCGAATTGTCCATGGGCTTTACAAGATAAATTAAGCCCAAACTAAAGAATTAAACACACTTAAAATAAGCCCAAAAGAAAGACTAATTAAAAACCCAAAATAACTAAACTAAACCCAAACTAAAAGCCCAATTCGTTTAGCCCATTAAGTCATTAAATAAATAAGTCATATGACTTTTAAATGAAGCACATGACTTGTACAAATAAAGCCCAAAGTAGTATAAACCCAAAAATGACTTAAATTGGCCCAAAAATGGCTTAAGTTGGCCCAATTTCACTAGAAGCTTCCAAAAGGCTAAGTACTTTGTGAAAGCTTCCTTCAAGCTCTTTATAACACTTTTTAAATTTGATCTCCATGAATATGAACTTGCAATGTTTATAACATTGCAATGTTGACCCCCCTGTGCACGCATCATTCCCTCTCTCTTTAGAAAAGATTCGTCCTCGAATCTTCGTCTTGTTCAAGTTGGGAATTGACACTTGTAGAATACATTCATCTTCATATAAGATCTTCTGAACAGGTGGAAATAAAACGAATGCTTCTTCAGCAAAGAACTCATCATGTTCCTGCAAGTTAACAAAAACACTACGAAAAACATGATTATTCAATACAACCATTTCATTCTGATCATTATTATCTTCACTTTCCACGTTCAATTCAACCTCCTTAAGAACTGTAGGGTCAATTATAACATGCTGATCTTCTATCTCAATTACACAGACATCCTTCTGTTCTCTCAAAGCAACATCTTCTCTTTCAATTATGTTTTCCTTTTCACTCAAAACAACATCTTCGTCACATCCACTTATTTCTTCTTCACTCACAACCTCATTTTCATGCAAATCTATAGAATCTCTTTCAGCTTCACACATAATCTCTTCCATTGCAACTTCATCTTTCTTTCTTTTCTCCTTTTTCAAACACTTATCTAGCTGCCTAAAGAGTTGTTTAAACCTCAATTCCATATCTTCAGAATCTTTATTTTTGCTCCAGTTTGGCCAAATTTTCTTATTGGAATTTGAGAATGACCTTGCTATCCTCCTTTGTTTCTGTTGCCTCTCCACCTTAATGGCAATGTTCACTAAGTCCTCTATTTTTCCATAATGTTGCAATTCAACTACATCCGCAATTTCTTTATTCAAACCTCCTAGAAACCAAGCCATTATTACCTCTTCCTCCTCTTCTATGTTAGCTTTGATTAATAGCATCTCCATCTCCTTGTGATAATCTTCTACTGATCTAGCTCCTTGCACTAGCCTATGTAACCTCTGATGTAACTCCCTAAAGTAGTGTGAAGGCACAAATCTTTTCCTCATGGCCTCCTTCATATCCTCCCAACTACTAATAGGACGTCTCCTCACTTTCCTTCTGCTCAAGTTCAATTGATCCCACCAAAATAATGCATAATCTGTGAACTCCACAGCTGCTATCTTCACTTTCTTCTCCTCAGAATACCTATTACAATCAAAGATCATTTCAACCTTCCTTTCCCATTCTAGGTACTCTTCAGCACTATTTCTACCCTTAAATGGAGGAATCTTAAGCTTAATGTTACCTAAATTCCCATCCAATCTACCACTAGTCTCTTCTTCATCTAAATCTTCTAAGTCAGCCCTTACATTCTCATCAGTCCATCTTCCTCTCCTTGCTGTTCTCCTAGAATTATTAGATGCATTCACTTCAAATTTCTCCTCCATCCCGTCCATTCTAGCGTTTAGCTTCTTGAACTCATTAATGAAGGCCTTGTACATCACTTTCATATCGGGCATGGCTTCCTCCTCCTCATACATTGTTTCATTTTCTTCTCTTCTTGACATGATTTGAATTCTGCAAAACAGATGTTAGACAATAACCTCACACACTCCCTCACGTGTTTACACTCAAAGGATGTCACTCCTCTCGTGTTTCACTCAAACAAGGCTTTTACCCTCTTAATGTACTCACACGCTCTTGCCTTTTACCACTCTAATTGCAACTCTTAAATTGCACTTCAGAATTCAATACACAAACCAAGAATTTGAGTACATTTTAGAAAGCAAGGAAATAAGCGACTAACAATAACAGAAAGCTCAATGCTAGAAAAGAAGACACTAAACAAAATGGAGGTGGTACACGGACAAGACTGGTATACCACTTGATTATATCAAAATTAGAGTATTAGAACAAGCAAAGATACTCTAACAGTGTAATGGAACAAAAGCAAGCTCAAACAAAGAACTACGCAACAAGAATATAAAAAAAATGACAATTCTGGACAAAATGTATGAATCTGACTCACTACAAAGTAAATCAAATATAGATCCTAGTTATTCTACCCAACAAAGCAAGAAAATAACAAAAAAAATCCTAATTGTACTAAATAAGATAGAATGCACTCAAGACAATTCAATTTAAAGCTAAAATGATGATTAGGCCGAATAGTGTATTAAGCTTTAATTAATGTGTCAAGTTGTGTGCAAAATGATGGCAAAATGGTAGGTAAATGATGGCAAAATGGTGCAAAATGGTAGGCAAATGATAATAAAATGGTGCAAAATGGTAGGCAAATGATGATAAAATGGTGCAAAATGGTAGGCAAATGATGGTAAGATGGTAGAAAAAAAATGATGGCAAAATGATACCAAAATGGTGTAAAAATGACAGCAAAAATGGTGTCAAAATGTTACCAAAAATGGATAGCAAATGATAGGAAAATGTTACAAAAAATGAGAAGCAAATGGTAGTACAAATGAATCCTTATCCGAATTGGATAATAATAATAATCAAAGGTGGTTTAGGATTAAGTTTTTCCTATTCCCAAAACAGATAGGATTAATTTTCCTATTTCCAAAACAAATAGGATTAGTTTTTCCTATTACTTAAAGGATTTCCCACCTCTATTTAGAAAAGGATTAATTGCTGCTCCTAATCCTCAAGCACTTAGGATTAAGTTTTCCCACCTCTTAAAGGATTTGGATCTTCCCTTATTGCTATATAAACTCCCTTGGCCGAATTGTTCCTCTACCCTTTTCTCCTTCTCAATTCTTTTCTTTCACGTTTTTTTTTTCTCTTTTTTTTTTATATGAAATAGAGAACAACTAGACTACAAACCAAACTTCTCAAGCCCAAAAGATCAGAACTCAAATTCGGTTTTCTACCCCTTTGTTTTTTTTTTCCTTTTTTTTTATTCAAAACACAAAAACTTCAAAGTGAAGAACGGAGGCTTAAACGTCGTTTTTAAGGGCCGAAAAAGTCAATTACATAGGGCTTTGCCCAATAACGATTGTAGAGCACGAAATTCCCTTTCCGGAATGATATTATAATAACAAATCGGACTTCTATGTCAAAAGTTATGGCCTCTCGAAATTTCTAAATATTTTTTTTTCAAAACAGCAACTAATCTCTAATTTTCTCCTTCAAGGATTCGGATTCAAGCTAAGGATGTTCAAGATTTCAGTTCAAGGCTATTTAACGAATTCAAGGTAAAGGTAAGAAAAGAAAAAGGCTAATTTAAACACATAAAACACAATTAACTAAGAAACTTAATGCAACCTAATTCGGCATAAACTAAAAGAATTCAAAGAAAAGAAAACGCAAACCTAACACTAAGATAAATAGGAATTTACCTTAACTTTGGCTCTGATACCAAATGATGCGGAACCCAATAGCTAACGAGCTACAAACCCACACATACGATTTGAATAGCAAACCAAAATCAGACAAACACCCTCCCTATTGAACCCCCAATCAACCTGTGACTGAAAACGCAAATAATCGGGAAACAAAGAACTGAAAAACGCCACAATCAAACGATTGATAAGTTAATCAAATTCTTCATGCAATAGAAAAGAAAGCAATTCACTCTCTTAATCTAAGCAAATAAATTCGGCTATGCCAATAATAATCATTCAAAAATATGCCCTTTACAGTCTATAATAGCCTATTTATATGGTGGCTAACCCTAGCTAGCAAAATAACATAAAGAAAACCCTAATGAGGCCTTAAACTAAGCTAGGCCGAATTGTCCATGGGCTTTACAAGATAAATTAAGCCCAAACTAAAGAATTAAACACACTTAAAATAAGCCCAAAAGAAAGACTAATTAAAAACCCAAAATAACTAAACTAAACCCAAACTAAAAGCCCAATTCGTTTAGCCCATTAAGTCATTAAATAAATAAGTCATATGACTTTTAAATGAAGCACATGACTTGTACAAATAAAGCCCAAAGTAGTATAAACCCAAAAATGACTTAAATTGGCCCAAAAATGGCTTAAGTTGGCCCAATTTCACTAGAAGCTTCCAAAAGGCTAAGTACTTTGTGAAAGCTTCCTTCAAGCTCTTTATAACACTTCTTAAATTTGATCTCCATGAATATGAACTTGCAATGTTTATAACATTGCAATGTTGACCCCCCTGTGCACGCATCAAAAGGCTATGCTCAGACGGAGGGAATTGACTATAATGAAGTCTTTTCTCCAGTTATAAAACATTTTTCCATTCGAATTTTGTTGTCTTTGAGTACAATTGGATATAGAAGTAGTTCAGTTAGATGTAAAAACTGCATTTCTACATGAAGACTTGGAGGAGGAAATCTATATGGTTCAGCCCGAAAGATTTAAAGTTGCTGGAAAAGAAAATAGGGTGTGCAACCTTGAAAAATCATTATACGGATTGAAGCAATCTCCGAGATAGTGGTACAAACGATTTGACAAGTTTATAATGGGGCAAAAGTATACAAGAAGCAAATATGATCATTGCGTGTATTTGTGCAAACTACAAGACAGATCCTACATATATCTTCTTCTTTATGTTGATAGCTTCCAAGAGTCTGATAGAGATTGAGAAGTTAAAGATTCAGTTGAACAGCGAGTTTGAAATGAAGGATTTAGGTGAAGCCAAGAAGATTCTTGGTATGGAGATAAGCAGAGATAGAAAATTGGGGAGACTTTGTTTGACTCAGAAACAGTATCTGAGAAATGTGTTAAAACGTTTTGGCATGAATGAAAAGTCAAAACCTGTTAGTACACCTCTTGCTCCTCATTTCAAGCTCAATACATCTTTGTCTCTAAAGAATGAAGCAGAACGAGAATACATGGTAAAAGTACCATATGCAAATACTGTTGGTAGTTTGATATATGCTATGGTGTGTACAAGGCCCGATATTTTATAGGCAGTTGGGGTTGTGAGCAGGTATATGCATGATCCTAGAAAGGAGCAATGGCAAGCTGTGAAATGAATTCTGCAGTATAGTCTGAATACCGTAAATGTTGATTTGGTATTTCAGCGGGATGATCAAGATGGTCAATGTGTAGTTGGATATTGTGATTCCGACTATGCTAGTGATTTGGACCAACGGCGATTAACTACTAGTTATGTGTTTACTCTTGCGAAAGCACCAGTTAGTTGGAAGTATATTTTACAGTCAACAGTTCCTTTGTCTACTATGGAGGCAAAATATATGGCAGTTATAGAGGCTGTAAATGAGGCAATTTGGTTTCAAGGGTTGCTTGGTTAATTAAGGGTTCAACAGAAGCACATCAAAGTGCATTGTGATAGTCAGAGTGCTATTCTTTTGGCAAAAAACCAAGTTTACCATACAAGGACAAAGCATATCAATGTTTGTTATCAATTTGTACGAGAGGTTTTAGAAAAAGGTGGAGTAACAATCCAGAAGATTAGGACCACTGAGAATTTTGCTGATATATTGACAAAAGTGGTGACTGCGGTCAAGTTGCAACATTATTTGAATTTGATCAATATTGTTAAAAGTTGAAATTGGGCGCTTTGAAGTGCATTTTGTGACACTATTAAAATTGAGTTTTGTGAGAGATTTGAAGATGTGGAGTTCGCCAAGGTGGAGATTTGTTGACATTTGTGGCTCACTACCCACCATTGTTGACAAATAAAGAATTTGTTAACAAATTTTAGAAATCTCACATCAAGAATTCAAGGAAAATAGGAATTTTGATCACCTATATAAACAAGCTTCCTTTAATTAGTTTAATTATCCCAAAATTGTCATTTTTTCCTAAGGTATAATTCTTTCTCTTTTTTGTAAATGTTTCACTTGTATTGTTTTTTTGAAATAGTGAAATATAATTTGATAGTATCCGAGGACGTAGGTATAATTGGCTGAATCTCGTTAAATTCTGGTATTCTTTATTTGTCTATTTAATAGCTATTGTCGGGTATATTTTTAGTAAATTATTGTACTGTTAAATTACTTAGAAAAATTCTGTTTAAGAGAATTGGGTTTTAAGTAAGACCATTTGTGATCTCTCAAGTTTTTCCTGCGAATTTTACCTTGTGTGATTTTTTAGTATAATCGTTTATATTTTATTTATCTGCGCAATAGTATTCGAGATAAATTTGATAAAAATTAATCCAAATTTTCACAACACTAGGTTGTATTAGGCCTTAGGTATTAAGATTGCGCTCATATTGGCAAATAATATTTGGTGTATTATCGAGGATGTTTAAGTTGAGCGAGCAAAGAAAGAAATAAAATTAGTGAAAGTCTTTTCAACTTATCAGGATTTTACTAAAAGTACCACATCAATTTTGGATGGAGGCTAAGAAAAATTATTGTTATGTAACAATGATTTTTTATAAAAACAGCAGGTTGCACACACAAATAAGAGAAAAAAAAAAGGAAAAATAAACATAAAATTTAATAAAGTTCGATTAATAATGTCCTACGTCTTTTTGCAAGAGCACAAATAAATTTTGTACCATCAAATTGAAAAAGAGTACGTATTAAATCAATCCATAAAATCATGGTAGCTCACTAAATTTTTATTATGCCAAATTGGCCTTAAATTTTTAGAAAAATACAATAGCTCCAATACAAATTTTCATTTCTTATTTAAATTGGATCGCACTGTAAGTTTTTTGAATTGAATCATAATTTACATGAATGAAATTTCAAAACACAAAATTAACCTATTTAATAAGATTGTAGTTAATTATGCATTTTTTTTTTCATTTGTCCGTTTGTTACTAGATGAATAAATTACTTTAACTTTGTGCTATTTGTTTGGCTGTGGGCATTTAATTCAGGGTTTCAACACCAATGAATTGTTTATATATAGAGTCAGTTCATGCACTGCTATTGGGTATTAGACTATTAGAAATATGCGTGACTTTATTTATTTATTTATTTTTTATGAGAAACATTATTCTACTAAATGACAATAACTCAAAGAGGAGAATTTAATTATTCCTATGCTGAGTGAAAGTAAATTAATCGACACTTGAATTGGCATAATTTTAGGAATTCAAACTACCAAACCATTGCGTACGTCGCTTCTTTCAATGCAAGCTCGTACAGTAGTGAGGTATCACAAATCCATATGGCTAATCCTATTTCTCATTGTTATACATTCTCTTTCTTATCTTGCTTTTTTCTTTTAATCAAAATTATATTGGATTTTACAATTCAAGTGTTTAAAAAATTAATAGCGTATTGGTTATTATTTTTTAATTGTCCTTCTTCCTAATATTTCAATTGCTTTTAAATTTTTCCTATAGTTCTTTTTTATATTAAATGTTCAGAATATTTATGATGGGCAAGTTAGTCAATTTATAATTAGTATTTTTTAAATAATTGAGATGATTCAGTCTTTTAACTAATTTTTATGTAAAAATGATAATTTATTTTTTTAGTATAATTTATCCAATAATTAAAATTTAATAATCGGACTAATTTTTACAAATATTTAAAATTATTTCATATTCAGAATTTAAATTTGAAATTTCTAATTAAGGTAAAATAAATTTATATCATTTTATCTCATGAAGTTAGAAATCGTCAAAATCACCCGTTAAAATTTGAAATTCACAACTTACAGCTCGGTTAAGTGGTAATTAATTTGTTGGACCAAAAAGCTTTTAGCTATTGTTCTTTCACAAATTCAAGTTTAATAAAATCACTAAGTTTTTAAATGTAATGAAAACACTAAGGAATAAGGGAAATTTTTTTTTCTCAAATTTCGGTTTATAAAAAAAAAGGTTTTCCTAATTTGATAAAAATACAGGAAAGAAATTTGAAAAGAAAGGGTGCGTGTATAAAAAATTATTAAGAAATAAAAGGATCACGTAAGTTAGGGGGAGACAGACACAACCCAGCAAAATAGTAAATAAAAATAGGAAGCAGACCTAACAGACACCGCGTAACACAATTAGGAAAGTCAAATAAAAAGTAGCAAAAGAGAAACTTCCTTAGCATATGGTAAGAAATGTTATAAGAAACTCATTCATTTATTTTCCCTTTTCCTTTATTTGATCCCACCAGTTCACCGGACATGAAGAATTTTTTGTGGGTCAATCTCCATTTTGGCTGTTCCCAGTTGTCACCCTATATATTTCATCACCTTTTCATGCCCATACTTAATTTTGGTTTTCTTTTCTTTTCTAAAAATCATTCAAATAAATTAGATTTAATGTGTGGTCCCTTCTTAGATCTCAATTTGAAATATTTTAAAATATTTGAAAAAAAAAACTATTTTTTTTTATAAATTTATCTAATACAAATTTAAATTAATTTTAAAAAAATTAAATTTTGAATACCGAACGAGTATAAAAAAATAAATTAGGCTTAATATTTTATAATACTTGTTTATTTCTTTCAATCGTTCTCCTATAGCGGCCATGGCAATTCTATATATATATATATATTTTTACGTATAATCTTTATATCTATCTTTTATTGACGTGAAATATCACATAAGCTCTCGGGTATTTGAGGACTCGGAAAAAATATAGATAAATGGAGGGGCATTATGGGTATTGGACCAATAAATTACTATTGCTATTTGACTTTATTCAAAGTACAATTATAGGATTGATTATATTTTGTAATTAAAATAAGGTTTATGTTACTTAAGGAAATTATATATCTATTAGCTGGATCTTTCTACTCTGACCATAAACAGAAAAATTACACTCCTCTACTTCTTTATTAGTGCTTCACAGAAACCATATGAAATTCACTTCTCTCTCTCTCCCACTCTATCTCTCCTACTCTTTCCTTCTTTTGATTTAAAATTCAAAAAACCCATTGTGGGCAATACATAAATATTGAATCTTTCTTGGTTTCTTTTGTCATTCATCTCGTCCACAATGCTGGGTAAATCTCAGAATTGAATTCCCACTTCAAATTATTGCTTCTGTTCTTGAATCTTGATCTGGGTATCAAGAATTGCTCTGTTTCTTCTCTAACAATACCGAGTTTAAGCTAGAAAAGAAAATGGCTCCAAGTTCAGTTGTAGTCACCATGGAGAAGCCAAACAATTTCTCTATAGTAGAAATCAATGCCTCAGATCCATTAGTTCCAGAGAAACAGAAAGCTGCTAGTCCCAAGCAATTCTCTTGGGTTCTTCTCCTCAAAGCTTATAAAGCTTTCACCTGCATTTCATGGTTAGCAATGGCTTTTAAATCCACAATATTTTCAATCAAGAAACGCTTTTCTGTTTCTGAAATGAGCGAAGAAGAGGAGCCAAAAAGTAGAGGAAAGTTGTATAGATTTATCAAAGCATTTCTTGTTATATCAATTGTAGCTTTGGTGATAGAGATTATTGCACATTTCAAGAAATGGAATTTGAATCTTTTCCCTCCATGGGAGATTCAGGGTTTAGTCCACTGGTCTTATATGGCTTGGTTGTCTTTTAGAGCTGATTATATTGCTCCAATGGTGATTATGCTTTCTAAATTTTGTACTGTACTATTCCTAATTCAATCGCTGGATCGATTAGTTCTGTGTCTTGGTTGCTTTTGGATTAAGTACAAGAAGTTGAGGCCTCAGATAAATGGCGAAGCTCATGACATTGAAGATCCTTCAAGTTTCCCAATGGTTCTTGTGCAGATTCCAATGTGCAATGAAAGAGAGGTAACTTTACTAAATTAATGTTTTCATGATTGACTGCGTTAGTAGGTTCTCTAGATCTGATGGTGAAATTGTTTTTATTTGTATAGGTGTATGAACAATCAATTGGTGCAGCCTGTCAACTTGATTGGCCAAGGGACAGATTGTTGATTCAAGTTCTAGATGATTCAGATGATGGAAATGTGCAATTGATGATTAAAGATGAAGTTTCCTCATGGAAACAGAAAGGGGTTAACATAATCTATAGACATAGATTAATCAGAACGGGATATAAAGCTGGTAATCTGAAATCAGCCATGGGCTGTGACTATGTTCAAGACTATGAATTCGTAGCCATTTTCGATGCAGATTTCCAGCCTAATCCTGATTTCCTTAAGCAAACCATTCCTCACTTCAAGGTAGTTATTCAATCAAAAGTCAAGGTTGAATTGTAATAATATGAAAGACAAGTGTGTTGAATATATTTGAAATGTATTGTGACAGGGAAATCCTGAACTGGGGCTAGTTCAGGCTCGGTGGTCATTCGTAAACAAGGATGAGAACTTGCTTACAAGGCTTCAAAACATCAACCTATGCTTCCATTTTGAGGTGGAACAACAAGTAAATGGTGTGTTTCTGAATTTCTTTGGATTCAATGGAACAGCTGGCGTGTGGAGAATTAAGGCCTTAGAGGATTCAGGAGGATGGCTCGAAAGAACAACGGTTGAGGACATGGACATCGCAGTTCGAGCACACTTAAATGGATGGAAATTCATTTTCCTTAATGATGTCAAAGTTCTTTGTGAATTGCCTGAATCTTATGAAGCTTATAAGAAGCAACAGCACCGTTGGCACTCCGGTCCTATGCAGCTCTTTCGCCTATGTTTTCCTGCTATAGTCACTTCCAAGGTGAGCTTTTATTGAACTACGTTTCTAATCTCTTAGATATATTTATGGTTACTTGACTTCTAAAAATGATTAACTGAATGTTTATGTTGTATGCAGATATCAATGTGGAAGAGGGCCAACTTGATATTCCTTTTCTTTCTTTTGAGGAAACTCATACTTCCATTTTACTCATTCACATTGTTTTGTATTATACTTCCATTGACAATGTTTATACCAGAAGCAGAACTGCCTCTTTGGGTAATCTGTTACATACCCATTTTCATGTCCTTTTTGAACATTTTACCTGCACCAAAATCTTTCCCTTTCTTGGTCCCTTACCTACTCTTTGAGAACACTATGTCAGTCACCAAATTCAATGCTATGGTCTCAGGATTGTTTCAGCTGGGAAGTGCTTATGAATGGGTCGTGACAAAGAAAACAGGAAGATCATCAGAATCTGATTTGTTAGCTTTCGCAGAAAGGGAATCAAAATCTTGCAATGAGGAGAAAATCCATAGGAGGCATTCAGAGTCTGGTTTGGAGTTGTTAAGTAAACTGAAAGAACAAGAAAAACCAAGTGCTAAAAAGAAGAAAAATAGGATTTATAGGAAAGAACTTGCACTTGCATTTCTTCTACTCACTGCTGCAGCAAGAAGCTTGTTATCTGCCCATGGAGTTCATTTCTACTTCTTGCTGTTTCAAGGATTGTCGTTTCTAGTTGTTGGGTTGGATTTGATTGGTGAACAAGTTAGCTGAGAAGAAGAATACTTATTTCCCAGTTAAGTTCTTTTTTGGGATGTTTATAAAGAATCTGAACAGGGATTCAAACCCAATTTTCTGGCGAACAAATGGTTTACTACACAGAGATAGGAAAAGTTGATGTAAAATGCTGCTTTGAATTAGTAGGCAACGGATGAAAGATTGAAGGAGTTGAGTTTGTACAATATTCATTTATGTTGTTGATGTATGAATTAAGAACGAGGAAGTCAAATATAAAGATTATGTTCAATTTATTATTTTTTTTTTCTTTTTCAAACTATGGAATGGAATACTTTGAGATTAGTGTTATAAATCAAACATTTATTTATTTATTTATTTTTTTTGAGAAACATTTACTTTTTTAATACATAGAGTTTTGATTGGATAATCAAACAATACCTCAAGTATTGAATTGAAACAGCACAAATAGATGAATGTGCTCGACAAAATAAATAAATAAAATATAGGAATGTTGATTGTGCACGGGAGTTTATTTTACGCCTACGCCTATTTCCCTAAATTCACCTTCAATAACCAAGCCCAATTTTTCCTTTGTGGATGAGGATCCCAAAATTTAATGGTGGGCCACGGTTCCACAATCCAACTTTTTGCACTTTTCAGTTTTGAAATAGCCAATTTCAGTTTTGTAAATGGTGAATCTAAAAGCAATATGAATTCAGATGCAGTGGAGAAAGAGTTGTCCCATCAACAAACAGCTCCAGCTTGTGATTTTTTTAAGAAGCAATAAAACAACATTGTTACCTATTAAAAATAATACTACCATTCCTCCCATAATTTTCATCCCCATTTTCATATGTTTCAAAATGTTGTCAACTTGTCTTTTTTACATTATGATTAACATACAAATTATTTATTATAATCCTATTTAAATATGATTGGACAATGTAAAAAAAAAGTTACATGATATTTTTTTTTACAAAAAAAAATATCTAATCACCCTATTGGGATGCATGCTTTAATTTAAAAATAATACTACCATTCCTCCCATAATTTTCATCCCCATTTTCATGTTTCAAAATGTTGTCAACTTGTCTTTTTTACATTATGATTAACATACAAATTATTTATTATAATCCTATTTAAATATGATTGGACAATGTAAAAAAAAAGTTACATGATATTTTTTTTTACAAAAAAAAAATTCTAATCACCCTATTGGGATGCATGCTTTAATTTAAAAATAATCAATACTTTTTCTAATGGCAAATTTAATATTAATTTAATTAAAAGTATTTGAAATAAGTATTATATGTTACCTATTATTTCAATGGTACAAATGTATTCCTCCACTTGTAGGTGATCTGTGTTCAAATCCCGCTACAAGTTTTTCATTTTTTTTATTATTTCATTTAATTAGAATAAGTTAATTTTTTTCATTCTTTTTTCCAAAAACACTTTTTTAGTAGGTTTTTCCATTATTTTTTCATATTTCATTTAATTAAATTTATAACTATTTTTAAAAAAAAATATATAAATGGATTGGATTGAGTTATTGATCCAAACGGATTTAATCGAATCACTTGACGAGTTAAGGATGAGTTATTAGCAAATCATATTGAATTTGGTCAAAAAATACGAGTCATATAGATTGGATTTGCGGATTGAGTCAAATATTTATAGGTTTAATTTTAGTTATAATTTTTTTTAAAAAAAATTGTTATATCCATATGAAATTAGAAAACGGTAAATATATATATATATTAAATGAAATATGAAAAAATCTACTAAAAAGGGAAAATATAAAACATAGTAAAATACGAGTCATATAGATTGGATTTGCGGATTGAGTCAAATATTTATAGGTTTAATTTTAGTTATAATTTTTTTAAAAAAAAATAGTTATATCCATATGAAATTAGAAAATGGTAAATATATATGTATATTAAATGAAATATGAAAAAATCTACTAAAAAGGGAAAATATAAAACATAGTAAAAAAAGTATTAAATGAAATATGAAAGAGTAGAGAAATATGAAAAATAATAAAAAAATATTAAATGAAATAGGAAAAAATCTACTAAAAATAGAAAATAGTAAAAAAAATATTAAATGAAATATGAAAAAGTAGAGAAAATGGGTTGGTGGGAGGATTTGTTTGCATGCCACCCGCAGGTTAAGGAATGCATTTGAGCCATAAGGATGAAATGTATTTGTTTTCAATATTATTAATTAAATTAATATTAAATTTTGACATCCACTGAAATCGCAACATTTTTTTTTATTGCGGTTGCAATGCTAAGTTTGAAATTGCAATAATCTGCTGCGGTTGCAGACTGACACTGACATTAAAACCGTAATAGGCTATTTACGGTTTCAGTGTAAAAAATATCCAGTTTTATATGGATCTCATTCTCTGAAATGGCAATGACGAATTGTAATTTTGAACTCAACCAATTTTTTCACATACTTTTCAAAACACCTTATTTTTCAAATTATTTTTTTTTAAAAAAAAAATACTATTCTTAATGGTATATAATGAATTAACGATTATGGTTTGTTTCAATCTAGTTCAGATTAGAAAATAAAATAAATTATATTTTTTATTTGATCTAAAAATTAGTTTAACTAATGAGTAGGTACATTATTTGAAAAACTTTTAGGTCATAGTTTATTTGATTTACAAAATTTAAATTATTCTTTCATAATTTGTAGTTTAAATCATAAAAGAACACCCATATTACGGTGGGAAAAAGATATAATTAGGATTTTTTGAAAAAATATTTCCCAAAGTAAAGTGATTTTAAAAGTATTTGTGATAATAGAATGAGTCAAAAGCCGCACCTGACAGTTGCAGCTTTTGACCGTGAGACCCATATGCTGGGTCAATTTTTTTTTTATTGATGCCGCAGCCGGGAACTGCTACATATATATATATATATATATATATATATATATATATATATATATATATAAGGGTGTATATATAAGGGTGCAGGCGGCAGCAGGTAAAACTGCCGCTGTGCACCATTTTTTCTAAAAAAAAACTAAATAATAATTTAATAAATAATATTATTTATTATAATAAAATAATAAAATAGAATTATAATAGAGATAAAATAAAGTAGGAAATATATTTATTAAATATAATAATATAATTATAATAGAGTAATATTTAAATAGTATACGAAACATAACTTTATTTTTTAATTGTCCAACTATAAATTTTGCAAGAATATTAGGGTTCCATAAGATATTGATATTTTTCTTGTATTTTTATTTTTTATGTGTTTTTATTTTTTCTTTTTTTCTATATATAATAAATTTAGATGGATACAAATATGAAAGATATTTTTATTTTTTGTGTTCTTTTTATTTTTTTTTAAATTTTTGTAATTTTTAGTTCAATAAACCGAGATTCGAAATTATTAATCTTATATTAAATGGTTTATATGGTATAAATTTAATTTATACATATATCCAATTTAAGCTTAATAAAATAATTTAAAAATATTTTTACAAAAAAAACTTAATTGTGTGAGCCAAAAACTTAATATTGCTATTATAAGAATTTCAAAACTTTATGGAAACCCTAATATTTTTGTAGAATTTATAATTGGACAATTAAATAATAGAGTTTCGTTTCGTATATTATTTAAATATTACTCTATTATAATTATATTATTATATTTAATAAATATATTTTCTACTTTGTTTTATCTTTATTATAATTCTATTTTATTATAATAAATAATACTAATATAATAATATTATTATAATATAAACAATTATTTAGTTTTTTCTAAATAAAAGGGTGCACAGTGGCAGCAAGTAAAGTTGCCGCCTGCACCCTTATATATTTATTGATGCCGCAACTCCCAGTTGTGGCATCAATAAAAAAAATTTGATCCAGCGTGTGGGTCCCACGGTCGGAAGCCGCAACTGTCAGTTGCGGTTCTATTCTTAGAAATACTTTTAAAACCACCATACTTTGCGAAATATTTTTTCAAAAAACTCTAATTATATCTTTGTACCTATTACGGTTTAGTTCCAACTTTGATCATTAAAATGTATAATTATAACATTATCATCTTTCTAGAGTTTCAATTATGATTTGGAACCATGAATGGCGGACTATAATTTCGTTACAATTTTAACGGATTTGAAGCATAAATGTGGTCATCCTGCCCTTAAGCATAAATTGTTTATTTCAATACCCTAATCACAATCAGAATACAAAAAATAAATAAGTAAACAATGGTTATGCTTTTAGTAACATAGGTTGTTTAGTTTTAGAAAATATTTCTCATTTTTATTTTCATTTCTTAGTTTTTTATTTTTCTGTTTTTAAAAATGAAAAACTCGAAAATGGAAATCATATTTGTTTCTTCCCTTTTATTAGTGTTTTCACTCGTCATCTCCTTTACAATTTTTTTATTATTCTATATATTCTATCAATATAATTACAATAAATGTTGTTTATATTAATAGTTTTTTTTTCCAGTTTTCATTTTTATTTTTTTATAAAACTGTTTTATATATTTAAAACTTTTATTAATATTCATGTATATTTTTTAATTATTCATATATATTATAATAATAATAATTTTGGTAGTGGCAGCAGTAAAGGTGTGATGGTGATGGTAATGGCAGTGTGATTGTGGTGGTGGTGGTAGCGACGGCAACGACGTAGTGGTCGTAGCGGCAATGTGGCAGCGGCGACGACGTGGCGGTAGCGATGGTGGAGGCTGCGGCGGTGTGATGGTGGGGGTGGCGGTGTAGTTGTGGCGGCAGTGGCAGCGGAGGCATGGTGGTGGCGGTGGAAGCGGTGTGGTGATGGTGGCAGCGATGCTGTGGAGACAGCAGCGGTGTAGTTGTGGTGTAGGCGGCAGCGGTGAGAAAACATGTTTTTTGTATTTTCTATACAATAGTTTAATTTTGAAAATAGCTTCTTAGATTTTTAAATCGAAAAATATTACAACTAAACAGCTAGTTCCATTTTCTAGTTTTCTTGGATTAATATCCCTTTATTTTCTAGAGCTAAACGGCTCCATAATATCCCTAAATTTCGGTCTTGGGCACAGTTTTCCATAGAGGACTATAGTAACACCTTCAATTTTTCATTTGCTTAATCAATATAAAATTATCTAAACTTAATTTCATAATTTATGTGAACACCTAAACTTTAATAATGGTCTATTAAATATTTGTACTTGTTAATTTTGTAAATAATAATATAAATTTATATTATCTTTGAAAAATTGAAATGCAAGACACTCAACGGCTCTAACGTGGCATTACAAAACATCGAAATTAACAAAAACAATCCATCAAAATTAATAAGAAAATCAACACATTCTGGTTTCAATTGCCGCCAGTCTCACTATGTATGTGGAACAAGTGTTTTTGTCACAACAGTTCAGATGTCATATCAGCGCGATTGATTATCACACACTCTAATTTTCGAAATAGTGTGAGTTTGCATTTATTATTACAAAATTGATAAGTACATTGCTTAATATATCATTATTAAAGTTTAGGCTTTCAAATGAAATTTAAAGCTAAATTTAAGTGTCTTTATATATATTAAAGTAGCTGCAATCCCACGCTACTCGCATACGGAGCAAAAATTTCATTTCTTTTTAATAATTTAATTTGATTTACATTTTTTATTTGTTATGAATAATGAAATGTTATTTATATAAAATCACAAATTATAAAATAATTTTTTTTTCATTAATTGGGGTATAAAATTTAAAAGGTAAATCCATATACAGCCTTCTAAACTTGTCAACAAAAATTATTTGAGCACCTAAACTCTAAAAATGACCATATAAGCACTTGATTTTTTTTATGCAACAAATAAACATAAATTTCTAGCAGCTTGAAATAAAAAATGTGTGTTTGTTACAAACGCACTGAGTTGGCAAATGAACCTATTACATTACGACATGTGTCTAATTATTGTAAAAAAAAAAAGTAAAAGAGATAAGGCAGACTCTTGATGCTTCCCTTTTTCAGCAGCTTCAAAACCCAATTGAAAAGAGAACAACAAAAAGCCTAACTATTTAGCTACAAAACAATCAAGCAGAAAATCAAATATTTGATTTGCAACGTTTTGTTTTTTTGCTTAATTAGATAAAAGGAACAAACTGATAAAGCCAAGAGAGATGATAAAACTTCTGAATTTCGTTGCAGGAGTAGAGATCCAATACCGTCGTATAGCCACCCTAAGCCACTTCTGGCTCTGCATAAAGATAATATTTCGCACAAAACTACCTAGAATCCCCAATTTTCACCTACATAATGCAACCAAACCCAATTTGCATGAAAGATGGTTCATTTTTTATAATAAAAAATCAACAAGAAATCAGAGAAGAGAAAAAGATCTAACACTCATGAGAAAGTTTCATTAAAAAATAAATCTTCTCAAAGTTACAAACTATCCCTTCATTTCCCATGATTCATAAGCATTTAAGAGAATCCAAATTCTCTTAAATTTCTAACAGCTGATAGCATAATCTCAGAACCATACACTTCAATTTAGCAGACAATCCATAAGCATATATGCCATATTCTACAATGGAGCAACATAACCACCTGAAAGAGAAAAATTTGGACAAAAAAAGAAAAGAAACAAACACCTAGCTCATAGGTTGACTTGAATTTTCAAAAGTAAAAGAAACCGATTATCAGGATACAATGAGAAAATCAAATTCTATGAACAAAGTTCATGACCGAGACCTTCAATGCAAATATTTCTCCAATAAATCAGAATCTTTACACTAGAACAGATAACACGAGATGCAAAATTTGAAGAACAAACCAAAAACACCCAAAAAAATTCATGACCGAGAGGAATCACCGGTGAAGAATTTCGGTGTCCAGCAGTTGCCGAAGCTTAGGCTGTAGAATCTGTCGCCTTCTTCAGCAGAAAAAACCTTCCGCCTCGACGATTGGTGAAACCCTCTAAAACTATTAAGATATTGAAGCGTTGCTCATCGAAGCCCATGCCACGGAGGAGTTGTGGTGGGTGATGTCATTCTTAGAATAAGAAGAAGAAGCGAGAGTGAGAGAGTGATTGGTCAAGAATGTGGGAATCTGAGAGCCACAAGGCAGAGGAGAAGGAATCAGAGGGAGAGAAGATGGTGAGAAGAATATTTTTGATTTTTGCTTCTAAGGAAGAAGAAGGGAGGTGAAGAAATGTGGTTTACGCGCTTCTAATTAAGTGCAATTTACGCATTTGTCTAGGTCATCTTTTGTATTTATTTGTTGCATAAAAATTAAATTTAGGTACTTATATGGTTATTCTTATAATTTAGGTACTCAAATGATTTTTGTTGATAAATCTAGGGGCTGTATATGGGTTTATCTAAATTTAAATTATAGAAAAATGAAAATTGAGGAGGTTTATAACAATAACAATAATAATAATAATCATAAAAAAAATAAAATCGATGATCTTTAAATGCGAACTATAAAATTTTTCATTTAACTTTTTCAAATCTACTTTCAATTATTTAGATGATTAATTAGGTAAATGGGATCTAAAACATGCATCCGGAGGTGAGCACTTATTTAAAAATTTCTTCGATATAAAACTTTATGTGTGCCCACATAGAGATCGATCTTTACAATCAATTCTTAATCAATGGAACTTTAATAATTTGAATAGTAAAATTTTATGCTAATTTTTTAGAATTTTTTTCTAAAAAATTTCTAAGTAATATTAAAAATAATTTTTAATCATTTCATTTGATATCTAATATTTTTTTTGTTATGTTATTGGTTATAACTCATAACCATCCAATTTCTTTTTATATTGAAGTAAGCCGATCATGATAATGGAAAAAGTCAACTTCATTAATTATTTATTAAAAATTTAAATCCCATTTAGAAAGGAAAATGACTTATTATTAATAAATAATAATTAATTTATCCAAATTTCATTTAAAATGAAAAGGGTTTATTATTAATGGACAATGATTGTTTTATTCAAATTCAAATGGAAAATACTTATTATTAATTAATAATAATTACACATTAATTAAATATCATCCATTTGAAACAGAAAATGACTTATTGTTGGATAACAATTAATTCATACAAAACTCATTTGAAATGAAAAAAAAAACTTATTATTAATTAATAATTATTACATATTAATTTAATTATTAATTAAATTAAATAAATCATTTATAAATAATATTTATTGAATTTAATAATTTGACAATTGAATTGAATTAAACAGAAATTGAATAAATAACGAATCTCAATTGAGAATTGAAATTAAATTGACTATTTAAATGAATAATTGAAATTGATTTGATTTAAAACTTGTGTTCAAGTTAATTCAACTGAAATTTATTTTCGAAATCATTGAAATTCAATTTCAAATAAATAGTCATTAATTTGACAATTGGATTGAATTAAACTGAAATTGAATAAATAGCGAGTCTCAATTGAGAATTGAAATTAAATTTACTATTTAAATAAATTATATTTTTAATTAATTTGATTTAAAACTTATGCTCAAATTAATTTAATTGAAATTTGTTTTCCAAATTACTAAAATTAGAGAGATGAGTATGGACATATTAACAAGTTATTAACAAAAAAATAAATCAGTTAATGGGCTGATGGATGGATAAAAAATATATGAATTATAAATGAGTTAATGTTCAAATTGGTTGAACGGATTTGGATCGATCCATTTGACCAATTTTTTTAATGAAAAATATTTCTCGATATAATAGCGGAATACTAAAATGACTACTATAAAAATGCTAGTTTAAATGGACGAATAGCGCAAATGGGTCGAATGGTTGTCCAAATGGGCCGATACGTGGATCGGCCCATTTGTCCAATTTTTTTAACAAAAAATATTTCTCGATATAATAGCGGGATACTAAAATGACTATTATAAAAATATTGGCCAAAATGGATCGGATGGAGGCCCAAATAGACCGATATGTGAGTCGACTTATTTAACCCATTTTTTTAATGAAAAAAAATTTTCAATATTATGGCGGAATACTAAAATGGCTACTATAGAAATATTGGCCCAAATGGGTCGGATGGATATCCAAATGGGCCGATATGTGGGTTGATCTTTTTTTTTTAACGATAAATATTTCTCGATATAATAACGGGATATTAAAATGACTACTATAAAAAATATTGGCTCAAATAGATGGATGAACCAAATGAGTCGAATGGTAGCCCAAATGGCCCATTTGACCCATTTTTTATAATTATTCTACAATTTGGGTAAATTGAAAACCACAAGCATTCAATCAAGTTTTTCTGGTCAACAACTTCTTGTTGTTATGCACATTCAAACACAGGTAATTAATTTAACTAAACTACTAATAAAATGTTTTGTAAGACTACCGATTTTTATCAAAGTAAATACCTATCGTCTCTCACATAATATTTCAATGCATAAAAGAAACATATGTATGCAACTTTTTAAGGTTGATTTCACCCATGATCACTCAACTTATCACTTATCGCGCAAAAGTAACCGACTTTTTTTTTCTTACTTAAATGTCACTGAACTTTTAATATTTTTGCAAAAAAATCATATTGACCGGAATCCGGCGAAAACCCTTCCCGGATTGATGACATGGCATGCCATGTTAGAAACTACATGTCGTTTAACAATTTTTCCAACAAATGCTACATCTAAATCAATTTCACTCACGGTCACTAAACTTATCATTTATCGCGCAAAAATAACTAACTTTTTTTTTTCCAACTTAAATGTTACTGAACTTCTAACATTTTTACAAAAAAGTCATGTATTTACTATTTGTCGCCACGTGTCATATGTCATGTCATCAATCCGGCAAGGGTTCTCGCCGGATTCCATGTCATCAATCCGGCAAGAGTTCTCGCCGGATTCCGGTGTACATGACTTTTTTGCAAAAATGTTAGAAGTTCAGTGACATTTAAGTAAGAAAAAAAAATGTCGGTTATTTTTGTGCAATAAGTGATAAGTTGAGTGATTATGAGTGAAATTGACCCCAACTTTTTACTTTTATTAGTAAATGAATGAAGTAAACACGTGGAGATATATTTAGTCAACGAACGGAGTACATGTAAAATTTACTTTTTTGTTTTATAATATCTGTAATTTTTGTTGTTTTTATTAGGATTAATGAGTATTAATTAGGTTTAAATTTAAAATAAAATTTAGTAATTCAATGCACAAATTTAAAAGTGACAGACAAATAGCATTTAAATTTTACTCAAAAGTAATAGATATTATGAAACGGAGAGAATATATATATATATATTTTTTTAAAGATTGCAGATGCTGAGGTCAAAGAAGCAGTGGATAGAACATTACAAGATGTTGAATGGAAACTTCAATTAGATTACACAACCTGAAGAATATATAGATGTTGGGTTTGACAGAAAATCCACTCTAGTGCATATTGTTAGGAATAAAGTCAAGTAGATGATCAGAAATGTTTGTGGAATCAAACAATGTGATAAACAAAAATAATAATAGGCGACAAAAATTGAGAAAATAAAAGATAAAATGGAAATTTAAAGATAGTTGTACACCAAATCTATGCTCACATGCAAAAGGAAGCAAAAATTAACTAAACAAAATATAGAGATAAAAAGAAATTAAATTCTCAAATTCAAATTCCAAATATACCAAATAATCTTACGAAAATCCAATATATTAAACAATGTGATATTGGACTTTTACGTATTCTTATTCTTATTCTCATTATTAGATTATAAGATTTGCAATCAAATATATTTTCTGCAACTTTTTCATGATCTAACCTATAAGTTTTTAACATAAAGAAAAAAGAAAGAAAAAGAGAGAATGATGAAAAGAAAACTAAGGATGAATTCAATCACAGAATTTGTGGCTCCCCAAATTCAAATGCTCATATTTTAGCTCAATAACTGCAATTTTTTGGTCAGCATTTATTGCTTTTAACATATCCATAAATGAGATTAATGATGTTTGTATCCGCCGAATTAGCAAGCTATCATGGGTTCTGTTGTTCGATGATGCAGAGGTATATATAGTTTCTGTTCTTCTGCCCTATTTGTATTGCTATTTATCATCATGATTTTGCAGGAAACAAATCAGATTGCTGTTCCTCATTAGAGTGAAGAAGAAGAAAGGACTTTGAGAAAAAGTATACTGTTGTTTATGTTTTGGGTACGCTATTATCTTCCTATGAAAACTATTTATAAAATGAAATATACTATTAAATGATCAAAGTTAATTGTTTTGATGAACAGGGGGGCCTGGGGCTGGAAAAAGCACACAGTGTTCTAACATATCTAAACAAATTGGCTTTAAACACGTTAGCATTGGAGATCTTCTGAGATAAGCCGGTAAATGTGATGCAGAAAATGGGTATGAAGCCATTAATTTTTAACCTGCAAATTATATTGTTCTGTGATTTACAGTTCAATTATTTATAATTTTAAAGTCAATGAAATGAATGAAGTGCTTTTTACGTAAGCTTAATGATTGAAGAAAATTCCAAGCCAGCTACAAATTTAAACCAAAACAAACAAATCCAACACTCACATCGGAAAAATATAGATGCCAATTTCATGATTAAAGTTCGATGTATATCAGAGACATTAGAGTAGTCAGAGGTGAAAAGCAAAAATTGAGCTAACCAACTTTCATTTCGAAACTATGATGCTACAAGTAAGACAACTGAAAGATCCGTATCTACAAATCAAATGGCCACAGAGATGAATACCCAGGCTAATAGGCCACCATTGACAGTCAAGGGAAGCTTAATAAACAGCAGAGAGAAGATACCATCAAGGGTTTTAACACTCTTTAGAAAATTGACACCACTAATCAGCACACAGCAACGCCTACTATACTCTCCCCTAAAGAAGAACAACCGGTCCAATCACACAAAACTAGTTTGTGTGTGAACACATGATTAAAATTTATGGTGTAAATTTCGGCCCACCCATAATTTTTGATCCAAATTAATTTTTAATTATTTTAATATAATTAATTAATTAAATAATCAATTTTAAAAATCAATGGGATTAATAATTAAGACAAAATACATGCATGCAAAAGGTTTCCTAAAATGGATGGTTTTCAAAATGGAAATAATTTCATAATTTGGATAGTTTCCTAAACTTGATCATACTAAGATAATAACTCATAAGAATTGAAACAAGTTAAGTATTTCATGTATGGCTGTAATTTTATGCATTAGAATTGCATATAAAAGTGTATGTTTGGCATGATGGTTAGTTATGGACTAAAGCCCAATGTAATTGAGTATACTGCATGTTTTGGCCCTTGAGGACTTTCATGTTCCGGCCAATTGTTTTTATTTATATTTTTCTAATTGTAATATGTAATTAGATTATATAGAATAGAATTAGAATAAAAAAAGACGATCACAAGCAATGGAGAAAGAAGGGGGCCAAATGAAGAATGAAGACTTTGTACCTTTTCTTCTTTGTTTGATCATGCATACTACTTAGGTTTGACTTTTTGATCTCTCTTTTGGTTCGAGGATGTCAATGTAGTAAAGTCCATAACTAAGCAATATTTGTATGCTTTATATTTATGCAATAGATATAAAAAGTATACCAATGTATGCCAACCATGTATGATGAGACCAATTAATAAAATCTCTCAAAATAATACTAAGATATATGAGCTTTTCATTAATTGAAAGAGAACCAGAGTTCTTTATAGTGTGGGTTGTTGACCAAAGTCAAGCCATGCCACATTATATCAAATATGTTCAAATCCAATTAATGGGCCATCTTAGCTAGCCCATTAGCTTGTTGCCCAAAGTCAAGGCTAATGGACCTAGAGGCAAGATTGGGGAGTGCATATATGATATGCATGCATCAAGAATTAATAATCCAATGATCCAATAGTTGTGTAGAGACACAATTGGTATAGAGATACCTACCTTTCAAGGGTATGAAATTTGATTTGTTGAGCAAAATTAAGGTCAAATTTTATATCAAGGATTGGATATTGGCCCACTAGAAAAACCATTGGGTTTTATCGGATCACATATTGAGGGTTATTGATTTGCAATAAAATAGTGGAAGTTAAATGGATTAATTTAAAACCTAATTAATGGATGCATATACATGATCATACTCTAATATAGTCTCTTTCTTCACATTTAGGACTTCATCATGAGCATTTAGGACTTCATCATGAGCATTTCTCACATAAATCTACGTGTTATTTTGGACAACAAGCTGGGTGACAGTAATTACTCAGATTGGATTAGGCAAGTGAGAATTGTTCTCAGGGCTAAAAAGATCCATTATGTTTTGGATTAACATCCATGATTGCTTCCATCTGATGATGTCACCAATGAGATCAATGGAATTTATCATAAATACATGGAGGATAATGAAGTAGCAACATGCGTGATGCTTGGTGATATATCCTCAGAGCTTTAGGGGCAATATAAAAAGATGGATGCTAGAACCATCATTTTACACTTAGAGGAGCTTTATGAATGTTAAGCTAGAAGAGAGCAATATGAGATTGCTAAAGCCCTTTTTAGTTGTCAAATGGTGGAGGGCACTTCAATTGCTACTCATGCATTGAAGATGTATGGGTATATAGAGCACTTGGGTAGGGTTAACTATGTTATGGATAATGATCTATACATAGACTTAAACTTACACTCGTTGGCTCCAAGTTTTGCAACATTTGTGCTTAACTTCAACATGAATAAGATTCAAGTTTATGTACCTAAGCTTATTAATATGCTTAAGACAGCTGATGGATCACTTAAGAAGGATCCAAAGTGAGTCATGGTTGTCTCTTCTACTCATAAAGGGAAGAAGTAGAAGAAGAAGGCAACTAAGGTGCAACCCAAACATGGTGGTATATCCAAGAAAAAGGCTGCTAAGAAAAAGAAGAATCCTAAAGGAACTTGCTTCCATTGCAGAAAGGATGGCCATTAGATGAGAAACCATAAGGTTAAAGGAACTTGCTTCAGTTGCGGAAAGGATGGCCATTGAAAGAGAAACTACAAGATTTACTTAGATTCTCTGAAGGAGAAGAAATAGACTGTGGCTTCAACTCCAGGTATTCATATGATTGAAATAAATAGTTATTGTATTACTTCTAAGAAGTCTTGGGTATTAGATATCGGATGTGGATCTCACTTATATAATGATCTGCAGGATCTTAGAAGCAGTAGAAGAGTTGAAAAGGTGGAGATATGTCTACAGTCAATTATCGGGCATAGCATCTCTACATAAGTTGTGGGAACTTATCTATAGACACCAGGTCCTGAAGCAGTCCAGATCAGAGTTACCCGATGAGGATATTGATACTTATACTACAAGTGAAGAATGGATGTACTGGCCCTTATCCTTAATTTCCACAATTATTTAAAGCTTTTTTTGAATTTATCCCTTTTGGTTTTCTTTTGGGAGTTAAAACTATAAAATTTGGCAGTTTTGGTTGACAGACGCCCGTCTGTCACCGTTCTGCACCCGTCTTTGGCTTTTCTTCCCTGCCAGCGTCTCGCTGGTAGGCCTGGCACTCATTTGTGGTTGCACTCATGACTCATTAAGTCACGGGCGTAGCCCTACCGAGTTACGGCCAAGGGCAAGATCTCATTTTTGAATTTATTTCTCGGTGCTGCCCATCTATCGTACGAACGCCGCCTGCCTGTCATGATTTTTGCCTAGATTTTTCATTTTCACCAGTAGAGAATGGGGAGAAAATAAAGGATTTTAATTTTTGGAAAGTCAGATTTCAAGGGATTTTAGGGAATATTTATGGTATTTGAACTTGATTCTTAGGAGAGATTTCCTCCCCAAAATCAAGGTAACATCAATCTTTAAAAACCTATAAATAGAGCCACTTTAAGAGAGAGAGAATTGAGGAGAGTTTTAGAAAGAGAGAAGAATTTTTTACAGAAAAAAAACAATTAGACTTGCAAGGAAGAAAAACTCAATTTTCTTCTCTTGGAATTTGTATTTCTTAAAAGAAAATTAATTCTTGAGAGGAACAACAATTTTTTTCTCTTGGGAATATCTCCATTTCTTTGGAACAAACACACATTCTTTTACTTTCTATTGATTTTCTCAATCAATTTGTGGAAACCAAGGAGGGCACAAGTACATTTCCATTTTTCAGAGATCAAACAAATTCTGAGGGTAAATATTATGAGCTCAATCTCTTATTTCACTGTAATGAAAATCCATTGATCATTATGTAGTTTTTTTAGATTGCATGTTTTAAATCTGTGATATTTTGTTATTTTTTAGTTTTTTGGGTTTAAATAAGTTTCCTAAATTGTATGAGTAATTTTATCATGTTTTTATGCGTGTTTAAAGCTTTTAGCATGAAAATGGCATGAAAACCCATTTTTGTACCTGTTACTGCGTTCTAGGCATGGCAGACGGGAAGAAGGCTCTAAAGACTATGAACAACGAGATGGAGCGAAAGTCCTCCTTCTTGTCTCTCGTGCTTCCCTCAGCCATCTATCCTTACTTGTGGCCATCCGTGACATTTTGTTTTGTTGACTTTGACTTCTCTTTTGCATGTTTTTTTGTTTCATGATATATTGCATGTTTTATTTCATTCTTTGTTACATTTTGACATGCTATTTTAGTTTATGTTATTTATGTTTTCTTTCTTTTTAATTATTATCTTTATTCCAGTATGTATTGCGTTTTTATTTAAGTGTTCTTATTATTGTGTTTCTAACATTTTTTTGTTTTTGTTCTTTGTGGTCCAAAATACCCTTATATGAGCATTCCCTATGGACGGAGACTTGGAAACCAATGTTTGGGTGCATCGTAGTTTAATTATTTCTTTTGTACTTTATTTAATTTTTAGCTTTCTATCTTTTTTATTTGATTTGGGAATTGTAATAATGAAAGATTTTTATGCACATTAACATAAAAACTCATCAAATGATATTTGCATAATAAAATGGGATTTTCTTAATAAAATGGACCAATGTCCAATTTCCTTTCCAAAATGTCATCTCAAAAGAAGAGTTATTTTTTTATCAAAATGGGATCACTCATTTCGGTTTTCTAAAACTTGTTTAAAAACTATTCTCTATCTTTTGTAAAGTATTCATGCGGGAACCAATGTTGCAACCTAAAGGAACTCCAAGTTTTATGTATGTTTTTTTATTTTGGAAAATTTTATTTATTTTTGAAGATAATTTAATTGTATTTTATTTACAGCTTTCACTACTTGCTTGAAGTGTGACTTTAATTTATTTGCATTAATTGCATGAGAAAAGAGATTTTAAATTAATGTTAAAAACTCATTTATATAAACATTACCAAGGTATAAGTAGGAGTGATGTCTCAAACCTTCTCTAGTTTAGGATTCATAAGGTTAGAAAAAACCTTTCCTAATGTTTTATTAGGTGATAACTCCACAATACCTACCTCTTGGCGCCCACATAGATGCTTATGTAGGTTGATCATCAACAATAGAATAGAGGTGATTCCCTGTCTATTGTGAAGCGGCCAGCTTTCATGAGTGTTATGAACTTCTATTCGGTCTCGGGTCCTCAAAGCGGACTTTTGAGAATAGCCTGGATGCCATGCGCGTCACAATTGTGACTGCACTGGGGACCATGAGACCTTGCTCCTAAAGTATCTTGGTTAAATTAAATATAATTGAGTTTTTGAAATTAAAGTTTTATCTCTTTTTGAAAAATGCATTAGAGCATACTAGGGCCTTAGAACTATGTTAGGCGTCCCTTTTTACCCCGATGTAGTCCCAAAGCATGACTCTACGTTCACTCAATGTAGAGAAGTGTCAAGGATGACCACCAGCTCAAGCCTTGTACCATTTGGTATATGGAATGGTGACCCGATTGATCTTTATGCTCATGATTAGCTAGACCCATTGGCAGGGACCATGTTTGGGTAGTCCTAAAGTTTCATCGCCCAACTAAAGCCCATGTAATGACAATAAATACTTCTCCTAGGGATCATGTACTGTAATATTGTGCTTTTTATGTGGGCTATTATGTATTGAACAAATTCAACTAAATTAAGTGGTCACTCATCAAAGGCTTTCATGCCCCGGTGGGCCTATTCTAGTTTATTTGAAGTGTTTGAATATGCAATGACCAAAACTCACATGTATGCACTTTAAATTAAGAGAGGTTATTTTGCCGATTTTTCGCTGTGTACCATACGTGTCCATTGGATGCCCCGATAACCCTTGGACTAAGCCCACCTAGGAAAGAGACTGAATAATCTCTTGTGTGGGGGAAATAAGGTTGGAAGGTTTTATCTGCTTTTTCATGTTGTTATGGATGTTGCATAAACATGATCATGCATTGCATTCATGTATCATTCTAACATTTTGAGCCTTAAGGCCATCATAAATTCATCTGAGTGGTTTGGGGTTTTAGACGGTTGCCTTATCAAAGGACCTTCGCCTGAATAGCTAAAGTCAAGATCAAAATCTGATTCAGTTGATAGAGATCCTGAATCGTTTTAGACCACCCACTAGCATTGGAAGTACTGATCCAATGGAACAGACTGATGTTTTCACTATAAAAGAGCTGAATAGGAAGTTTGATGAGTTCGTAAAAAGGATGATGACCTTGTGCAATGAAAGGCTTACTGCCGTTGCACCTAGTTTTGGAATGCCACCTGTAGGACCTGCTATTAATCATGTTGAACCGGCCACGGTCGGGGAGATTTTTATGGCAGTGGCTACAATACCTCCACATGTTACTAGGCCTAAAAACAAATTGCCACCTGATTCACCAGTCGGGCAAGGGAGAAATAAGAGACCTTCTCTAGAGCATAATTCTATGAATTCAAAATATGGTGGTAGCATGGTACCTAAAGGATAGGAGCAATATCATCTAGTGAAACGAGTCAAAGGTACTATTCCAAATTAGGCAGATCTTTATCTTGGGTTCTTAAGAGGCTAATAATAAAAGTAGGAAAGTTACAGCTATTGCTAGGCAGGCCTGCCAAAAGCTAAGGGCGGCATGATCACCGTGCAGATCAGTATTGTGCTTTCCACCAGAATATTGGACATTTGATGGATCAATGCCGAACACTGAGGGACTGAGTTCAAGACTTCATTGATAGCAAGCAGATTTTCGGCCCAAAGAAGAGAGAGAAGGAAAAAAAGGCCTAAGAAGTACCTATTATGCATCGGCTACTGCACCGCTAGTAGCAATAGAGGATATTTTTAGTAGATATACTTTTTATATGTGAACTCTTTAATAATGATGTATGTAGTACCTTTTTGTATTAATCATCTCAATGGATTTGCTTACTTGTGTAATATTTCTTACGATTTCATTATTCATGATCACAACCATGAATGGTTTTGATGTTAACTCAGTGAATGCCACCTCATTTAATCTCAATGCTTTCTAAAATGAAAATTTTGATAGCATCTAATATAACTCCTGAAGAGAGGAAAATTCTGAGAGAATGAAAAGAAAAAAAAAGAAGTCTTTGCCTGGACCAACAATGATATGCCTGGAATTGACCATGGAATGGCCGAACACGTTACAGGCCAGATGAGTAAAAAAAAAACTCAGCCTTAAGTAGTTGCCCTTGCCTTCTCTCTTCTTTCTGGCAATCATTTTTGAAGTCAATAAACCAAGATGCAGAATGAAGAGGGTCAGGACATAGATCTTTACATCCCTAAGAAGTGTTCCACCATAAATAGACTCACCACATCTAAGGATCACGTTTCTATCCAAGGTTAATATTGGGCCTCTAGATGCCAATGGCCTTTGCATCGGCCGAATCACTCTATGTGGTTTCGTCCATGGCCAGGGTGATAATGATAAATGCCATTGACAAGTTGTGTAAAAAAAAGGACGAATGAGAAGTATGGATCGATAGTTTTGACAGGCCATGTTCTACATCATAACTTTTCTTACTATGGACCTTAACCCAATTATGCGGTTGAAGTAGTCAATAAGAGTGTGAAGAGTGTATTGCCCAATATGGTCCAAAGGAGCTACAATCTTAACAGACAGTGATAGAAGCGAGTTAAAAGGAGCTTGTCAACGTTTACAGACTGAAGAGGTTCCATGGCTAAGACTAAAAAAAATCAAAAGAAAATAATAGTGTGCCCTACGAGTCAAAAATAAAAAAGGTAGCCTTGCTAAAATTGGGCACCCTATCAGGGTGAAAACCTAAAAAAGGCATCCTGGATAAAAATTAAGAGCTGAGAGAAAATATTCAATCATGAAAACCCAAATGGACTGATTGATAATAGGAGTTTGATGCTTTCAAAATCTATCCCAAGATTAGATGAGGTCTCGTATTTATGAGTTTAATGCTAAATAATGATCATGTGTATTAAAATTAGACTTGAATTGTACGCATGCATGCAAAAGATATATTAATATAAGTAGAACAATTTGTTATGCATACTCAAAGTTGATTAGTTCTAATATAAAAATGGCACATTGTTCTTCACTGAATATATACAATCTGTTGGCTACTGTCCGCTGCTCTCACCACTACAGTGCTTTAGCCAATGCGCCCTGTTATTAACTGCAGGGCTAATAACACACCTCTTGTACTCAACTGAAGTGGAAAAATCACAATCTTCAGTCTTCAGGAAGCTATTCTTCACAGGCAACTGTGTCCAGAGGCAGTGATAGCCAGACACGAATGCAGTAGCTAAGATGCCTCTCTGAAAAGATAGTAGGCATTTGATAATATCCTGCCACTCTCTAAACTGTAGAGCACACCGGGCTGTAATACAAAAAGTAGCTTTGTGTAACCTACATACACTACAAGAAATTTGACTTTTTATGACGCAAAAAATTGTCATGAAAAATTCATTTTTCGTCGCTGAAAAGATACGGTGACGATTTTTTATCGTCACAGAGAACGTAACGGTAGCCGCGTAACATAAAAGTTTATGTGACGATTTAGTTTTTTGTCACCATAAGTACATTTTTTGTGACGAAAATAATTATCGTCATCTTTAGTTCTTACTTTTCATGACAAAAATTATGTCATAAATAAAATTATATTTCGTCACATTATTTTGTTTATCGTCACTAAAGATTGGTATTTTTATGACAAATTTAAAATTCGTCACGAAATTAAATACTTTTAATGACGAAACTCTGCTTCTTATTAAAACTATTAACCATTGGTTACGTAATTATCGTCATAAATAAATATAATTTTCGTCATAAAATATTTAATTTCGTCACTAAATCTAAGACTTTAAGTGACGAAAAATGATTTCGTCACTAAAACTAAGTCTTTAAGTGACGAAAAATGATTTCGTCATTAAAATAATGAGTATTACCGATGAATATAAATCGTCATATTACGTTACATTTTAGTGACATAAATAGGGATAAAAATAATTGTCACAAAAAATAATTTTAGTGACAATTTTTTATTGTCATTAAATTATATTTTTTTTATTACAATATTAATATTGTAATTATAAACATTATATAGTTATTTATGAACTAATAAGTCGATAAATTATGACAAATATACTTATCATATATGCATTGTAGTAAAAATGACACATTTTAAATTTAATATCATACAATCAATTAAATTTCTAAAGAAAATCTAATATAATGTATTTATTCAAATAAAAGGTTAATTGAAAAAAAAAATACTTCTAATACAAAAAATTAAATTTGCATCCTAACCAAGAAATAAAATCTATTGAAACTTCAAAATTTGCATCCTGTTCCTACAAAAAAGAAAAATACCATATATTAGATAAAAAAACTCAATCATGTAACACCCTTAAAAAAATCATATATCTATCTTTTCATACATTGCAATCAAAATGAGCCATTCCACTGTTTACATTAAAAAAAAAAAAAAAAAACTTGAGGCCAATTACCAAATTTCTGAGATAAATCATAAGTCTGCGATTTTCTTTAAACAAATATAAGAGTCAAAACTTTCCATCATCTAATAACAAACACTAAAAATCCATACATCCAAGACTTTGCAGGTTAAATACTTTTCAGCAATAATATCTTTAGACAAATATACCATTAAAGATTAAAAAAATATAATCTTTAGAACACAAGCCAAATAAAAAGTACTATATTCAGGTCTCCAAGTGACCAGTACTGATCATTTCATAATTGTAAAGAAAAAAAAAGATATAGGCCAATTAATTTACCATGTAAAGCCATCACAATCACTGCTAGAGGACCCAAACCATCACAGACACAATTAATCAAACTCATAAATAGAAACATCATTAATTTTTACCTGACAAATATGAAAATACACATCAGAACAGCCATAAAATTATTTTGATAAAACCAAAATAAGCAGCCTAACCCAAAACCATCAAATAAAACCCAATATATCAGGCAAATGTAAACTATTCCATTTCCGCAAATTAACAATTACATAATACACAGTTTCATATTTAATAATAACAGCCCCATTTCCACAAATTACATAATCCACACAGTTCCATTTCCAAAATTAACAATTTCTTAATCCACACAGTTCCATATTCATTGGTCATACACTTTTTGAGAAATATTAAAAGTCTTTATATTAGATAATTTGATATTTTTAATAAATTCGGGAAGTAATATAACATTTCATAGTTCAGGAAGATAATATATTAAGTGGAAATTTTATTTATTATTCCATGTCCATCATGTTTAACATTGAAAAGCTAGATATGTTTTATAAAACCAAACATACCCCTATAGGTTACATGGAAGCTGGTTTTGTCACTTTAAGAGCATTTTAAAAAAGAAAAATTATTCACAACTAAATATGATCCATTTCAGATAGTATAAAATATGCCCTTATCCTAAATAAAATACATGAAGAATGGCCATCATCATAACCAATATTATTTAAGACCTTTGAGCTCTTTAGATATACACTCAAATCAAATTAGAAAGAAAATGGAGTATGGCTAGTGAATGTAGAGAAACTCTAGCCACACCAATGAGCATATATCACACTTGGACAATGTTACTGCCCTTTTTCTATTGCTATCAAACCACCATTATTATCCATTTCTATTACATGCCTACGTTTGATTATACAGCAGTATTTTCCAAATAGCAAACCAGTTTCGAAACAATGGAACAATACAACAAGTAAACGATCAACCGAAACATCTTCTATTCAACAAACAGCTATGTCAACTCTACAAAACATATCTCAATCTTCAGGAAGAGAAATTGTTAATGATCAATTATGAAGATTATCTGCTGTATAATTCTGCTGTATAATTCAACTAATTATCAAATCTGTATAAGTATAATTTTACATATTTATTTTTCACAAGATCAAATATACAGTAATTTCTGCATATTTTGCACAATATCAGCATGCACATTGCACAAATCAAATATCCTTTATAATATAATTACTTTCACAAATCTATACAAATCAATTATGCACACACACAATTTCTGCACAATCAGATCTGCATAAATATCAAGAATAAAGAAAATCTGCAGTATAATTCTATAGAAATCAAGTTTTCTTGTACCAAAATCATATTCTAATATTCACGTTCATGGAAAGATGACAAAGACAGAGGATATTCTCTGTACAAACACAGAATCGTCCTCATTGTCAACAAAAATACACGATCCAGTTATGAAGTTATCAAAATAAAAGGAATAAACCTTAAAGATTCACAAGAAAGTCTTTAAACTTAACAAAATCTGCAGTGGATTACAGGAACATACCTTTTTTGTCCGTTTAGCTTCACTGGAAACCATCTGATGGTAGAAAATGAGATCGTACGTTCACCTTCCTCTTCCTTTCGCTGTCTGATCTCGCCGAAAACCTCAACAAAGATGATAATTTTAACATTAAAAACACTCATACAGGAGCAGAACAACTTTTAAACACTTAAATTTATTCGAGTTTTACATGAATCTAACTTACCTCTCACAACTAGAAGCAACCGGATTTGTTAGCTGCCTTACACACCACCAGCGACAAGGGGCGGCGGGACCAGTGCTGGTGGATTGGGGAAAATTAGGGATTCTGGGATTTTAGGTCTCTCGCTGTCGAAGCTTGCCGAAAAATGCAGAGGAAGCTTCGGGTCTCATCCTGCTCTCCTGGATCAACGACGCCACGACGAGGGAGAGATCGGCGTGATCGGCAACGGCGTGGAGCCCGCCGCTCGCCGTCGACCGTCGCCTCACCTCGCTGCCTCTGCCATCACGCTCACCCTCTCTCTCTTTCTCTCTCTCTCTCTCTTTCTTTTTCAGTCTCGCCTTCCCCGATCTACCCCTGTTTCATCTCTCCCTTCTTTTCGTTTTCCTTCTCGTAATTCCCCAGACCCATAACTAAAATTATATGTCATAATTATTTGTGCATTTATTATTATTATTATTATTTTTTTATGCTTTACTTAATATTTTCTATTCCAATTATATGTAAACATACCTATATATTTATATACCTATATAATTTAATAATTTTTGTCAAAATATAAAAGATAAAGTAATTTTGATAATTAAAAATAAAATAAATCGAAAATTATGATAAATTATGAACAAAAAACTTTAAACGGTTCGAAACAATAGAAGATAATTTAATTTAGGTCTGCTACAAGCGGTTACGGATTTCACCATGTAACGACTGTAGATCGCACAAATCATTCCGTTTTAACATATAATAGTTCCCGTAACTCAATCCAAGTTAAAAGTTATGAACTCTCAAAGTTTTTTATTTTTCAGTCGGTCGAACCGGTCCAAAAAATATTCCAAAATCCATTCTAGCTCAAATTCAAATATTGTTATGACATAATTTCTTGGTCATATATTAACATTATAACTAACTGCGACGAAAATTATTATTGTCATAAATTCATTGTATTGATGACGAAATTGTATTTCGTCATAATATATTCCTTTTTGTAACATATTTATTTATCATCATTAATTTTATTGTGGCGAAATAATTTTACCATCACTAATTCATTAAATTATGACAAAAATAATTCATGTCATAAAAAATAAATATTTCATGACGAATTTATATGTCGTAAATAGTAAATTTTTCCGTTATATTTTTTCTTCCAAAAGAAAATAGATTAGAAATTTTTCTTTCATATCAAAGGTGACGAAATTATAACTCGTCACAGTATATTAATTTTTTGTGATACATTTATTTGTCATAAATATAATATTTATTTATATCGATATGTTATTTGTGACCAAATGATTTTATTATCACTAATTTATTTAATTATGACAAAAATAACTCGTCACGAAAAATAAATATTTTGTGACGATTATATACGTTACAATAAGTTATTATTTTGTCATTAAATTTTTTCCCTCCAAAAAAAATGGTGGGAAATTATCTCTCCTAAATAAACCATGACGAAATATATTTTTTCGTCACCAAATTAATCTTTTAGTGACGATAATTAAAACATAAAATGACGCAAGATAATTTCGTCACAATAATAAATAGTATGGTGACGTTTTAAAAAATTCGTCATTATAAGTTACAATTAGTGACGAAATTTTATGTGTCATTAAATAATTCGTCACAAAAAGTCAAATTTCTTGTAGTGATAGTGGTATATAACCAGAAGGACTGTCTCGGGTCAAAGACTGGGGCATCAACCATGGGCACATGAAGATGATGTCGCCATCTGCCATAGTGGCCAACCATATGACACCTTTGTGAATAGAATCAAAATCATATAGCCATTGCTTAGGAATGAAGTGCCTCTGTGAGTACGTACTAATCACTTTGGGAGTAAGTTCTGATAGTAGCTTTAGCTTTTAATGTAGCTAAACCTGAAGAAAAGGGGGGTGTTATAGATGAAAACTATAATTGGCTCTCTAAGTAGAAATTAGGCCAAAGGATAGGGTGAAAACCTGGAAACAGGAAGTCTATCTTATGAAAAAAAAAGCCGCTGGATGGGTTGGGTCCATTCTAGGCAAAAGTTAGGTGCAAAGTTATATGAAAATCTGAAAATGACGCTTTTCTCGCTAAGAAAAGCTAGTGTGAAAACCCACAAGGGGCGCATTACTTTTGAAAATAATGACTTTGGTTACCTAGAGTAATAAGGGGCTTCCGGTCATAGGAGCGGTAGGGTCAGCACAGACAGCATCTAGACCACGTAACGTCGCCGGTCAACTCATTCGAGGTTACTATCAAATATCGTTCTAAACAGGTTAGCAAAATGACACTAGTGTGATAAGTAGGGATATCTGGGAAATCATCTAGTGCATTAATCAGGAGCTCCAAGGAAAAATGGGCATCTCAAGGCACTAGTTTGGCAACGGACGAAGGTAGGCTGCCCAAGGCCTGTGTCACCTCCCTCGAGTAGTTCGGCACGCAGCTTGGAATGCAGTGTAGGATACTAGAAGGAAACCTCATGCTGAAGATCATGGCAAATTCCTTAGCAGGGGGCATAATTCCTGATGAGTGAACTTGAAGACATGAAACCGAGGATCCCAGTAGCGAACAAGAGCCAACAAAAGGGTCGTGTCAAGTTTGATTCTCCGGAGGAATTTTATGCCATAATAAGTGGCAAAGGTGGGGGTTTCCCAAGATTGGTGGTCATCCAAAAGTATGTGTAGCTTATTAACAACTAGGGTTGACATAATCGAAATATTTGTGCAAAGAAAGAATTAAAAAAAAAAGATTACCTGATGAAGAGCTCTGACCAACAAGCCAAGAAGAATTGCTGCACAAACCCCAAGAATGGAGTTAAATTTATAGGGACGCCATGATAGACAGCTGTGACTCACCCAGCGAGTCATAGCCAGCCCATCTGTCACCCCAAAACTGCTTGGAAGAATTCATTCTCCGCAATCTTTGCATGGCCCATGCATTTCACGTGCACATGCACTTTCTGCATATTTGTTTTACCTATTTTTGTAGGAAAAGAAATCCACTTTTGTAAGATGCCAATATATATATATATAATTTTTTAGAACTAATAAATTAATAAGGGATGAAATTGATAATCTGTATAAATTATTTTTTTCGAGTTAAATATATATTGTATAAGTGTTTGGTGCTAAAAAGAAATAAAAAGGGGTAAATTTAGAGTGACAAATGGGATGGGGCTTGTGCCCATCAGTTGCTATGAGAGACGGGCATCCTATCTGTCACGTCAGGGTATAAAACCTAGCTTTTCTTCTATTCTTCTTCTTCTTCTTCTTCTTTCTCGCGATGCTTGCGTTCCCTCTCGATTTTTTCTTCTTTCTATTTAATTTCTTCATCATTTTACACACCGTTTGCGCCAAAAGTGATCCTCTGTGAATCGCACACCTCAGGGTACTATTTTTTTCGAGTTTCATCACGTTTTATGAGATTGACATTTGGGTTTCAAAGGTTAGTTTTTTGTGTTTTCCTTTGCTTTTTTGTTGTTTTTTGGTGTAAATAGTCATCGTAAGTAAGTCATGTGTGTTTATGGGTCAAAATAATGCGAAAATATGTAATTTAGTTTTTTGTCTTTTCAAATGCCTATAACAGTACATTGTAAAAGAAATATAATAATAATAATAATAAAAATAATGTATGACATCTTTTTGAAAATAAGGATGTTTAAAAATATTTAATTTGGTTGACTGAAATTTTAATCTTTTCTGTACAATGTGTTTGTGAACTGTTGCATTGTGAATTATTTTGCAAATTAAGTCTTTTGTGTAGGAAAGCAGGCACATTACAGCCAAGATGCTGCCAAATTTTTTAGAAAAATCACAAATTAAAAAATATTTTTTAGAGTTTTTTTTTTGCACAAACTAATTGTTCTTTTATTTTCGCAGATGCCTCCTAGACGCAATCCACCTCAAGAACTCGCAGTGCCATGAGCGCCGACATGGATGACACTCGAGCAGAGGCATAGGTACAGATTCGGGCTAGCCGATTCATGTCGAGGCCATTCTTGGAACAGATGGGCATGCTGGGGGATGTAAAGGTCCTATTAGCGACAGCAGGCTGGACCGAGTTTTTAAAACCTATGTTTCAGACATACTCGGAGATTATTCGGGAGTTTTTGGCCACTCTACAGTATGGAGAGTTTCAGAGGCTAGATATAGAGGATGGGGTTATTACTTCACGGTCAGACATATCTCTTAGAGCATGAGTCGCCGTACATTCACACATGCCATGTGTCTCCCGATAGGGGATGGTGTTATGATGGTTCAGAGGTTGGTCTAGAGACAAGACTGTGCAGAGATTACATTAGGAGGGGCTTCTTATCACCTCGATACAATAAAGAGCAATATGCTTTCCTCTCAGGTCCTTAGGTATATCTAGAAGGTTCTCTCTAATTCGTATCTAGGTCGCACTGGCAGTTCAGGCTCACTGAACGCTGCGGAGTTATGGAGTTTATGGGCCATGACTCAGAGGAGACCCATTGATATTAGCCACAAGATCGTGGTGATTCTTGTCCAGCTAGCCTCACAGCCTACGACCCAGATATGTGTGGGTGGGGTGGTGAACAGGCTACTGATCCATTTCGGAGCTGATGTCACCACATTCGGGGAGCCTCTAAACGAGGATGTTTGTGTCGATATAGAGGCAGCCAGGATTATGAGGATGATTACACAGCTGCCTAATCATCTCGACAGGTATAGATTACTCATTATCTTGGAGACCAACCGGCTTTACCACCTGCCACTGCTTCTAGTTGCAGCTGACATCCCAGAATAAGAGCAACTTGCACACCAAGACAAACCAGCTTGCCCTCAGGATGACTTTCAGTATATGGACTTGGGGGCAGATATAGAGGAGTTGTTTAGAAGCCCAGCTCCTTCATAGGCACTAGGGTATGGTCCATCACCTTCTCGGCATCAATTCACGTCCTCTCATGCATCTAGGAGACACATGACATAAGAAGATCTAGGGGCTTTCACATCCAGGGCTCCATTGTGACCTGAGTCCAGGGCACACCAGGGATAGGCCGGCATGGAGGCATTCATGCAGGCTGTGCAGTGGGAGATGACGACTGCCCTGACTGCATTAGGATAGCTTATTAAAGAGGGATTTTGGGTGTTAGGCGAGGTAGCCGTCAGACAAGGTGAGCACATTGATAGGTTAATGGAAACACTAGTGACCTCCCAGGCTGCAGCTACATAGAGAGTTGATGAGTCCCTTCAGGTAGTGGATGAATCGGTGATCATGCTCAGACAACGGGTAATAGTGCTAGAGGAGTCATTCCCTGATGTGTCAGAGTCAGCAAGAGATAGACATGAGGAGTTAGATGCCCGTCTCATGGAGATTTGGGATAATTTCAGACGATGCATAAAGCATTAGACCTCCTCCTTTACACATATGGGGACTAGTATCGGTGAACTCACAGGGATGGTTGGGACCATTGTACGCCCACTTGCTCAGCACATACCTGGGTTTGAGTTTCGTCAACTTAGACAGCCACCAGCACCACAACCACCCTCCACTTTTCAGCCATCGACTTCTAGAGCCCAGCTGAAGCACGAGTCAAAAAGCGATCCTGAGGAATACATGCTTACATCTCCATAGTTGATATGTTTAGGGAGATTTTGTATTTATATTTTTTTTACGTACAAAATTTGCATCATTTGTATTTAGTCATACTTTTTTTGTTTGCTCTTATTATTATTTTATTTTGCTCTTGTTTTATTTTACTTTGAATATATATAAAGAAATAAATGAGCAAAGATATATATATATATAACAAATAAAAAGAAAATAACTAGCAAAAGATAACAATAAAATTTACGTTTTACCAAAACAATTGATGTAATCAATTTTTGAAAACACAGTTAAATGGCCACGCCGCCCAATTCATCAATTCAACTGTGATTCTGCATACTAACAAGCTGGCACTAATCACACTCCTCATCAACTCGACTGTGGTTCTGCATGTTGATAAGCTAGCGTTAATCACACTCATCATCAAATTAACTGTGGTTCTATATGCCGACAAGCTGGCTCTAATCATACCCTTCCTCACCTGTGGTTCTTCATGCCGATAAGCTGGCAATAATCACACTACCACTTTAACCTAGGGTTCACACGTCGACAAGTTTGTGGTAGTTGGCAGCAACTACCACTTTAACCAAGGTTAACATGTCGACAAGTGGGTAGTAACTACCACTTCAATCAAAGGTTAACATGTCGACAAGTCGGTGGTAACTACCACTTCAACCAAGGGTTAGCACATCAACAAGCTAACGGTAATTACCCTAACAGGGAATCTTATCATCACACAGGTAAGATGGCTGCCTCAAGTACGCACTTTTTTCCTTTTCTTTAAATTTTGGCTTACCTAGGCACTAGTGCACTAACGTCCCCAAAATTGAGGGCAACTGTAGACACCAGGTCCCATGGCAGCCTAAATTAAAGTTACCTAATGAGGATATTGATACCTGTACTACAAGTAGAGAATGGACGTGCTAGCCTTTATCCATATGTTCCACAATTATTTAAAGCTTTTCTTGGATTTATCTCTTTTGATTTTCTTTCGAGAATTAAAACTGTAAAATTTAGCAGTTTTGGTTCACAGACGCCCGTCCCTCATGAAGGGACGCTCTTCTGTTACTGCTCTGCACCGTCTTTGACTTTCCTTCCCTGTCCTCTTCTCGCTGGTGGGCCTGTCACTAGTTTGCCAAGTGCCCATCTGTCAGACGCCCGTTTGTGGCTGCACCAGTGATGCAGCGAGTCATGGGCACTGCCCTACCGAGTCACGACTATGGGAAAGATCACATTTTTGAATTTATTTCTCGATGCTGCTCGTTTGTAATATGAGCACTGCCAGTCTATTGTGATTTTTGCCTAGATTTTCCATTTTCACCAGTGCAGAATGGGGAGAAAATAAAGGATTTTGATTTTTGGAAAGTCATATTTCAAGGGATTTCAAGGAATATTTTTAGTATTTGAACTTGATTCTTGGGAGATATTTCCTCCCCAAAATCAAGGTAACATCCACCTTTAAAAACATATAAATAGAGCCTCTTAAAAAGAGAAAGGATGGAGGAGAGTTTTAGAAAGAGAGAAGAATTTTTTAGAGAAAAAGAGGGAATTCTTTAAAAAAGAAAAAAAAAACAATCAGACATGCAAGGAAGAAAACTCAATTTTCTTCTCTTAGAATCTATATCTCTTGAAAGAAAATTAATTCTTGAGAAAGAAACAACAATTTCCTTCTCTTGGGAATATCTCCATTTCTTTTGAATAAACACACATTTTTTTTTATTTTCTATTGATTTTCTCAATCAATTTGTAAAAACCAAGGAGGGCATAAGTACATTTCCATTTTCCAGACATCAAACAAATTTTGAGGGTAAATATTCTAGTCTCAATCTCTTATTTCTCTATAATGAAAATCCATTGATCATTATGTAGTTTTTTTTAGATTGCACATTTTAAATCTGTGATCTTTTGTTGTTTTTTAGTTTTTCTGGGTTTAAATAAGTTTCTTAAATTGTATGAGTAATTTTATTATGTTTATATGCGTGTTTAAAGCTTTTAGCATTAAAATGGCATGAAAATCCATTTTTAAACTTGTTACTGCGTTCTGGGCATGACAGATAGGAAAAAGGCTTAGAGATGGCCGTCGCTCATAGCGAGCGATGGGATGGAGGGGAAGTCCTTCCCGTCTCTCGTGCTTCCCTTGGCCTAACTGTCCTCGCTTGTGGCAGTCCGTGACATTCTGTTTTGTTGATTTTGACTTATTTTCTGCATGTTTTCTTGTTTCATGATATATTGCATGTTTTATTTAATTCGTTGTTACATTTTGACATGATATTTTAATTTCTGTTATTTATGTTTTCTTTCTTTTTAATTATTATCTTTATTCCAGTGTGCATTGCATTTTTATTTAAATGTTCTTATTATTGTGTTTTTAACTTATTTTGTTTTTTTTCTTAGTGGCCCAAAATACCCTCATATGAGCGTTCCCTATAGACGGAGACTTGGAGACCAATGTTTGGGTGCATCGGAGTTTAATTATTTCTTATGTACTTTATTTAATTTTTAGCTTTTTATCCTTTTTTTTTATTTGGGAATTGTAATAATGAAAGATTTTTATGGATGTTAACATAAAAACTCATCAAATGATATTTGCATAATAAAAAGGGATTTTCTTAATAAAATAAACCAATGTCCTATTTTCTTTCCAAAATGTCATCTCAAAAGAGGAGTTCTTTTTTATCAAAATGGGATCACTCATCCTGATTTTTTAATTTTTTTTAAAAACTCTTCTATATCTTTTATGAAGTATGCATGCGGGAACTAATGTTCCCACCTAGAGGAACTCTCTGTTTTATGTATGTATTTTTATTTTGTGGACTTTTATTTATTTTTAAGGATAATTTAACTGTATTTTATTTACAACTTTCATTACTTGCTAGAAGTGTGCTTTTAATTTATTTTCATGAATTGCGTGAGAAAAAGAGATTTTAAATTAATCTTAAAAACTAATTTATATAAACATTTAACAAAGGTATAAGTAAGAGTGATGTCCCGAACCTTCTCTGGTTTAGGCTTCATGAGGTTAGAAAAAACCTTTTCTAACATTTTGTTGGGTGGCAACTCCACAATACCTACCTCTTGGCTCCCATATAAACGCCCTCACAGGTTGATTGTCAATAATAGAATAGAGGTGATTCCCTGTCTATTATGAATCGACCAGTTTTCATAAGTCTTATGAATCTCTATCCGGTCTCGGGTCTAAAAGTGGACTTTCGAGAACAGTCCGAATGCCAACCAGGGTTTGCGCGCGTCACATAATCACTTGCCTCTTCCTAGTGGATTGATACTAGAACTAAATAACTGTTATTATGTTCCAACTTTATTTAGAAGTATTATTTCTTTGAATAAGGACAAGACTTGTTCCATTTTTAAGAACAATATATTATATGTTAATGCAATTATTAATAATGGCATATTTGTTCTTGATTTAAATAAAGAAGTTCATAATATGAATACCAAGAGAATAAAATAAGATAATCTTAATACCTCATATTTATGGCATTGTCGTTTAGGCCATATAAATGAGAAATACATGACCAAATTACACAACTCTGGTGATTTAGAATCATTTGATACATGAGAGTTTTGCTTATTAGACAAAATGACTGAAGTGGCCTTTACTGGTAAAGGAGTACGATCAAGTGAGACATTGGAACTGTAATGACCCAAAATATCCCCTAACAGTATTAAGCCATATGTAAGGATATAAGTGGAATTTATTTAACTATTCAGGGTAATTTAGTAATTTTTGTATTTGAGGATTTATTTGCATTAAATAAATAAATATGTAAGCTATTGTATAATTATAATAAATAACAAGTAAAATGTGTGAAATAATAAAGGAGATGGACCAATTAGCAAAGTGTGGAAAGATGCACCAATAAGCTTAAGACATATGAGTTATCTAGACTTTACAAGGGTATTTTTGGGGTATTTATAAAGGAGGAGGGATGGTTAGAAATGGGGAGGAATATAGAATTGTCCATCTCTTCCTTCACGCCACTCTTTCTCTTATTTACATGCCACAAAGTGTTTTTAATGCAAGATTGAAATTTGGGTAGGAATTATTAGTAAATTAGGACGAATTGAAAAGACTTAAAGCAATTAAGGATCTTAAAGAAAGAAGGAGGAGACATAATTTAGGTTTGGGAATTCTCTGTTTTGTTTGTGAATGAGTGTGTATAAATTTGAGTGTTTACGTTTTAATTAAGATAAATTTGACGTTAAGATATGAATTAAGTTGATTAAAGTGAATTTGATGAGAATATACATGTATGTGGATTGATCATGAGTAAATGGTAATGAATTTAAATGATGTTGAGAATGTTTTTAATTGAATAATTAAGGTTGGTTTAGTTGTGTAATTGGGTAAATATATGTAAATGAAGTTATTGTTGAGTTAAATGATTGAAAATACTAGTTTGAGAAGTTATTGTTGATGTATTGATTTATTGGGTTGTGAAATCGGTTTGGGAAAGTGAAATAGTATGGGATGTTGTATTTTCTAGAAAAGCACATCTGTGTTCTAGAAGAAAACACAGTTATGTTTCAATGAAATCTGATCAACACAGCCATGTCACACGGTGGTCAGGAAATCCTGACTACTGTGTGGACGTGCCCAGACTTGAAGAATTTGGTTTTTCTGGCGATCCACACGGTGGTCAGGCTTCTTGCCCCACCACGTGGTTCCCCTCACGATGGGAAGAATTTTTTGACCACCGTGTGAAATGCTTCTGTATGATCAGTAATTCAATTTTTGCTCATTCTCACAGTGGTCAGGATTTTGTGGCCACCGTGTGACCCCTATTTTTCCGAATTTAGTTATGGGTTTTGCCATTAAATGAACTTCGAATTGTTCCAAATTAATTATGATGATTATTTGACAACGTTAAATGATATTTGTTCGGACTTTGCATTGTTAAGTATGAATTTACATGAATGAGTTAATATATACATATGTATTTATATGTATGTGTTTGTTATGTCTCTTATATAAGAAAATATAGAACTATGTGATTCTAATTCCCAACACTTGAGATACGTAGGAAGGTTGGGATGCCATTCCAAGTCCGAACCAAATCACTGAAATTTACATGTGCGTAAAATCTTATGAATTAACTATAATTAAGATTAATGTCTATATGCTTGGTTAACATGAATGTGATATGTATTATACCGTTGGGTACCCCTGTATTGTACCTACGGGTACCCCTATATTATAATTCTAGTATTCACTTCCTTGGAAAGATTAAGTTTCATAATGTCTGTAATGTGCTAATTAAACGTTATGAAAAATATGTTAATGTGTTAAGTTGGTTTTTATAAAATTACTAGGTTCAAAATATTCATCCACTATCTAAGTGAGATAAATGTTACAGAAATGACTTCCTTAGGATAATATAGGCTTCTTAGCTTATGAAATATGCTAATCAAATGTTTTGCTAATGTGCTCAACTTATCTTGTAAATTGTTAGGTTCAAGATATTTGCTTATTATTTATGCAAGTAAATGTTATAGTAATGTACCTGGGGGAAGTATATTGATGTATTTCTCTTGTATTGCCTATTATTAAGTTTAAGATATTTATTTACTGTTTATTTATATGTAATCTTTATGTAAGTATATGTTTGGGCAACGGCTGAGCATGGTCAACCGTATCATTTGTGTACCCCGCTAAGCTTTCTGCTTAGCACAGGTTTTAACCTGTGTAGGTACAAAGTTCGGATTGTTATGAAGGATCGTCTACAAAAAGGCTAGGCTAACACAAGGATAGTTTGGAATCTCCACTGTAGAGTCTTCTAAGATTTGAGTTATGTAGGAGTACTTGGACTTGGTATTTAAATAACCGTTATTGTAATGTTATACATGAACAGTAATGGAATGTAATGAAATTTTTATAATTCTAATTTACAAAATTCATGTTTTTGAATTGTAGCACTCTATTATCCTTCTAGGGGCTAGTAGGGGTGTTACAGGAACTAATGCATTTAGATGTATGTGGTCTAATGACTTCACATGCTAGAGGAGGCTATTCCTACTTCATAACCTTCATAAATGATTACTTCAGATATGGATATATCTATTTAATGAAGTATAAATATGAAACTTTAGAAAAGTTCAAAGAGTTCAAAAATGAAGTAGAGAAATAACTTGGCAATAGTACAAAGACACTTGGATCAGATCAAGGTAGAGAATACTTAAGCCAAGAGTTTCAAGATTATCTTAGAGATAATGGGATATTATCTTAATGGACTCCACCATATACACCACAACATAATGGTGTATATGAGAAAAGGAATCAAACACTATTGGATATGGTTCGATCCATGATGAGCTTAGCAAACTTGCTTAAATCCTTTTGGAGTTAAGCACTGGAAATTGTTGTTCATGCATTAAACAAAGTTCCTAATAAATTGGTTGTGGATGACATATTGATCATGGGAAACGACATCTCTATTTTTCAATCAGTTAAAATTTAGTTATCCAAATAAGTCTCCATGAAAGACCTTGGAGAAGCATCCTATATTTTGGGAATTAGGATCCTTAGAGATAGATTTAATAGGTTGCTAGGTTTTTTACAGTCTACATACATAGATAAAGTATTGAAGAGGTTCAATATAGATCTCTTTGAGAAAGGGTTTATAAACATAGTACATGGGAAACACCTTTTTAAATCTAGGTGTCATAAGACACAAGAGGATAGAGAGAATATGAATAGAATATCATATGCCTTTGCAATTAGTTCTATCATGTAAGCTATATGATGTACACATCCAGATGTAGCATTTGCTTTGAGTGTCACAAGTAGATTCCAATCCATCTATGGAGAGGAAAAGTAGAGTGTAGTTAAGAATATCCTTAAGTGCTTGATAAGAACTAAGGATACATTCTTAGTATATCGAGATGGTGATTTACTTGTAAGTAGGTATACTAATGCCAGCTTTTAGTTAGACAAGGATGATTGTAAATCACTATAGACATCGGGTCCCGAGCCAGCCTATATCAAGATTACCCAATGATGAAATTAAGTGTGCCTGTTTATAGGCAAAAATGAAAGTTGGAAGTGATGCTTTCCTTGTTAAATTGATTTATTAAAAATAAATAAAAATGTGTTTTAAAAAATATTTTAAAAATTATTTTAAGATAAAAAAAGTGAGTTTTGAAATTATAGTGTTTTAGCAAAAATTTAAAAAAAAAAAATTTCGCGAGCGTCTGCGTGCGGTAGCGAGCTGGGCGCGCGCGGGGTGTCGCCCGCAGTACGAGCGATGCGCTGGGTGTCGCTCGTGTGCGCACGGCGATGCCTGTCGGGCGTCGCTCGCCCCTGTCGCCCCCAACAGCCCTTTGGGCTATTTTTGAGTGTTTTTCTTCATTTTTTTTTTGTAAAATTTAATTTTTAAACTCTTTTATCTTCTAAACCTTTAAAATTCTTCAGTTTTTTGTGATTATGGGGATTAAATTAAATTAATTTTTTCATTAAAATCTATTTTTTTAGAGAGTATAAAATGATTTTTTTGTAAGAGAATTGGGGGGATTTTTTCTTAAGAAAAATTGGTTTTTCTCTCTTCTTCTTCTTCTTCTTCTTCTTTTTTCTTCTTCTTCAAAAACAAGTTCCCCAAGTATTTTTAATTTTTTAAGTTAATTCTTAAGACAAATAAATTAATTATTTGTTCTTGTGAATATTTTCACTTCTTTTTTTACAATTTTTTCTTAAGACAAATAAATTAATTATTTGTTCTTGGAATAAAATTTTGTTATATATTTTATTTTTTAAATCAAGACAAGTAGATTAATCATTTACTTTCATTCATTACATCAAATTTTGAGGATAAATATTCTAGGCTCCATCTTTTATTTAATTTTTGTTTTAATTTTTTGTTTCCAATTAATTAATAACCATGTAGATTTTTGATCTATTATTTTATTTTGTTTATGTTCATGTGATTTAGCCATATATTTAATATTTTAGCACATTTTATTTTATTCTTGTATATTTATTTGATTGTTCATCTTTTGTTTATTTTCATTATTATTATTATTATCATTACTTTTGTTCATATATTATTATTATTATTATTATTATTATTATTATTATTGTTGTTGTTGTTGTTGTTGTTGTGTTTATTATTTAACATACTTCAACATGCTTTTTTTTTTTATTTCTTACTTGATTGTTCATCTTCCTTATTGTTGATTTGCTCATCTTCTTTATTGTTTATTATTATTATTATTATTATTATTATTATTATTATTATTGTTAATATCATTATTACTTTTGTTTTATTATTATTACTATTATGATCATTATCATCATTAGTATTATTATTATCATTCTTATATATTATTACTATTATTATTACCATTATTATTTTTATTTTTGTTAGTATTATCTACTACTACTACTACTACTACTACTACTACTTCTACTATTATTATTATTATTGTTATCATTATTTGTTATGATTATCATTGTCATTATTATTACTTTTATTATTCTTGCTTATTGTTATAATTTATTATTTTTATTTTTATTATTTGTGCTTTTTATGAATGTTGGTTTGTTCATATGTTAAGTTACATATTTTTATTATGTCATTTAATTGATTTGTCATACATGATGCATTGTATTTTATTTATTTTATTTATTTTCATGTGTTATATGTTTAATTCATTTTTTTATCAATAACATTACTTTTTATTTGTGTTTGTTTTATTTTCAATATTTTTATGTGTGAGTTTTTTCAATGCCAAGTGGGAGCCCATAAAGATTTGAAGACACCATTTTGGTGGAATTTGTCTTTTTTAGCATTTTATTATTTTTCATTATTATTTTATTTGATGTAATTTGTAATAAGGTTATTTATTTTTATGCACGTTAATTAAAAGTCATGTAAAAAGTTTTATATTAATGAATTGAGGTTTTCTAATAAAATGGGACCAATGTCCTAATTTCATCCAATAAAAACTCACCTTTAAAAGGAAGAGTTAATTTTCTCAAAATAGAATCACTCATCCCGATTTTATCGACTAATAAATAACTGTTCGACTTTCTAAGTAAAAATGAGGGAACCAATGTTCCTAATAAACGTCCCGGTTCATGTATAATGTCTTTTATTTTATTCTTTTTGTGTAATATTTATTTTGGGCCCTTGTAATTAATTTTGGGGTAATTCCATTCATTTATTTATTTATGCTTTTTTATTTTGGGGGATTATTCTGTCCCATTTTTTCACTTGTAATTTTTTATCGCATTTTTTATTGCTTTCTTTGCTGCTTTTCCAAAAATACTTGAAATGCGCTTTAAATTTATCGCATGATCACGTGATAAGAGAGATAGAAATTTAGAATTAAAAACCCATTTCTAATTAATCAAGGCATTAATAAGAGTGAAGTTCTGAACACCTCTGGTTTAAGAGCCCCGAGGTTAGACGAATTTTCCCAATTTCTTGTAAATTGGGTGGCGACTCCAAAATACCTCAAAGGTACCTAAAGGCTTCATGGGATTAGATGATTTTTCCAGTGTTCTATTGGAAAGAGGTGTCCAAAATATCTCATGATTGCCCAAGATCAAAAGACACAAATGTAACACCCCTTACCTATACGTAGAGAACTCCACCCTATGAAGAGGATGAAGGTCCCCGATAGATAAGGGTTGTCACCCACAGATGCACCAACAGAACCAATTGTACTCCAAATACATATACAAACGAGTAAATTAAAATTTCACAACTCATGAGAGAAAGAGTCATAGAGTAAAATATTACATTACATTAATATAACAAAGGCGGTCTTACATATCTCAAAAGGATACAGAAGTTCCTCAGCACGATTGAATAATTATATATAATTAATGTCAAACTACTTATAAAGGATTCTTTACATAGCTTCAAAAGTATCAAATTGCAATACATACAAAAAGAATACAAGGCCTAAACTACAAAATCTTCTATCCACTAGTTGTGTTGGCCCTGCTGATGCAAAACACTCGAATCAACCCTTCAAACATCTTCCACACCTGCACGGATAAACACCCGTGCTAAGCAAAATTGCTTAGTGGGGAAATAAAGATGCACAACTACCACTCATAGTGGCATCAACAAACAATCACAAGCGAATGACAAAATTAATTGTCAAGTTGTTATAAATTAACTTAATACATAACCGTACTATAGTCATATTATTTCCCATAAGCAACAATTCAGAAATTCACATATAATAACAAACAACACTGTTGCACCTGCTATATCAAAATAGTGGATAACGAGTACGCATAGATATCCGAAGGTATTAACAGTATTCTCATAACACATAGATACCCGAGGGTATCAAAACAATCTTTTAATTTTGTTCCAAAAATATTTTCGCGTAGATTCGGTACACAGGGATCACGAAGATCCAATCGGGGGACCTGATCAGGGTCCAAATCATACACTAGCTGCAGCAACACTAGCTCTATTAGGCATGCCTAACTATCCACTTATTCGACTCTAGCAGGTCATGCATAATCCAAGGCATATTTCAACTCACAGCATATGTTTGCATTATGTTTTATTCGTAATATAGAAAACATATAAACACATTCATACACATATATATATATAGATTATACATAATTTTAGAAGTAATGCAAATTAGAAAGTTAAATATTACATTCATATAAAGGAAATCAAAAAGAAAAGCTGAAGGGTGTTGCGCTCGCGACAGAGGCGAAGTTGGCCCCCTGTCGCGCCCGCATGGAGACAAAACCAAATCTCACTGTCGCGCTCACGACAAGCATCGCGCCTGCGATAGTGAGTACCCACAAGAGCTGTCGTGGGCTCGCGACAGAAGCTTGGCCACATACTAAGCTCTCTGTCGCGATCGCGACATGTGTCGAGCTCGCGACAGGGAGTTACCGCTGCGCACGCCCGGTCGCTCGCAGCTCTGCGCGCGCGATGGAATGGAGATCACCGAGCTCTGTCGCGACATCGTCGCGCTCGCGACAGAGTCGGGATTTCCACTCCCAATGCCAAAATCTGCAGAAATCATTCTCCACTTTCACCCATTCACGCATTTGATTCAAAAACTCAGTTCTAAGTAAAATCCTTCAATCAAACCACTATATACAACATAAAACATAACCTTTAAACTCAAAATTGTCATTAAATCAAACAAATCACAAAATCAAATCCAAAAGTTCTTAAACCAGCAATTTCTAAGAAAATATGCAAAATTTCCACAATTTAACTCTATCCTTCACAACCCATGGTTCTCAACTCAAATTAACAATACCCATAACTCATAGAAGCCACAACACACAATCAACCTCATCAATTTCAATCATAACACAAAAATCATCAAAATACCCAAAATGCACAAAATACACAAACGTTCCCAAACCTCAAGAATATGGCGTCTCAATCTCGAATTCCACTACCACTCGCGATCTCCTTGCCCTTGGATTCTTTAGGAGGATTTTCTGAACCACGAAACCCAAAACACGGAACAAATTCAAAATCCTAACTTACAATTACAAAACTCATTTAAAACAAGATAGGGAAAATTAAGAAAACTAATACCCCAACACTTACCGTACCAGCTTAGATTACCCCAAACTCACTTGAATTTGTAGCAAAAAGGAAGAATTCAAGAAGAAATAAAGAAAAAAGGAAGAGAAGAAGCAAGGCAACGGGAAAGGGAAGAAGAAGAAAGAGAAGCATGAAGAGGAAATGGGACTTAGCTGAAATATCTCTCTCTCTCTTCCAATACTTATCCTCTCTTTGACTTTTCTTGCCATATGTCAACTCCTCATTGGGCCACCTACTAACCACACCTAATTCCCATCCATCATGACACACCCAAGACTAATTTCTTAATCACACACTACTCCCATACACTCACTCACACCTAACTATAGCCCACAACACACCCTACTTTAATACACTCACTCACACTAAAACACAACCCAACTAAACATAATAACAAATTAATTTAATAAAAAATAAACACATGCTTAAAATAAATCACTCATATTTACACGCACGCAAGGCTCACTCTACTAGGGTGGTTTCGGAGTGTTACAACAAACCCCTCTCGGGCCCTAAAAGCAGGCATCCCGAGAATCGATCGGGTCCGGCGTGCGTCACTGTGGCGACTCCACTGGGAATTTTAAAACTTTGCTCCGAAACTGTTTTGGTTAATAATATAATTAGGTTTTTAAAATTAAAATTCTATCTCTTTTTAAAAAATTGCATTGCATACATGTTAGAGCCTTAGAATTATGCTAGTTTGGCCCCTTTCTTAACCCCGGTGCATTCCCGAAGCACGATCCTACGTTCACTCAATGTGGGGAAGTGTTAAGGATAATCACCAGTCCAAGCCTCGTACCTTATGGTATATCAAATGGAGATCCAATCGGTCGTTATGCTCATGATGAGCTAGACCTATTGGCAGGAACCATGCTTGGGTAGCCCTAAAGTATTACTACCTTTGACCAAAACTCATGTAATGGCAATAGAAACCTCCACTAGGTGTTATGCACCCTAATAATGTGCTTGCTACGTGGGCCCTTATATATTGAACAAATTCAAACATATTAACTAGACACTTATCAAAGGCTTTCATGCCCCGGTGAGCCCATCTTTAGTCTATTTGAAAAGTCCAAATACATAATGGCCTCATACGCATGTGCTTTAAAATAAGAGTGTTATGCTGCTGGTTTCCCACCATGCACCATACGCACCCATTGGATTCCCTGTTAACCCATGGGTCAAGCCCACCTAGGAAAGAGACTGTATGAACCCTTGTGTGGGAGCAACAAGGTTGGAAGGATCTACCTGCTTGTATGAGATTGTCTATGCTGCATCAATACGATCATGCATTGTATATATCATTCATGCATTATTCTAACAGTTCAAATCTTTCAGCCATCATAGATTCACCTAAGTGGGCTAGAGGTTCTGACGGTTGGCTGGTGAGGATAGATCTGCCCCTTGGATTGATAGAATTAGTGTCTGATTGGAATTTCGAGCCACTCTCAATGACTAAGGAATCATCTATAGAATCATCAATGGCAGAGGAGACCGGAGCTTTAACTACACAAAATCTTGCTAGGAGACTAGAGGATTTTGAGCGGAGAATGTTAGAAATGATGGGCGCCATGGCCGATATGGTTGCTCATCCTCCTACTACACAACCACCTGCTGCTCCACAACCACCAATAGTCCATGCTGGGGGGCAAGGTGAACCGCCTGCTCACGAGGAGGCTCCTCTTGTTGATAATGCTATCCACCAACCCATCAATGAGCATGGAGCTGTAGTGCCAATTGAGCCAAGAAAGGCAAGGATCCCCAATCCCGAAGAGGACTTTATAATGGAGGAAAGAGATCAGGAGGCTATAGTGCCTCAAGTTGTGAGGGGTAGAGCACTCAGGGCAAAAGATGAGGCAATGAGAGGGATGAGGCAACAGATTGAGGCAATCATCTGTATGCTATCAGCCGGAAAGGGGATCAACCCCAAAGATAGAGATCTAGGGGATGAAGAGTTGTTGCCCCAAAGGTTCAAGATACCTGAGCTGCCGAAGTTCAATGGTACTTCGGATCCATCTGCACATATTAAGCAGTATACCCTGGTGATAAAAGGCACAGGGTTGACCAAGAAATAGAAAGTGGAATATTTTTGCCTTAGTCTGGTGGGTCCGGCTGTGGACTGGTACCATGGATTAGACACGAGGTCCAAGGAAGATTGGGACCTTTTAATTGAGGAGTTTATGAAGCAGTATGAATGCTGCACCAGAATGAAGGTCACCTTAAAGGACCTCAAGCTTTTATAGTAAAAGAATGATGAGTCATTCCATGAATACCTTATAAGATGGAGAAACAGGGTCATGGAATTGAAGAGAAAGCCTGACACTACTGACCAAATCAGGCTATTTATCAAGAACTTTTGCCCTTACTTGAGGGACTTGCTCAGCTTTAAGGGGCTCAGAGACTAGGAGTCGCTTAAGGACATTGCTGTGGAGGCTTAGGGGGCTTACCTAGCAAAGAAAGCAAGCCAAAATAACTTTGCTGGGAAAGGTTATGGCAACCAATCAGGGTACAAATCAAGCAGTGCTGGAAGCAGTAATAAAGAAGTGGTAAGACGGCCGAGGTTTCAGCCACTGAGGTTGGACAAGGTCAGAGGTACTACTCTAATTTGGGCCGCCCTCTATCTTGGGTATTAGAGAAATTGACAAAGGAAGGCAAGCTGAGACCATTACCACCCAGGCCAGCCATGAATCAAGGAAAGCTGGGGCATAGAGATGATCAATACTGCGCTTATCATCAGCACACTGGGCATTTAACAGATTACCGCTGAACCTTGAGGAACAAAATTTAAGATCTTATTGATTCCAAGGAGATCACTGACCCTGAGAAGAGAGACAAGAAGAAGAGGGCAGGCTATAATGCAGTTCCCCCACCATGAATGTGATCGGAGGAGAAGATAATGTTTTTTAGTTGCTTTTAATTCCAAGAACTTTTTATGACAATATTTGCAGTATTGGTAATTTCAATAAAATGAACAATCTTGCATGTTTGTATAGTATCTCTAATGATTTCATTTCTCATGATCATGATTGTAGACACCGGGTCTTGAGTCAGCCTAGAGCAGAGTTACCCAATGATGATAAATTGCCTATTCATTGGGCGAAAAGGTTGAAAGTGATGATTTTCTTGTCAAAATTGCATTTTAGAATAAAAAATAATAAAAATATTTTAAAAAATGATTTTGAAAAATGGGGTTTAGAAATTGTAGTTTTTTTTTAGTTAAATTTAAAATTTAAAAAAAAAATTCGCGAGTGTCGGCGCGGCAGCACGAAGCGCCAGCACGCGTCACTCGCATGCGAACGCTGCTCCACGCCCAGCGTTCGTGACCGACGCCCGCCGCGCACGCCGACAGGCATCGGTCACCCCTGGTCTGCCGCAAACGTGGTTTTCGCCTTTTTTTCCGTTTTTCTTGATTTTCTTTGACTTTTTCACCTTTTTTTCGAGATTTTTAATGGTTTTTTCCTTTTTTGAACCCAAATTAAGGGAATTTCAATAAAAATCCTATTTTTTTTCCTTAATTAAGGGTTTTTTTTCCATTTTTATTCATTTAAATAGAAAATTTGGGAAAGAAATTAGGGGGAAATCATTTTGCATCAAAAATTTTATTTTTCTTCTTCTCTTCTTCTCCAAGAATTCTCTCTACACTTTTTTTCATTTTTTCTTCTCCAAATAAAAATTCTTATGGTTAAAAATTAAATTTTTAATCAATAATTTTTCTTGAGACAAAGAAAATCATTCTTTGTTCTTGAGATTTATTTTTTTATCAATTATAATTTCTTGAAACAAAGAAAATAATTCTTTGTTCTTAGAAATTAAATTCTTTTTCTTCCATTTTTTTACGATTTTAATCAATAATTACTTGAGACAAAGAAATCTATTCTTTGTTCTTGAAAAATTAATTTTTTCTTCTATTATTTTTTTAAGCAATTTTCTTTTGGAATAAAATTCCAATTTTTATTATTTTTATTTTTACTTTGTGAATCAAAACAAGGAAATCAATCATTTTCTCTATTTCATCGAATCCAAAATCTAAGGGTAAACATTCTAGACCTGATCTCTTAATTTTATTTTTAATTTTATTTATTTTTGTTCATATTTAATTAGTAATAATTTAGATCTTTATATTTATTGTGTTTTTATTTATTTTATGTGATTATATATATAGATTTAACATCTCTAATATATTTTTTTGTTTTATCTTATTTAATTGTTTATTCCTTATTTCTATTATTATTATTATTATTATTATGATTATTATGATTATTATTATTATTATTATTATTATTATTATTATTATTATTATTATTATTATTATTATTATTATTATTATTATTATTATCATTATTATTATTTGTGTTAATTTATTAATATGTTAATACTATTTATTTTAATATGTCATTTAATTTATTTGTTATCCATAATGCATATTTTATTTATTCTAATCTATCATTTATTATTTTATGTGTTTAATTAATTTTCTTGATTTGATACTGATAGAGGTGGCAAGTTTTTATATAACAAAAGAAGGGGAATCAATTGCAGGGATCTAAGAGCAAATTAAAGCTAGCAAGAACAGCAACTGGTGTGGAAGATTAGAGATTGCACTTAGATGTTGAAATTCACTCAAAGAAATCAAAGTCGAAAAGAGCTCACCTGGAACTAGGGATGGGATCGATCAAAATGAAGAGAGCACTGCAGTCTTTACTTTATTGGCGATGCGGAGACTCTGATCGTGGCCAGCCAAGGAAGATTCGGCGGTGTTTGTTAGATGAAGGAAATCGGAGCATTTAGCAAAATCCAGTATAGAGAAGTAATGGAGGAAGAAAGAAAGGGAAAATGGCTGAAGAACTGACCCGTTGGGCACACGAGAAATGCCCAAACGGGTTGACATTTAATCGGGTTATTATTGGGTTTGTCCAATTGGGTATTTCATGGGTTGGGTTGGGTTTGGGTCTATTTTATTGGGCGGGTTAGTTGGGTTGGGCTAAATTTTGCCAGGCCTAGATACTGACATTAATTTATTTTGTGTTCTTTTTTGTTTTAATCTTTATTCTTCCTTGTTTGAGCACATTTGCAAGCGAAGAAGGAGATCCGGAGATTGATTATTTTTATTATTTTTTTATTATTTTTCCTTCATTTGTATTTTAATTTACTTGTCATGTAATTATTAATGAAATCATTTGTTTTATGCACGTTTAATTAAAAATCACACAAAAATATTTGTATAAATAAATTGGATTTTTCTAATAAAATGGGACTAATGCCCTAATTTTTCCATCCAAATAAATTGTTACTTTAAATTTATTTTCTTTAACTATATATGAGAGGACCAATGTCCTCATCTTTAATAAATAACCCATTTTAAGTATGATTTATATTTTATTTACAATGGGGGTTGTATTCCGTCCCTAATTTTATTGTAATTTATTGTATTCTTATTTACTTTATTTTAATTTTATTTACCATTTTATGATGTGATTGATATGCGCTCTATTAAATTGCATTAAATTGAATGAGAAATGGGATAAAATGCTAAATTCAAAACTCAATTATAAATTTAATCAAGGTATGAATAAATGGGAAGTCCCGAACCATCCTGGTCTTTGGGCTCAACGAGACGAGAGGGCCACCTCAATGTTCTATTGGGGTGGGGCCTCTAAGATACCTCTTGTTTCCCAAAAAAGGTTCAACTTACATAGTCCTAGGCTCCACGAGGCGAGAGGGCCATCCTAATATTCTATTAGGGTGGGGCCTCCAAGACACCTCTGGCTTGCCCAAGTGCGAGGCGAGAGGGCCATCCTAATGTTTCATTAGGGTGGGGCCTCTAAGACACCTCTAACTTGCCCAAAATGGATATAGCTGTGCTGTCTTAGGCTCACTGAGACTAGACGACCTTTCCCAATGTTCAATTGGGTGGTGACTCCAAGAAACGTCCTTGTTGCCCAAAATGGACGCACTTGTAATTTCACTTGCAAGTTTCTATGAACCTCATCCCGAAAGCCCTAAGAGCGGGTTTTCGGGCCCTCCCGAGGTTCGACGCGCGTCACAACGATGCATTCATTTTTTGATATTAATTCAATTAATACGATTACATTTAATCTCAAAACTTTGAAAAACCCAAAGAAAATCTTGACAGCATATGATATAACTCCTGAAAAGAGGAAAAATTCTGGAAGAGAAAATAAAAATAGAAAGTAGTGAAAAAAAAACTAGATGTAATTAGGGGATTGGATGAAAACTCACTAAGAGCACTAGAACCTTTTTGATTACCCGTCAAAGCGATCCCTGGATAAGAAGGAACCTAGAAAATGATTTAGGCAGCCCTTCTTTGTATAGCTCTCTAAATGACTATTTTCTACCTTTATTTTACAATCGCTTACTAGCCTGTTGAGCCTTTATGCTGGCATGCTAAATACGTACTGATTTTGTTGTTACACATGTTGAAACTACCCTTTGCCTAAAATGATTTTTACCTCCCCTTAGAAAAATGGCCGCTCTAGTAAGAACGGATGTACATCATTGACAATTGTTTGGGTTATCAAAAATTACCTTGATAAGGATAAGTTTAGACTTCAGGAGGAGGGTTTTAGTCGTGCGCAAAAGACATGAGCTCGCAAAAAAAAAAAAGAAGAAAAAAAAAGATAGGAGAAAAAGCAATGAAAAAGAAAAAGGAAAAAGAGAAAAAACAAGTAGAGCTCAAGATAGTAACCCCTTGATGAGTTTCTGTGGTTATATTTTTAACTTAATTGTTATTTTGAGCTTGATAAGCTAAAGTATTATCAAAACCCAAATTCAAGAATCCATTTATAGTACGCAATTGAGCTAAGAATGGTCCTCCCATCAGTCGAGTAAATATTACAGCCATTTTTCTCTAGCAACCTGATCCTCCTTTAATAGCCATCTACCTAAGCCTAATGCTACAACCGAAGTAAGACCTTTTGATTCTTGGTTTAGTCTTATCCAATTAGCGGAGATCACCTTTTAATAAGGTTCGGTACGAAGGAAGAGGCATATGATATTTCTTGAGCTTCAAGTGGGGAGCGACAAGTGCATTTATACATTTGAGTTGAGTCTCGTCCCTAATGTTGCATCTAGAATTTGCTTCAAAAAAAGAGAGCATCTTAGGATAAAAAAAAATTAAGGGCAGAGAGAAAATTTTCAACCATGAAAACCTGAGAGAGTTAATTGATAATAGGAGTTTGAAGATTTCAAGATTTATCCCGAGATTAGATGAGGTCTTATATTGTTTGAGTTAACGCCAAATAATGATCATGCATCACGAAATCAAATTAAAGCATATGCATTTGTGCAATATTGATGTGGTTAGAGCAGTTCATTTTGTATACTAAAATTTGTCTGGTTCCGACATGTTACAGTGAGTTTGAGATTAAAATTTGGAGTAAAACAGAGGTCAAATAGGCATCTAAAAGTCAGAAATAAGAAAAAGTAGCGGTTTCGATGTGAATAGTAACTAGGTTGACTAGGGGTTTAACCGACCGTAGAGAGGGCTACGGAACTCAGAAAAATGATTTGAAAATATGGATATACTCATATCGATGAGTAGAATCATGGTAATGAAAAGTTAAATTTTGGTGACACTGAAAAATTGAGTTATTAGACCGAGAAATGATTTTCGATTGACCCTAAAATATTATTGGATTCTAATAAATATGTGTTAAGAATTATGGAGTCATTTTTTTTAGGAATTGACCTTAGAAATTAAGGAAAAAGATATGATTTCGGTTTGAATAGTACTCGATTGACTGGAGGTTTGACCGAGTCTTTAAAAATAGCAAATGATATCCAAAATTGATGAAAATTTTTAGATAGGCCCTAAAATATATGTAGAATTTTTTGGTGGTGAAAATGGAATTTTTTGGTAATACTGATAATTATTGAACCGGACCGATTTGATTGAACTGAACCAAAAATGGACTCCGATTGGGCTAAAATTTTGTGTGCAGCCTATTTTTTACATAATATGAATTATGGAATCAAATTTAAAGTGATTTGGAATTGTAAAATGATAAAACCATAGAAAAAGGGCCAAATGGGCATAAAAGTGTAATTGGGCTTTATTGGCTAGACCAATTTGGGCCACTATAAAAACAATTGATGGCAGAAATTTTACGTGGGTTATCCTTATCTATTCTGCCTTCTCTTCTCCCTTAATTGGCCGAATGATTTTCCCTTTAGTCCTCTTTCCATTTTCTTCAATCTTTGCTTGAATTCTTGCTTAATTCAAGTGTCTTAAATGTAATTCAGCCTCTCTATGAGTTTATAACAGCCTCTAGTATCCATTTAGTTTATTAAAAGCAAGGAAAAGCATGGATCGAAGATTATATCTCAAATTGAAGGTAAGAGAATTAGATTATTTTAAATTGATTTAATGATATTTATGAGTACTCTAGGGTGTCTAGAGTATGTTTATGAGGTTTGATTTGATAAAAAAAGAAAATTAATGGATTATTTATTGTGTTGAAAATTCAGCCATGATGAGAAATTTGGTGGGAAATGGCTTTTCAAATGTTGAAGCTAGGAAAAAGGAAGCTTGAGAAAGCTATAGCATGGATATAAGGTTTTTGATTACATTGTCCATGAATTTCCTTTAAAAAAGTAGGGTTTGAAGTTATGTTTATATATGACTATGTGTGATTTGCATGTATAATTGGAGTTGAGATGATAATTGAGCTTAGGGAGAGTAACTAAGCTAATTAGAGTGATTAAAATAAAATAAAACTAAGTGCAAATTTTGGACATAATGTGACATAATGGTATACTTAGGTATATTTGAGGTATACCTAGTGTTTAAATGAAATTAAATGGTATATACCTATGAATTGGAGCTTAATTTAGTGTAATAAGTAATATGTGCATGAAAAGTAAAATGTTAGCGTGGAACCCTAAGTAGGGCCGAATGGTTCAAGAAGAAGAACATGATATACATGTTATATGAGATAGGAAATTGAATATGAATGAATTAGAGGTGAAAAGGAAAGTTTAATGAAAAGAAATGCATGAAAATAGAATGAGTGACTAAAGTGAATTTGTGTTAAAGGCATGTGTAAATGAATTATGACATTTGAAATGTTAAAAAGAAATTATAAGATGAAATGCCTATCTTAGTCGAATGGTACCCTAGTGTGTACTAGGGTATATTTTTTGCATATTTGAAGTTTAATGGCCTAAAATGAATTTTGACATGAAAATAAGTGTACATAAATTTATTTGGAATTTATGGAATATATATGAATATTTTGAGTATGATATTCCATTATGCTCAAAGTGAAAATAATGATAAACTTTGAATGACAGAATTTGAAATGATATATAATGAATGAATCAGCTTTGAAATGAATTTATAGCCATTAAATGGCTTCCATATACTTATTTTGTGAAATAAGTATATCCTGAGAATTGTACCTAATTGATCAAAATAGTGATCGATTAAGGTATTTAAATGATAATGCAGTAAAAGTAATGAAAATGAAGTGACTGAAATGAAGACGAATTGATAAGTCAAACGTAATATGTTATATGTAAAATGAAAGTGCTAAAAGTGGATTTGAAAGTCTATTGAGAAAGTTTGCCCTTAGTAATGTCTGGCGGTTTAATCTAGTTCAGGATATGTTTGGCTAACCATAGGGACTTCTGTTACCTCGGTGCAAGTCATGACGACTTGCTTTGCTATGACAAGATTCACGGTGGTCTCCCACAGCTTCTATTATATGTTACATGTCACATGTCACACGTCATGTGTTATATGTTATATGAAAGTGATTGAGAGGCCCTTTGGGGTCATTCCTCAGTGTATTGTAGTGGGACTTTGGAGCCCACGTCCCGTATATCCAGTGCATATTTTCTGTCGACATTATACTAGGGGCATGATTGTAAAATGATTTGAAAATGCAAGAATTGAAATGATCAAATGTAATATGACATAAGTGTAATATGATGCAATGTATAATGTAATATGCAAAGGCATAATATGTTAAATGATATAAGGTAAAGTGATAAAGTGTAATATATAAAAGCATCATATGCAAAAGTATAACATGTAAAGGCATAATGTCACACGACATTATGTGATATGACATAATATGTAAGAGCATAATGTATAAAAAGCCTAAGTAAAAAAGGACAAAATTGTAAAATGATAGGATTATGTCAAAAGTAAAATGACTTAAAAGTGTGAAAAGTAACATTAAAATGAAAAGTTATATGAGAAAAGGACCTAAATAGAAGAAAATGAAAAGTGTGGGGTAAAATGGTAATTTACCCAAATCATAAGCCAAACGGGTCATAATGATGGAAATGACCTAAAAATGTAAAAAGTATAGTGAAAACGAGAAATAAAATGAAAAAATAACTTACTTGAAAGAAGATAGAAAGTCTAAGGACCAAAACGTAATTTACCGCATAAACAATTAGTCGTGAGACCAATTTGTAAATTATGAGATAAGAAGTGAATAAATATGAAAATATAGTAAATAAATGACAAATTATAGGTAAAAGTTAAATGAAGGACCAAATTATAATTTGACAAAAGTGGGGGTAATAACGTAATTATACATGAAAGTACATTAATAAGTAATACGTAAGTGAAATATGAAATTAAAATGACAAATATGTAAAGAGTCCAAAGTTCAGGGACTAAAATGTAATTTGCCATGAAAATGCTAAAACAAGTACTAATAAGTAATTTGTAAGCCAAATAATGATTTAAAATGAAAAGAGAAATGAACTAGTGGCAATTCCGTAAATACAGTCAAACGAAGGGCAAAAATATAATTTGTTCTGAAATTGATAAAATAGGGACTAAACGATAAATTTGTATATGAAATGATATGTTAAATTAATAAAAATGATAAAATGAATGATTATTGAATTTAAATGCAATGTAAATATGTAATATGAACTAGTATGTAATATGGACATGAAAGTGATAAAGGAGGGATTAAAACGTAAATTTATACGTCAAATGTAGAGAAGTGTACAAAGAATAGTGTTTGTGTGATAATGAAAAAAATATGTAGTGATATATGATTAGATGAATAAAGTGATAGTAAAATGAGAACTAAAATAAAAGTTTGAAAACCTAAGGGTAATTAGTACGCTAACTAAGTAAATAAAAGTGAGAAAGTTTGCTTAAGGGCATAGTTGTAATTAAATGGAAACCAAATGGCAAAGTGGTAATTTGAGTAAATGGAAGGGTAATATGATAAGTATTGAACAAGTTAGGGATCAAATCGTAATTTGCCAATAAGAAGGGCAAATAAAGGATTGTATTGTAAAATGGTACTAAGTGAAGTGTTAGTGAGTGATTTAAATGATAATAAGAAATTAATTAAGTATAGTGAACTTTATGCATGTGTATGTGTATAAGTTAGAAATGGAAATCATTAGATTCGTAATCACCACTGTGCATATTTAATGCTCAACACGTACTTTGTTTAACTGCATGTAGGTACCGAGTAAGGCGTCTGCGGAGCAGGTAGACTATCGACTTAGATATTGTACTGGACCGTGTATTGAAGATAAGCATAGTATGTGTATAGTTACTAGAATGTATGTAAACATTTTGTATCATTGGAATAGATATATGAAATGATAAATATTATTGTATTGGATTGGTTATAGGAATTGAACTGGAATGTATATTAAGATATACTTGCTGTGCCCCTGAGTTGGGTTGTGTATTGTCTAAATTGCAGGTTTTGGCTAGTTAATATTATAAATGTTATGCTGCCCAATTTTGATCGAATGAATAGTGTTAGTGGCATGTATAGGTGTAATGGTTTAGCCTTGATTTTGTATTGTGTGAGATGGATATGTTAAATATTATAGATATTGATTATATGATGTGATAAGTTAAATATAATATTTGGATTGGGACGGATGAAATGTATTAGTGACATGAAATTGTAAAAGGATAAATGATTCGATAAGTTTATAAGTTAAAGAAGAGGAAGAATTTTTTTTTACCGCATTTGTCATAGGCATTGATTAGATATTAGTGCAGTGCATCCGATATCCGTACCAATTGCGGGTATGGGGCGTCACAAAGAGTCCCCACAAATGACAATGTGGCGGATCCTCTCACTAAAGCACTATCCCAAAGCAAGCACGATCACCATATACATATTATAGGTTTAACACACATAAGTGATTGGCTCTAGTGCAAGTGGGAGATTGTTAGGCGTATGCCTTAGAGCTCGTATAGAATAGAAAATTATGTCAAGTATATGACTCGATTTTAATTTATGAAAAAGCAATATACATTTATTAATGCTATGTTATGACTACCTATTACCTGATATTATGTTTTAAATTAATAAATGTAGTCATTGGTATTATAAACACAGTGCAAAGGAAATCATGAAAGAATTCAGGATATGAGATGCCTATTGCATGTAAATGTGTTAATACCTAAATATCCCTAGTCAAAGTATTAACAAGACAGAACATTATTAATACGGATAGACTAGCACATGTTATGCTTCTTGAATTGTTCAAGCAGCTGTTCTCATAACTGTGATTATAGAGATAGTCAAAACTGACATGTGGATGTTTGTTAGAATAATAAGTACATTAGAGACCTGCCATGAGAATCCTCACAAGGATATTAAATCTATATCAGTGAGGAATCTCTACATAGTAATGGTGTAAGGGGTTGATTTCACCCATGGTCACTCAACTTATCACTTATCGCGCAAAAGTAACCGACTTTTTTTTTCTTACTTAAATGTCACTGAACTTTTAACATTATTGCACAAAAGTCATGTTGACCGGAATCCGGCGACGACTCTTGCCGGATTGATAAGTTCAACAAATGCTACATTTAAATTAATTTCACTCACGGTCACTAGACTTATCATTTATCTCGCAAAAGTAATTAACTTTTTTTTTTCAACTTAAATGTTACTGAACTTTTAACATTTTTGCAAAAAAGTCATCAATCCGGCAAGGGTCGTCGCCGGATTCCGGTCAACATGACTTTTGTGCAATAATGTTAAAAGTTCAGTGACATTTAAGTAAGAAAAAAAAAGTCGGTTACTTTTGCGCGATAAGTGATAAGTTGAGTGACCATGAGTGAAATTGACCCATGGTGTAAGTATCCATAGACTTGAAATCACCAAAGTTATCTTAAATAGTGATTGATATATTTTAACTCCATAACTACTTACCTCCATCAAGGGTTAAACATAGTTAGAACGTTAGGTATATCATGACATACTTAAAGATAGTTGAATGATTAAAAAAGGATTCGCCATCTCAAGTTTATTATGAGAGTTATCTCATAAGTTCAATAATACCATTGTTCAGAGAATTTCTAGCCAGAGTAGAATGCCAAGGTAGATAAGATCCACAGGGGCATTTTGGAACAATAGTTAAATTATTAAAACAAATTTATTCAGGTTTATATGAGTTGACAAAATCTATACTCAAAACCTAAATAAGATAAAGTCTAGTGAAAGAAATAATTGCACAGTAACTGTACGAAGGGTGCAGTCAAAACCACTTGACTTTTTTGTCACTTGAGTAATCGTGATACTGGATTAGAAGCCTTTTATGATTTGCACATGGACATAAATATAAATATTAATTAGAGAATCAATATAATGATTTAAAGAATTCAAATCATACAATTTATTAATTGCAATTATGTCTGTACTATCAAGTGCATTAGAAAATTTAATGAGTCACACACCTATAAAGAAAGAGTAAAATGGTAAAAATACAGATGTAATAATGTTTGACATTATTATGAATAGAGGATATAATGATGGGAATAATTAATAAAAAGAGTTTAATTAATTATGCATGGACAGAAAAAGTCCGCATAAAAGCTTGTGAAACATTTTGCGCATGGTCTGAAATAATGGACATTTGATTTAGAATAAAATATTATTGAATTCTAAATGTTATAAGACTGAAATAACAATATTGAATCAATTTGGAGAATTTATTATAGGTCCATATGAAATTGCTCTACGCAGAAGCACTCGGTAATGCCTTCTATGCAGAAATGAGAATTAAAAGCCTTAATGGCTTATATCTTGGGCCAAGTTAAATTAAATATGATCCATAAGAATTATGGACCCTATATATTTAATTTGGATTTGGAATCCATTTGGGTAATTAAATTTAAGTTTGAGCAGAAAAACCCAGTCTACGGACTTCTGTGAAGAGCCTTATGGTGGAGGCCCATATTGGATTTAATTAAATAAATTTAATTAATTAGCTATAAGTTAATTAAGAATTAATACTCAAGCTCCTTTAGAGTTCTAATCCTACTAGATTTCTGCTTTTAACTTGGAGTATAAAAGCAGTAGTAGGACAGGGATAGAATTACAAAAGAATTAGAATTCTTCCATCTATCCCTATCCTTGGCCGAAATTCATCACTAGTCCCGCTGGATTTTCGATTTTCTCTATACTTCCTCTTTGGTTCATTTTTTTCTTTTCTGGTGTGGACAATTTGGAGATATTTTAAAGTTGGACACTGTGATTTGTGACAACCCAGTGCAAAGGAAAATCAATTGATCAACAAAACTCCACAGGTGGTTTTTCAATTTTTAGTTATTTAATATAATTTCATGACAAAGATCTAATTTTAGTTTGGTTAAAATTTTAAATTTCGCTTTTAACTTGGAGTATAAAAGCAGTAGTAGGATAAGGATAGAATTACAGAAGAATTAGAATTCTTCCATCTATCCCTATCCTTGGCCGAAATTCATCATTAGTCCCACTAGATTTTCGATTTTCTTTGTACTTCCTCTTTGGTTCATTTTTCTCTTTTCTGGTGTGGACAATTTAGTGGTATTTTAAAGTTGGACACTACAATTTGTGATAACTCAGTGCAAAGGAAAATCAATTGATCAACAAAACTCCACAGGTGGTTTTTCAATTTTTAGTTAGCTAATATAATTCCATGGCAAAGTCTAATTTTAGTTTGGTTAAAATTTTAAATTTTGCTTATTTATGAGATGCATGTAACCAGCTAATTTCAATAATATATATATACACACACACACAAACACAAATGAGACCAACCAAATATAATATGATAAGACAATATAAGGTAAGATGTAGGGCCGTGCAGAGTCGAACAGAAATCGAACCAAATGGATTTTGGTCTGTTTGGTTTGGTTTTTTTATTTTCGATTTGTTCGGTTCTGAACTGAAATAATATTTCAGGTAATTAAATTAGGTTCGATTTTTGAAATTGAAAAACTGAATAAACCGAGCTAAATGAATTTATCAAAACTCACCTTTATATATATATATATATATATATATACACACACACACACACATACATATATATATATATATATATATATATATATATACACACACATACATATATGTATAAGCTATTCAGAACGGTTATTTTAATTAAGTTTGCTTTAGAAATAGTTGCAGAAAAGATAGTTCATGAAGGTAGGAAACATTGGTCAGCCCTGAAGGCATGCGTTGGTCAGCCAGTGGCCCAAGTGAGGCATAAGGTGGTCCCGCAGCTGGGTGGTCCCGTGAATACTTTTAGGTTCAATCTCTGATGTTAATTATTTTTAAGCAAATTTAGTTAAAATAGGCAATTATGAATAGATTATCTAGAATTCTCTCTGATAGAGAACCAGGTTCTAGTTCTAATGCGAACCAGAACTTAAGCAATCCTTATCCCTTAGATATGAATTCTTTAGAAATTAATATAGATAAAGTGGAACAAGACTTATATAATTGGACTATACCTAAACAGAATATTAAAACAATATATTCAATAGGAACTTTTGATTTTATGTCAAATTACTCTATTAAGACAACTGAACAGACATTACCAATTAATCAAGAACATTCTAGTATTCAGTTATTCTCAGAAGAAGCGATTAATGGTCATAGGAAAAATAGATATAGATTTTTACATATAGGTGCCATTCAAATAGCAATAAAGCCTTTATTCAGATTAGGATTAGATGTTCCCGTTTTGATGTGTTTAAGAGATGCTAGACATCTAGATTTTTCAAATTCCTTACTTGTAATGGCAGAAACAAATTTAGCAAATGGACCAGTTTATTTCAATTGTTACCTAGGATTTACTCTTAGTTTATATGATAGACATTTAATGGACACTTTAACTCTGACGGTTAAAACAAAAAACTTAAATGTTAAAGAAGACGTTAAGGCCGTAACTATAATCTGCAGGGTATATTATAAAGTAATGACTACTTCAATAAATCCCAGATCAGTAAATACTTTAACAAAAAATGAAACAATTATTTTTGAAGGAAATAAAGCACCCTCTAATATTCAGATACCTAAAAGACTAAAATGGGATGAAATAACTAGATCTGTTAGATGGAACCTCTAGGAAGTTACTGAGCCCAGACTAGTAGACTTAGATAATCAAACTTCTAGAATAGTTGGGAATACAGATGGATCTGTAGATATAGATTTTTCAAATACTCCTCAGATCGGAAGACATTCAGTATATTCAAATAATAGGCCCTCTACTTCAAATAATACTATACAACATTCGGTTTTAGCTAGAAACTTAGATATAAGAGCAATAGACTTCAGAGGAAATATTCCTAGGCCCATTTATACAGAAGAAAATGAGTCATCAGCCTACTAAATCACAAATGGAAACCTTTTCTTAGTTACATTTATAATAAGAAAATGATATTCGAAATAAACAAGGAATTTCTTAGGGCAGATCTTAAGGCAAATTATAATAAAGAAAAGAGAAATTGGTATTTTAATAACTTTTCTCAAAATGGACTAGAAAAATTTAGAGAATTATGGTATCAGGATATGGAAAATCAAGAGGTTAATATTCCTTTATTTTTATGGTTTGAAAACTACTGTTATAATAATAATATTAATTACCCTTTTGAAAAGGAATTAAAAATGTTAACTAAGATAGGAAAACTTTGGAACCTAGTTAACGACGAAAGAGTAATTTCTATACATCCTCCAATAGAAAATATAGTATTTAATAAGAATGATCAGGAATACATAGGAATACCTTTCTTAGATTTAAAAAAGGAAGACTCTACAGATAAGAAGGTACAACAGGTAATTCTATATAATAATTTTACTAATCAAACCTTAGAAACTATAGGAAATCAGCTTAATAGAAAGGAAACTGTAGTACAGAAACCTCATCCAGTCGAACCTATAATTCCTAAACCAATAGTAATAGAAGAAAACCCCTTATTTAAACCTTTCATGTTTACTGGCCTAGCTCTTAATCTAAATAAAGAAGAATCTGTATTAAGACAAATAGAAGAAAGATTAGGAAACATCAATATCAATAGCTCTACAATAAATAGGGATAATAAACAGAAGAATAAACAAGTAGCAGTGATAAATAAAGATCAAGACTCTGACACAGATTCAATAATTGAAATAGAAAATCAATTTGATCAATCTTTAGATACCAATTCAGTTGTCATCGAACATAATTATAATCATGACTCTTCCAAAATAAATTATAGCAAAGTAAAGATCTTCAGAATCATGACCTTAGCAGAATGAGGTTTGAAGCCTTATACCAACAAGGTATTAACAGGATACTCCGCAAGAAGACATTATAGTTACTATGATTACCAGGAAGCTTGGTTCAAAGCATTCTATCTCAGGAATTATAATCATTCTTGGTTCTTTTATTTTTCTCACAAGTTTTCAGGATTCTACCAGAATTGGTTGCTTAGATGGTTTGATTTTATGGGACCAATCGTAGCCATTTTTCCCTCGTAAGTTCTTCAGGGATTTGCAAAATATAAAGAACAGCATCAGACCAAGATGAACGATTCTTTACTTCAATTCTGCAACGAGTTCAAAATCCCATGGATAATTACTTGGAATTATCATGTCTCAATAGACTCAGCCGTTCCCATCCTCTACCTAGAATATCGCGTGAAATGGTGGGACTCTTTTCAGGAAAACAGAGCAAATCCGGAAGCAGTCAAAGAAAAATTTGATAACGACAAGTTTTCTTATCAGACTCCACATCTTCAGAATAAAGGATAAATCCAATTAGAATCCAGCCCAGAGTTTACAGCTAGCAAACATCACCTCATCAATCTTCTCTCATCAGCCATATCAGAACAAGAAGTAGCAGCTATTCTCAGCCAAGCAACTTCAGAAAAAGGAAATTCCTCTACAAAAGAAGTGGCCCCAGCACCACGACGCTTTGTCGATTCCCAAGATCCGTATGATGATATAATTTTATAAAAAAAAGGGGGAAAAGAAAGAAAGAAAAGAAAAGTTTTACTAACCTTTTTGTTTGCAGGTACCAAACAGTAAAGATTCTCCAATAATACTTCAGAAACTACTTTCTAGCTCAAAGCCCATTGTCAACAGCACTTTTTATATGGCCGACAAAAGAAGGAATCTTCAGAAGACGCACTATCTCCATTATTCGCAAGCATCCAACTGACTCATCACTTTAAGGCGCACTATCAAAAGAAAGATCATATGGCCGGCAAAATCTTTAGCAAAACCTTATCAACAGAAGATAGCTCATCAAATTCAAATAATTCAGGAATCTCGAATGTTCTTCAGAAGGATATAAAATCAGTACATTACTTCAAGGAGAGCAGAGCCTTTTCTTTAAAAAGAAAAATTAGAGAGAAAAAAGAAAAATCCTTAATAATATCCACCTCCCATTGTAATAAATCATTAGATCTCCAACTAGTATTTACCAGAAACTGCTCATGTATTCCAGCCTCATCTCCATCTTGTAATATTTCAACAGACTATAATACATCAGGTATATTTTGAAAAATATGAGTTATTTTGTTAATCATTTTATTGACGCTTTATCTGCTTTAGATTTTTCAGAAAATCAAGAAAGGGCTTTACTCAGGCAAGAACTTTTAAGTTTAAGAGAAGTTTTAACTCATCAACATAATGCACTACATTTATATGGTTTTTGTGATTATCAGGATTTTATTCATAAATTAAATTAAATTAGTATTCTTTTATCATTTCTACAAACTATTTCTTAAAGATAATAAGATAATAAAACATTAGTATGTCATCTCCATCAGAAGACGTTAGCATGCATTCTGAATCTTCAACATCTCATACACCTGCATCTTCACCATCAACAGCACCTGCATATGAAAGTTATATTGATCATTTCATAGATTCTTTAGGAATGGTAGACTTAGCTAGCAGACAGGCGATGCTATATTTAAAATCAGAACTTGAAAGTCATTTAGAGTTCATAAAAAATGAGACGAATATATTGCATGAAGATAAATGTTGTGATTGTAAAAGCTTTGATAATAATAAGAGATTTATAGAAAGTATGATAGAATTCTTAGACATTAACACATGAATAATTATAATATTATAACTCCTAATTCTATAATCGATAAGTTTATTTCTAATATAATACAGATAGATTTATCATCAGCTGAACAAAGATTATATTTGAAAACAGAATTAAGAAAGCTAATAGGTTGGATAGAGGATGACTCTAACAACCTCCATACTCATGGATACTGCGATTGTCAGTTTTTTAATATTAAGAAAAGATTTTTATTAAATATGATATTTTTTCTTGAACTAAACAGTATTTAATCTTAATTAAAAATAATTATGGCTGTGGCCAATCCTATATACACACACACACACACACACACACACACACATATATATATATATATATATATATATATATATATATATATATATATATAGAGAGAGAGAGAGAGAGAGAGAGAGAGAGAGAGAGAGTAAGCCACCTTGAGGCAAATCGAACACGAAACTGACCCAAAAGACTTTCCATATCCTCCACCTCCACCACCGGCACTGGCTCCACCTCTTCCATCTCCGTCATCAACCACCAGAGCATTTTCACTATTCCCCAACCCCATAGCAGAACCCCTCAAAAATAAACAAAATAGAAAACCTAAGTATCTCAAACAAGAAACTTGCAAATTCTCCAATTCCACTCTTTCTCCAACCCAACCTTGCAAATTATCGTCGATTAGCTTTTTGCTTGATCCAATTGAAAAGAGTAGAAAATCAAAATCCTACATTTTGCTTGATCTAGGGAGGGTTCTTCAAAACCCAATTGAGAAGAACAAAAATCAAAACCCCAAATTTCAATAACAAAAAAAAACCCATAATCAAAACTCCAGTTATGCAATTTTGGAGGCGATACATGTTGTGACGTTGCTGCCGCGACGGTGGGAGAAGACTGGAGATCTCACCAGTGGTTGCCTTAAGTGGTGGTGCAGCTCGCCATTTGCCACTGATTTGCGCACTGGAAGCTGCGAGCAAGTTTTTTTTAAGCGAGGCATGATGGTTGTAGTGTTTTGTGAGTGATTTTAGAGGTGGCGGTGTTGGATTTTTAGATGGAGAAGCTTGGATGGGTAGTCTATGGTGGAGATGGTGTGAGGTTAAGGAAGATGAATGTTGAATATAAGTTAAGGTTAAAAAGCTAATAAAAAAGAAGCCCATATTGTGAAGAACCGATCGAAACAAACCGAACCGATCGAAATTAATTCGGTCTATTCAATTTTGATTGTAAATAGTTCGATTTGCGGTTATGTTCTTTTATTTTAAAAATTTCGATTTTCGATCTATTCGGTTCAGTCCGAAATCGAACCGAACTGACCGTTTGCACAATTCTAGTAAAATGAAACTTGTACATAGATCTGTCAAATGTGTGAACTAATTAGCTCGAATATTGACTGATAAAGAAAAAAAAAACTTGATCATAATATATGCTCATATATATATATATATATACCAGTATCACGTGATATGCACGTGGCCAATTGTATGCGCATAAAAATAAATACTCAAAACAAAATAAAATCAATTAATAACATCCTTTTATGTCATGAGGAATTAAACTAAATAATTCATTGATGACAATCACACAAATATTATAATTACCAACTAGTTATTCTTATTTCAATCCTATGTTATGCAAAATTATATTACATGCAAAATTATCAAATTATTAGGGATAAATATGAGTCGATTAATTGATTCATAAGTATTTTTTTTAATTAGTCTTTTTACATAGATTTTTTAAAATTATTAATTATTAACCAGTCCACTAAACTTATTTAACCACTAAAATATTTAATATACATTCATAAAAAAAGGACAAAAATCAATCTCATATTAAATGTTCAAAATAATTCCAAATAAAAATTACAAAAAAATATAATAGTAGCAAAAAAATTATGTTCCATTTTTACTATTTTCTACTTTTTATAGTTAATTATTTCAACAAACTAATAGCTAAAGCTGGCCTTAAAGTGAAAAAGGTTATTTTCTATTTTTTATATTTAATTATTTCAATAAATCAATAGCTAACATTATATAAAATTGATATAGACGAATCTGACCTTAAAGTGAAGAAGGTACCGGATTACTGCTCATGATGCAGCAACAACAAAATTTTATTTTTTTCAAAAGAAAAGATTAAAAAAGTAAAGCTCTCTGGTGGTATGGTACATATTGGTTGTGAATAATAATTCAATCCAACATTAAAGTGACTTATATTCTAATTTAATGTCATAATGTAATCCTTTAATAGCCACTTTGATGGATGATCATTTTAGCGAAGATCATTTGTAAATAATAACAAAACTGAAATTATTCTTAAAAAAAGTTACAAAAATAATTTTTTTATAAAATAAATTGATAATCATGCTATGATAATAATCTATTTTCAAATAAATATAATAATTATTGAGACGGGAGAAGAAATTTTGAAAGGGCAAAAACAAAAAGGCCCAATTACTGCCCAAGAGATTGCAGTTGTCAAATTTTGATAAAATATCGCCGTGAAATCAGGTTAATCAAGCAATGGCCCACTTAGAACACAATCACATGCAATCCTATTCCGATTTTCTTCCACGTTTTATAATCGAACGGCCTATATTTCTTTGTACAAAAAGATTGTCCTTTATGACCCTCCAATCACAAGATACTTAATTCTTTCCTTAATGATGGAAGTTACAGAATAAAATCCCTTTTTTCCTGTGATCAAAATTTTATTTCTTTTCATTCAAAATTTAATGACTAATTTTTAGAAATGAAGTCGTCTTCTTCTTCTTCTCCTTCTTCCTCTTCTTCTCTATATAACAAAAATTCAGTTCCTTTATTGTTGTCTTTTATAGGCTTAACCGCCATTTTTAGCTTCCTTGTTCTATATTCTCCAAACCCTTTTAATTTTAAGTCCATTCCTCATCATCATGATTCTGATCAAAACCTTCTCATGATCAATTCTCAAAAGGGTATATATTAATTTTCCAACAAACAGTTCCTTTGATTCTTTATTTTCTTTTTAATTAACGTGTTTTGTGTTTTTTTGAAAAGAGGAAGAGAATTGTGAGTTGTTTAAAGGTCACTGGCTGCCAGAGCTGAATGGGTCACAATACACAAATTCAAGCTGTGCATCAATTCCAAACTCAAAGAACTGTTTCAGACATGGAAGAACAGACAGAGATTTCCTTAATTGGAGATGGAAACCTGAGAAATGTGATCTTCCAAGGTTCGATTCAAGGACTTTTCTAGAAATTGTCAGAGGTAAAACAATGGCATTTATTGGTGACTCAGTTGCCAGAAACCATATGGAGTCACTTCTTTGTCTCTTGTCACAGGTCAGTTCAGTTTCTTCTTCTTGTTCTTGATACTAAAATCACCTGCAAAATATCAGAATTTTCATTTTTTACCTTTTAGGCCCTTTTTTGTTTTCACAATAATTATATCTAATTGGAACCAAGGTAAAAAAATAAATAAATTAATGTCATTTTTTTCACAAGGCAATTTTTTTTTTTCAGTTGGTTAAAAAATGCCACTCAATTTATTTTTTTTAGGTTGTTTTAGAAAAAAATTTCGAGATTAATGTTCCATGTTCTTTATTTTCATAATTTCACAAGTACTATTTAATGGTAAAAATTATTTATTTTAAACTATAGTAATTATTTTTTTAAAAAAATTATTACAGCATTTTTATTAAATATGAATTTAATGATAAAAAAATAAAAAATTTGATAATATTTTCTAACTAATTTAAAAAGTTCGGGTTAATAAAAAAAAATAATAATGGAATGCACGTAGGGGTTCGAAGTATGAATTTACAGCTGCAAAGTACAGTTAAGTGTCAGAATTTTGCTATTTTTACAATTTGTTTTGTATATATAGGTAATTTTAAGTTGCCAGTTATCCTCACTCTATTGATTTTTTAAAGAGGCTATATAAGGATAAAAAAAATAATAACAAAAGGTTGTTTATTAGTTGTAATTTAGTGAATTTAAAATTCAATATCCAGCAAAATTTGCTCACATTGACATTCCTAGTCTAGCATACCTTCCATTGGTTATAAAAGATAGACAACACCTGCCAAATTCAATACTTTATTATTTTTTTTTCCATAAATCAATTTAATGATATATAGAATTGTCCAAATTGTTGGAAACGCATATCCTGGAGGATTTGCTATTTTAAGAAAACTAATAAATAAAATATATCAAGTGTTAATATATATATATATAATAACCATGCATAGATGGAATTAAAAACTGATTTAGGGTGCTAAAATTGAATATTATGAAGGATGTAAATAGACATGTGGATAGGAATATAAGAATATAAAATCTGTAATCAATTTAAAAAAAAGATATGAATTAATGTCATTTAATAGAGTTATTGGAGTGGATAAATAATTTTAGGTGTTAGCTACTTTTTTGAAAAGAATGAAAAAGAAAATCATAAAGTCTTTGACATTAAAATCGAATTTGAAATATATAAACATGTTATAAAGCAAATACAATATAACTAAATTTCTTGAAAATATCACAAACTTTTATTGGCAAAAACGTAAGTTTAATATATATTAGAGGGGACGGGATAACTAAAATAAGTTAAGAGATATCAGATATAAAAGTGAACATATGATCCATACTCGATTATCTTTCATGGCAATGAAGATGAACCTACATGAAAAGAGTTTAGGTGATTTGTTTTCATATTAACAACTTGTGCATCAGCCATAAATGTCGTTTTCGGTCTGGAATTGATATAAAGGTTAATTTTTCAAACAACTAACTTTTAAGTGTAACAAATTCAAAAATGGCTTGCTAAACAAATCTGAAAAAATAGAAAATGAAAATCTAATTACTATGAAATAATATATTAGAATTTGCCAAACTTTTTTATTTTTTATTTAGCTCAACCAAGAAAAGCAAAAATTGAATAATGAAAATGGTTTCCGAAACAGAAGATTTGGAAACCGTGTTTTTACTCTCCCATTCTAAAGAAAGACAGTTAATTACAAAATCAGGCCTAAATTATATGATAATTTTCAATTTTAGCCCAACAAATAAAATTTTGCAATGTTAATTCCAAACTTCAAATATTTTGTTTTTCCATTAAAACAAACGGAAATTGAAGGCTTAATTACAAAATCAGGCTCAAACTATAGGGTAATTTTTAATTTCAAGTCCAAAAAAAAATTCATTTGGTAGGGAGTCCCTAAAAAATTTAATTTTTATTAGTGGTTAACGAGATGGTGGACGGAATCCAATGGAGATAATAAGTAAAAATCCAATGGAGATAAGTAAAAATCCGGTGATGGTGGTTTTGGATGATAGAAAAATAGTAATAGAAGAAGGAGAAAAATAGTGATAGAATAGAAATAATAACATATTACGTTAACTATATAAAAAAAATTTTTATAATAAATAATTAAAAAGGTATTATAGTCTTTTTAATTTTAGCTTTTAAAAATGTGGAATTCATTTGCAAATTTCACCTATTTTGATGGAATTTGGTGAAAGTATAATGAATTCCATGGAATTTAATTCTATGAATTCAATTCCTATTTTTTTTGCATTCCAAGCATGAGAAATGAGAATTACAAATGAATTCCATAAAATTTTATGGAATTCATTTATTTCAAGCGGAGCCTTAATTGAAAGGAAAATCGAAGTTAGGTACTGTTATTGTAAAATTTTATTTGTTGGTTCTGATATTGAAAAGTATCTAATAGTTTAGGTTTAAATTCGTAATTAATCCAAAGAACAATTAAATTTTTTAAAAATGAAAAATGAAAAATTTTTGGTAAACTAAAAATGCCAATTTACAAGCCAATATTAATTTGATCAAATTATTTGACATTTGTGTTCTTTAAGTAAGGCTTTTATTTTGAATTTTGTGGATGAAAAAATTCAATTTCATGAAAGTTTTTCATATATAGTAGTTCGATCTTACTCGAAATAATCATTAAAAAACAAAAAGTCAATATACTGCAATTTTTGTAGCCATTACCTACTTATTGAGGCAAAAAGATCGACTTTATATTTAGCTGGAACTGCCATTTCTCCTTCGCAACAGGTAATTGATGTCTCTCTGTAGGCCCTTTAAAAGGCCCATCTGCAACTGAAGTATGATTTTTTCCTCAAAAACAAAAAATAAATTTGTCTAGTTGCTATGATTAAAATTTAAATCCTTATTATTTTGTAACTGAAGTATGAAAATTTTGACAAATTTATCTTCATCCTTAGGCATGTTTACATATTCATTCTTGTGTTAGATCTAATAAACTTTTGCAGGCGGAAATTCCCATTGATGCTTTCAAGGATGTTGAAGACAGGAACAGAGTATGGCACTTTCCTGGGCATGACTTCACTCTTAAAATTCTTTGGACAAAGTTCCTTGTATCTGGTGAGGAAAGAACGAACAACGGTTCTTTATCCGGGGTTTTCGACTTGTATCTGGACAAGATTGATGACAATTGGGGTAGAGAGCTTCATAGTTTGGATTATATAATCATCTCCAATGGACACTGGTTCTTTAGGCCTATATACTTGCATAACGGTTCTGACGTGGTCGCCTGTGTTTACTGTAATGAACCGGGTGTTACCGATAGAGGCGTAAATTTTGCAGTAAGTATGGCGTTTCGAGCAGCATTGAATCACATTAACAGCTGCAAGAAATGCAAGGGTACAGTGACATTGTTGAGGACGTTTTCACCTTCCCATTTCGAGAATGGATTTTGGAACACTGGAGGGAATTGCAATAGGACTAGTCCGTTAAGTGAAAGCCACATCGATTATGGAGCGCGGGAATGGGAACTTAGGAACATGCAGGTTGAGGAGATCGAAATGGCAGAGAGGAAAACGAAGAAAGGGATGAGATTTAGGATTTTAGATGTAACAAGGGCAATGCTGATGAGACCAGATGGCCACCCTGGGGCTTATTGGGGTAATAAATGGATGAAGGGTTACAATGATTGTGTTCATTGGTGCTTACCAGGTCCCATTGATTTGTGGAATGATTTCTTGCTTGCTCTTCTTAGACAGATCAGTTGATTTCTTTGTCAAGATAGATAGAAGATGAAGAGTATACTATACATTCATTTTACGTAGCAATAATTTCCAATTTTTCTCTTAGGACACATTTCAGCTGATAAAGCTTTAAATAATTAATGAAAATTATGATAGGGGTATTCTCTTTTGGCAATAAGGTTTGATCAGTAGGGTGAGCAAATTTCGGTTTAAACCGAAAATTCGAATCAAGCCGATCGATTTTTTTAATTTAATTCAGTTTTTTGATTCGATTTCGGTTTTGAAAATATATAAATTTCGGTTATTTAGATTCGGTTCGATTTTGAAAGGCAAAACTCGAAAAATAACCGAATCGATCGAATAATGATTAATATATGTTATTTTTTTCAATTTTTACAAAAATTAACTTTATTTTTATATTTTTAATTTAATTTAAAGGGTTTGAATTCAAATTAAATATATGTATATTTTTTAGTTTGGACGTTTTTATTTTTATTTTATAATTTGTAATTTTTCATAATTTTTAGATAATTTTTTTAATTATAATTTTGAAATTTTGGTTGTATCGATTAATCGAACCAAATCGATCGAAAATATTGGTTCGATTTCGATTCGGTTATTATATAATTTCAGTTCGATTCGATTTGTTTAAATCTTAATAAATCGATTTTCGATTATTTCGATTCGATTATTAAACCGAACAGACTGTTACTCAGCCTACTGATCAGTGTGTAAGAACCACATCTCATTTGATAAAACTTCAAATAATTAATGAAAATTATGATAGGTGGATTCTCTTTTTTTCATATAAGGTTTGATCGCTAATTAAGGCCTATATTTATAGGCCTTGGTTAGGATCCCCATGCAAGAATCAAACAACAAATGTTTACTTGCAGCTGCAATTTATTGTTATAAAAGCTTATATTGTAGCTAAATCACTATAATAGCTACGAAAAATTATATTTCATAGCCATATAAAATTTGATAAAAATTATTAAGTTACGAAATATTTTATTTGTAACAATTATGTAGATTTTGTTTTGATTTCTTAATATTGTGGCTGTAAATCATATTTAGCTACGAACTTTTATCCCCGGTAGAATATTATAGCAAAATAAATAGTTTGGCTATAAATATTTATTAATTGTAGCAATTTTATTTTATTTTATTTTTATTTGTGTACTAGCTAAAATACTAAAATAGGAGCTAATTTTAATATGAAGCCACAATATACATGTAGCAAATAAAAATTCTCAAATTCTATAAATTCCTCATCTGAAAAACTTGATAAGATGCAAAGGCAGGGCATTAGAATATATAGACGAGCTTTCATATAAATCAATGCGTAAAATATATAAACGAATATGTATATTTTATGGCAAAAAATTTTATTATTTAGACAAAAGTCTACTAAATAGCTAAAATAGTTCCATAAATTGTTATAAACATCTTTAACATAAAAAAGTAATTAAATTTATTAGCTATATATACTCAAAAATTTGTAATTAAAGCACAAATATATTTAGTAAGATATTACAATCAAAACAAATAAATTAAAATTTCAGCTACAAATTTATCATGTGTAACTACATGATAAGGTCTGAGATGTCAAAACTTGAATGAGGCCAAATAGAAATTGGTGTATGAGCCGATCGGATGTGCAAAGCTTGATATCTGCAATAAAACGTGCCGTAGTCGGATTAGACATAAGCATTTCAAAACTTAAGTTAGTAAAGTTTTAGAGAGAGAGTAGTGAGGAGAGTCTCGAGAATTCACGTTACATGGGGCTATAATTCCTGAGAATATTTATAAAGGATTTGAAGAATTCACTTAAGTAGTCTACTCTGGTGTCAGAATAGCTAAGTGGTTATTTGATAGGAAGTAAGCAACAGGAATAGGCTTTGGCGTGTGTTAGTGAACTGGCAGAGGGCGTGCACTGTCAGTCTGATTGGACGTGTAACATCGCCAACTCCTTGGTGCCTTGGGCGCTTGTTTGTCATGAGTTGGGCCTTTTAGTCGACTGGGCCGCCTTGTGAGCCTTTTGTCTTTGTTTGGGCCTTTGGCCTTTGTTGGTCTTTAGGCTGGGACTTACTCAGGCCTAGTATGATAATGGGTATTATCATTTGTGCCCCCCTGAAGGATCCAATTGGATTAGAAGAGAAGTCAGTAGTGAGAGCCTTTGATGGTTTAACTTGTTCAGAAATTTCGAGGGGTAAAATTTTGAGCCTTTCTCCTCGCCTTCCTAGCCATTGAGTTGATTCATTGAATCTGGACGTCTTGTCAACTGTGCTCATTAATGGCATTGCTTTGTCTTTGGATCGGTTTGCAGTCAGCTCATTAAATGGTAGATGTTTCATTAAACGTGCTCATCATGGCGATGTTTCATTTTTTAGGTTGAAAATGCTTCGGTTCCTGGGCTAGTCGATCATGGATTGCAACATCGCTATCCCAAATTCAATGTTTGACTTGATAAGGAAGTTTTGTCTTCCTATAAATAGGTAACTTTTCCTCATTTCTTCATTTCTTTAAAGCTCAGAGCTTTGTCTCCTTTGTTTTCTTCTTTGCTAGGAATTTTCTTTTCTTATTCTTCATCACCTTAATGATTTCTTCAAATTTCTTTGACAAGTAAATGAACTTTTAGAGTAGTTGTCTACTTCTGATATGGAATCTTAGTTTCAAATAAGGGGTCCCAAGGGCAATGCATCTTCGTGCTGAAAGCCTGAACACCAAGAAGGTGCTAAATGAGAAGATCCGATTGGAGGAAGAGGCCAATGTCAAGCTAGAAATCCCGACGAAGGATAATGTGAGCTTCTAATTGGAGAGCTCATACCGTGTTTTGTAGGTTCCTCTGGTTTCTTTGGATCGCCAAGTCTCCTTAGAGCATTCTCACACTTTAATTGAAATGGATGAATTTCTGGTGAAGATGCTCTCTGATAAGCTACTGGATCCGGAGGATTTTATGAATAAGGGATGGCTAGGAGTCTCTTTGCTGTGCATCTTTTTTTTTTTTTTTTTAATTTCAACCAATTCATCTCTCTTGGATAAGGGAATTATTAAACTAATTGGAACTGAAGAGGAAGAGGATTGCAGCACTGTATAACTTGCTTCCCATCAACTCCAACTCTGCTTTGGAAAGATCAAGTTTTATCAAGTGAAGAACACCAGTTGCCAATTGCTTCCTATAGAATAAGTGGATTCTAGATTAGATAGGAATTTTCCTTTTAAATTGTATCTAATGTTTCTATTTTATGTGTACTTGGACTTTAAGTCAATAAAATGAGATTTTCTAAATTCTAGTTTTCTGTTTCTTATTTTTCTTATTCATTTACTTATTGTATTGCAATAGTAAGCAGAATGGAATCAATTTCTAGCAATAAATGTTAAGATTTTAACATTTTCTTAAAACTTGAGAAAATTTTTTCATATATATCGAGCTTAATAAGCGAATAATCTGATCGGATAACGTAATCGATATGCTATTGGCAATAAACATCAATCAAAGCAAATAATCTTGTTAAGTATGACTTTGCAAATTAGATTGGGATGAATATTAAAGTTGTGATGCTGATAATCCAATCGGATGTGCATTTTGCGAATTAACTTGGGATAATGTTAAGTTTATTGGAGCAAGTAAGTGCACATTGAGTGGATTTTGTAATAGTTTTAGGAATAATCGATTTAAATTCATTTTGCAACAATTTTAAAAGAAAATTGTAACTCTTATATTCAGTGATTATTATGATTAGAATATGATGTCGCTTTAAGTGCCTTTTTTAATTTAGGTACAAGCTTTCCGACCTCAGCATTCTTTAGAACGTCCGTTTTTGACATTATTTATGTCAATCGATATTAGGATAACCTTCTTTTGGATATTGTCTTTTGGAGGTCTGTTGACTTCTTCTGAAATGGACCTTTTTTGATGGAATAGATGTCAAGTAAAGCAAATAATCATGTCAATTATGATTTCGCAATTTAACTCAAGAATAATCATCAAGAGATGCAAACGATCAATTTGGGTTCATTTTGCAAGCACTTCGGAAATATTTGCAACTTGTATATTTAGCAATCAATTTGATTGTGATACATCGTTACAACATATATTTTTGCTAATGACATTGGAAATTTCTTAAGGTCTTCCCCCGTCGAGCATGAGCTTTTAGAATAGTTTCAGCTTTTAGGAGTCTTTTAACTTTTTTGAATTGAATATTTTTTGATCGGATGCCACAGGCTTGAGGAGTCTGTTGACTACTCTGAAGGGGGCTTGTCATCAAGAAATGCAAATGGTCAGTTCGAATTCATTTTTTAATAACTTGGAAAAAATCTATAACTTTTAAATTCGATAATCAATCCGACCGGAATAAAGTGTTACAATAAGCATTCGCGCTAAGCTCGATAGAACTTTCTCAAAGTCTTTCCCTATTGAGGGTGAGCTCTTAGGATATTCTAGAATTCAAGAGGCTTTCGACTGCTCTGAAGCAGACTTTTTCGATTGATAACATGACTTCTTGGCTTTTGTTTGACGGTGTGGTTTAAATTCCCATAGAATTTGCATACGATGACCTCTAAGTTAATGCTAGAGATTTCATGCTTTTTTCTTTCTTTGATAGATTCCTTTTGACTAGATTCTCTTTATGTATTGTAATTTTAGCTCTGAGCTGGGAGAAGTTCTATTGATCCTACCACTAGGACAGTGGTACTGTCATGCTCAATTAGTGTGGTGGTATTTAGTCATGCTGGATAGTGTTATCCCCCCTATATTGATTTTCCTCTTTGGCTTTTTCTTCTTTAATGAATTTCTTCTGCTATGATTAGGATTGACCCCTTGGCATGCTTGGGGTTTCCTATCGCCCAGCTTGCTGTTGGCATGGAGCATCAGACATTTTGTCCTAATTGGAATGAGCATGAGTTATTTTGTCTTAATTTGGAATGAGAAGATGTTTTGAGGTTCTGCCAGCTTTCCTCCAATTTCATTAGTTACTTTTAAACGGATGGAAGGGATGGTGAAATTTAAGCCTTTCTCGAGCATTTCTTCCGATCGGACGATATCCGTGGAATCTAAGGGCTTCAGTTTAGGCTTTTGTGCCAAGACAATTTCTTCTAAAGAGTTCTTTGCGATTTGAGGAGTGATGTTCCTCACCCTAATTGTTATAAAGTATCTTTAGGGAAAAATGTAATAACCCAAAATTTTAATTTTCGTGAATAATACTTTTCCAGTCTTGAATAGTGATACCTAGGGTGAATAATACCACCCGAGGTTGAAAAATATTTCATTTGACCTTCGGGAAGTACAAGCTATGAAGAGTCTGAGCATGTAACTTGAGGTAAAATTGAGTTCAAATACACCCTTAAAAGCTATAAACAAAAATAAGTCATGCTCGGTTTGAATAGTAGCTCAGTTTGACCTGACTTTGATTGAGCCTGAAAATAATGCTAGAGACCTCTGAAAAATTATTCAAATACATGGACTCACTCCAAATATTATTGGGGGATTATTTAGTAATGAAAAATTAATTTTACGGTAACATAAAAAAAATGAGTTATCGGATTGATAAAAATTCATCAGACCAAAAATAGTGTCAGTTTGACCCAAAAATATTCGTGTAACCTAAAAAATATTTCTCAATAATTATTGACATATTTTTATAAGAAATGGTGCAAAATAAGTGATAGAAAAAAATTAGGCCAGAATATTAATGAATTAACTAATGGGCTTAAATTTGTTGAACCCAAATTGGTTGGATTTGATTTGGCCCAATTTGAATGAGTATATAAGGCCACAAATAATTTTCTTGTCGTTTTGATTTATTAGGAATGAATAAAAATGTATTTTAAAAATTATTTTGGGGTAAAAAAAATGGGTTTTTAATTTTTTGTGTTTTATAGAAAATTTGAAAAAAAAAATTTCTGCACGAATGTCGGGCTGTGGCAGCGCTGGGCGCGCGCCGCAGCGCCCCGGTGTGCAGGCGGAGTGCGCACAGGGCGCGCTGTACGCGAGCGGCGAGCTGGCCGTCGCCCGCGCTCGGGGGCGACGGCCTGCCAGACGCACGCAGCTGGGCGCGTGCCCCGCGCGTGGGAGACGCCCGTCGGGTGCGCCGACCGGCGTCTCTCGCCCCTGTGCGCCCGTTTTCGCCCACAATGGCCTTTTTGGCCATTTTTTCTTCATTTTTAATGCTTTTTCTTTTTTTTTTCTTAGAATTCAATGCTAAACCCTTTAAAATTCCAAACCCTTCAAATTCAGTTGTTTTTTGTGTTTATTGGAATTAAATCAATTTAATTTCTTAATTAAAAAATTTTGAATTTTGGAGAGGGATAAAAAGAATTTTGGAGAGAGAATTGGGGGGATTTTTTCTTTAGAAAATTATATTCTTCTTCTTTTTTCTCTCAAAAACAAATTCTCTCAAGTTTTCTAAAGAATTTTTTCCGAAATAATTCTTAAGGCAAAAAGAATAATTTTTGTTTTTAGGAATTTTCTTCTTTTCATTTAACAATTTTTACTTTAAGACAAATAAATCAATTATTTGTTATTGAGTAAAAAAATCATTTTCAATAGTTTATTTTTCTAATATATTCTTACAATCAAGACAAGGAATTTGATCATCTACCTTCATTTCTTCAAGATAAATTTTGAGGGTAAACATTCTTGGCTCAATTTCTTAATTTAATTTTTTTAATTTAATTTTTTTTTGTTTCAAATTAATTAATTAGCATGTAAATTCTTTTGGTTCTATCATTTTCTTCTTTTGTTTTTATTTAATTAGTTAACATGTGAATTCTCTTAGATCTATTTTTTATTTCTTATTTCTTATTTAATTGTTCATATTGTTCATATTGAATTGTTCATATATTGTTGTTATTATTATTATTATTATTCTTACCATGTGCTTATGTGATTGTCCATATTATTATTGGTATTATTATTATTATTATCATGCCTTAAACATGACATGTTAATTTTATTTCCTATTGTTCTTGCATGTTTATATGATTATTCATATCCTTGGTTGTTATTGTGCTTTGTTATTATTATTATCACCATTATTATTTTTATTGCTTTTGCTATAATTTGTTACTAGTATCGTTATTGTTAGCATTATTATTTATGTTTTATGCATGCTGAATTTTATGTATGTTATACTTTTTATGCATGATTGAATTTTATAATTATTATTTCATGTGTTCTTATTCATGTTAAATTCTATTATCATTATTTTATACTTGTTTATGCATGTTGAATTTTATTATTATTATGTTATTTTTTATGCATGCTAAATTGTTAATTAGTTAAGTTGCATATTTTATTATGTAAATTTAATTGATTTGTCATACATAATGCATTTTTATTTGCTCTATTTTTATAGTATATTTTTAATTCATTTTTCTTACTAGCATGGCTTTCATTTGTTTTTATTTTCAATACTCATTTTTATATGTGAGTTTTTGCCAAGTGGGAGCCCATGAAGATTTGAAGATCCATTTGGGAGTTGATTTATTAATTTTTTATTATTTTCATTACTTTGCTTTCATTATTTTATTTCTAATATGTAATTTGTAATAAAAAGTTTTTATGCACATTAATTAAAAAATCACAAAAATATTTCTATTAATTAATTTGTTTTTTCTAAATAAAAATGGGACCAATATACTAGCTTTTTCATCCAAAATAAATTGTCACATTAAAATTATTTTCTTTAATTATGCATGAGAGGACCAATGTCCTCATCTTTAATAAATAGCTCGATTTATGTATGAATTGTATTTTATTTACCAATGGGGGTTGCATTTCGTCCCTAGTTTTATTGTAATTTATTTTCATGTGCTTTTATTTACTTTATCTACCGCTTTCTTTATATAATTGACGTGCGCTTTAAATAATTGCATTAAAATTGAATGAGAAAAGGCATGAAACGCTAAATTCAAAATTTAATTATAAACTTAGCCAACGTATGAATAAATGGGGAGTCCCGAACCATCTCTGATCTTTGGGCTCAACGAGACGAGAGGACCATTTCAATGTTCCATTGGAATGGGACTTTCAAGACACCTCTTGTGTCTCGTAAAAAGGCTTTAACTTGCATAGTCCTAGGCTCCACGAGGCGAGAGGGCCATCCTAATATTCTATTAGGATGGGACCTCCAAGACCCCTCTGGCTTGCCTAAAATGGACATAGCAGCGCTGTCTTAGGCTCACTGAGACTAGACAAACTTTTTCAGTGTTCTATTTGGTAGCGACTCCATGAAACCTCCTTGTTGCCCAAAATAGACGCCCTTGTAATTTCTTACAAGTTTTATGAACCTCTCTCGATCGCCCTAAAGGCGGGAGTTCTATTAGGATGGGACCTCCAAGACCCCTCTGGCTTGCCCAAAATGGACATAACAGCGCTGTCTTAGGCTCACTGAGGCTAGACGAACTTTTCCAGTATTTTGTTTGGTAGCGACTCCATGAAACCTCCTTGTTGCCCAAAATAGACACCCTTGTAATTTCTTACAAGTTTTATGAACCTCTCTCGATCGCCCTAAAGGTAGGAGTTCGGGGCGACCCGGGGTTCGACGCTCGTCACAGTGGCGACTCCACTGGGGACATAGAGACTTCCCTTTGAAAGTACCTTGGCTAAAATTTACAATTGAGTTTTAATTTAAAAATTTCATCTCTTTTCAAAATTGCATTTCATATCATTAGAGCCTTAGATTATGCTAGTTTGGTCCCTTTTCTAGCCCCGGTGCATTCCCGAAGCACGACCCTACGTTCACTCAATGTGGGAAAGTGTTAAGGATAATCACCAGCCCAAGCCTCGTACCTTATGGTATATCAAATGGAGACCCAATCGGTCGTTATGCTCGTGATGAGCTAGATCCATTGGCAAGGACTATGCTTGGGTAGCCCTAAAGTATCACTACCTTTGGCCAAAGCTCATGTAATGAAAGTAGATACTTCCCCTAGGTGGTATGAACCTTAATACTATACTTGTTGTATGGATCGTTATGTATTGGGCGGACCCATATATTTTGATTGATCACCTAATCAAAGGCTTTCATGCCACGATAGTCCCATGTCAATTTATTCGGACTGCCTAAATACGTGATGATCATAACACATGCGCCTGTGCATTAGTTAGGAGAGGTTATGCTGCCGGTTTCCCACCGTGCACCATATGCGCCCATTGGGTCCCCTGTTAACCCATGGGCCAATCCCATCTAGGAAAGAGACTACATTACCTCGTGTGTGGGAGAGATAAGGTTGGAAGGATCTATCTGCTTGCATGTGTTTGCCTATTCTGCATCAGCACGACCATGCATTGCATTTCAATCATGCATCATCCTAACAAGGTGTATTATGCAGCCATCATAGATTCACTCAGGTGGTTTAGGCGTCCTGATAGACGGCTAAGAAGGATTCCACTCTTTTGGATTACCGGAACTAGTGTGAGATCAGAGTTTAGATTCTCTTTCAGAGGATAGTGAGATATTATCTTTCGGATTATTAGCTGAGACAGGTATGGCTAACCCATCAGGTGAGTCTAGTGCAACCCGTGCAATGATTGTCGAGGAGGTGGGAAAGAGAATGGAAGAATTTGAGGCCAGAATGATGGCGATGATGGGAAATTTGGCTGCCACTTTAGCGCCACTTGTTGGGCAACAACCTATTGCTCCAGCTGGGGGCTAAGATGAATAAGGGCCTGTCAGAGAGGATCTCCCTGTGGCAGTTGACCCACCTATAGTTGAGCCCAGAGTGCCAGCACATGCAGAGCATAGAGAAGCTCCTAGATCTGAGAGTGATTTGGGTGAGGAAGAGCAGGAGGAGCCAATCATGATAAGAGGCAAATCCCCTAAGCCAGAGGAGGCCATGTGGAGAAAGATGGAGGAGAGGTTCGAAGCGATGACTCGCTTGCTAACAGCGGGAAGAGGCATGAACCCTAAGGATAAGGAGTTGGAGGGCGAAGATCTAGTTCCCCAGAATTTTAAGATGCCTGACATTCCAAAGTTTGATGGCACCTCAGACCCAGCAACACATGTGAAGCAGTACTCGTTAGTGATGAAGGGTACAATGCTGACAAAAAGGCAGAAGATAGAATATTCCTGTTTGAGGTTGATGGGCCCAGTAGTGGGCTGGTATTATGGACTCAACAGAAGGACTAAAGAGGACTGGGATCTATTGACAAAAGAGTTTCTAATGCAGTATGATTGCAGAACAAGGATAGAGGTAAACCTGAAAGATCTAGAACTGCTACAGCAGAAGTCAGGGGAGTCTTTTCATGATTACCTAACTCAATGGAGAAACCGGGTAATGGAGATGAAGCAGAAGCCGAACACTTCGGACCAGATAAGGCTGTTTATCAGGAATGCCAGCCCATATCTAAAAGATGGGTTAGAAATGAAGGGTATAAAGCACTGGGAGTCCTTGAAAGACATAGCCATAGAAGCCGAAGGAGAGCACCTGACAAGGAAGGCCAACAATGATAATTATGCCCGAAAAAATTACAGTAATCAGGGGGCAGGAAAGTCAGCAAAGTTCGGTAATGAGAATCGGTCTGAAAATACCGTAAATGTAGCGGCTACCAAAGCAGACCAAAGACATTTCTCTAACCTAGGCAAGTCACTGTCTTGGGTACTTAAAAGGTTGATAAAGGAAGGCAAAATACAGCCAATGCTTGCTAAGCCCGCTAGAAGTCAAGGACATCCCGTGTCACACCCCGTTTGCCCCCTAGTAGAGTGAGCCATGTGTGTGTGTATGTATTTGTATGTGTTTTGGCATGATCATAAGGGTATTTTGGGAATATTGTATGAATTTGGGTTTTTATGATGCGTGTGTGCGCATGTGTTGCACTATGGTGCAAATTAGTTGGGTCAGGCTTGTGTGTGCATGAGTGCACCATTGTAGTGTGAACATGGGAGTTGCATCATGTGTGGTTGATCATACCATAGTAGGATGTGCACTAGTGGGTTAATATTGTGTGTGTTGCTCATACATGTGTAGGGTGCATTATAGGGTGTTTCATTGTCTGCATGTGATACATTTAGTTAGGGTATGAGTAAGTAATCTCCTCCACTAGATGATTGACATGTGTAAAGGGGAAAGAAAGATGAGAAAGAGAAAATGAAAAAGGGAAAATCAGATTTTTGGAAACCCATTTCCCATTTTCTCTCTTCCTTCTTCTTCTTCTTCATCCTTTGCACTCTCCTAAGTGTTCTACTTAGATTCAAGCTCAAGTGGTGGAATTAATTACTCCTTTACATTTTCCTTGGTAAGTTCTTGCTTTTTCCTTGTGTTATTCATGCATTTTCTTCTTCTTCTTGGGTTGGATCTAAGTTAGGGTTTGTGTTTTTGGTGTTTGGGTGCTTGTTTGTGCTTAGTTGAGCCTCCTCGCGAGCCAAAGGGCAAAGAGAAGGCTGGAACTAGTGGATCCAAGCAATAGGAGCTAAGGATTTTAAGGTTTGGGAATTTCTTGGTTTTCATGTATATATATGTTTATGTATGAGTTTTGATGGTTTCTTAGAATTAGGTTGTTATATGTTCTTTATTTTGATGTATATGCTATGGGTTTGTGTTTTGGAATGTGGATCTTGCAAGTGTATGAGTTATTTGTGATAATGTTGGAATTGATGTGGTTTTGTGCATAAATTGGGGTTTTGGATGATTCTTGAAATTGGAGGGTTAAATTAATGAATTGTGTGAAATTTCTGGTTGATTAATGTCATATTATGGTTATTGATGCTAATGGATGGCTGGGTTTGAGGTAAGAGGTTTTTGGATGAGTTTTGTGTGTTTGTGGTTGAGAGAGGGAGGAAGAGAATCTGCAGAATTCTGTAGATTTTGCAAAACCCGATGCTGTCACGATCGCGACGATGTCGCGAGCGCGACAGAGATCGGCATTTCGGAGCTTCGCTGTCGCGAGCTCGTGATAGCCGAAGTATTGAGCACCCTCTGTCGCGAGCGCGACATCCGTCGCGATCGCGACAGAGCGCGATGCTGGCTAAGTGCTATTGCGAGCACGCGATTCGTCACGAACCCACGACAACAATATTGTTCTCTGTTGCGATCTCGATATCCGTCGCGAGCGCGACAGAGCCTGGCTCTTCCTTCCTCCTTGCGATCGCGAAATTCGTCGAGCACGTGCAGCAAAGAGACTTCGGTCTCTGTCGCGAGCGCGACAGCTCCCTGTATGCTGAATGAGTTTTCTTTCATTGTGTGCGGGTTGAACTCCAGTTTCCTTTCATGTTTATGAGATTTATGTTTGATATCTTATGAGTTATATGCATGTGAATCCATGATACGACTATGTACAGGCATGATTATGATTTTGGAATGTTATGAAATGGATTGAATGGTTTATGCATGACCTGCTAGCGTCTAGAAAGTGGATAGTTAGGCATGCCTAATAGAGTCTCTAAGCTGCAACCCTTTGATAAGTTTGGACCCCGATCAGGTCCCCGTTTGGTTCCTCGCGAACCCCTATGTGTTCGGATCTTGTTTAAGATCCCTTTTGAAAATGTTTTGTGAAAGTTAAAAGTATCTTGGTTTTTCGATTCATACCCGTAAGGTACCATTTGTGATAAGCTCGTACCCGTAAAGTACTGTCGTACACTCGTTATCCACTCCCTCGAGTCAGCAGGTGCCTTGTATGAATTGTGTTATGAGGAAATGTATGTGATACTCGTGTGAACTCATAAATGAAAGGTATAAGCTGTTATGGGAATATGAATATTGTGATGAGCTTCTGAATGTATGGTTTTAGTATATATATGCATGCCTATGCAATTAATCTGCTATGTATATGGTATATTATGATGTACGTTTGTGTTTTGCCTTGACGACCCTTGTGAATGGTCGTCCTTTGATATATATGTGTGTTTCCCCACTAAGCGTTTATCGCTTAGCACGGTGTGTTTACCCGTGCAGGTGCGGAAGGAGTTGCTTTGGGAGAGTCGCCGCAGTCCGAGCCAATACAGCAGGGTTTAGAATAGGGTTGAGTTTTGTATTTTGAGATTCTTTTTGTATAGAACTCTCTTATATTGGTTTTGTAATAGCTTCTGCTTTGGTTTATGTAATTTGGGAATTGTAATTAATTGTTGTATCTCTTTGTTGATCAGAACAGTAATATAATGACTTCCATTATATTAATGCATGATCAGCTTTTGCTTTTTTATTCTTCGCAAAGTTTTTAATTATCTCGCTTTTGTGTATGTTTATCTATGCATTGTTCTTTGCTTTGTTTGGTTGCACCCTAACTCGTACGACATCTTACTCCTCATGGGATGGGATCGCCTGAGTACGGGTAAAGGGTGTCACATCCCGATCATCGAGTAGATCTGTACTGTGCTTACCATCAGCATACAGGGCATGACACTGATGAATGTCGAACTCTAAGGAACCATATTCAGGATCTCATTGATAACAAACAGATTACTGATCCAGAGTGCCGCAAGAAATAGGGGAGGAAACCTTTTAGTAGATATGCTTTTCATATTTGAACTTTTTTCAGTCTTGATGTATGCAGTACTGTTTACATTGATTATATTAATGACTTTTTGTTTCTGTTCTCATGATTTCATTATGCCTGATCACAACCACAAGTCATTTACATTTGATATTAACTTAACGAATACTCCTTCATTTAATCTCGAGATCTTGTAGCATCTGATATAACTCCTGAAAAGAGAAAAATTCTGAGAGCTGAAAATAAAAAGTAGTGAAAGAAAAACTAGATGCAATTAGGGGATTGGATGAAACCTCACTAAGAGCACTAGAACCTTTCTGATTACCCATCAAAGCGATCCCTGGATAAGACAAAACCTAGAAAATGATTTAGGCAGCCCTTCTTTGTATAGCTCTCTAAATGACTATTTTTTACCTTTATTTCACAATCGCTTGCTAGCCCATTGAGCCTTTATGCTGGTATGCTAAATGCGTACCGATTTTATTGTTACACATGTTAAAACTACCCCTTGCCTAAAATGATTTTTGCCTCCCCTTAAAAGAATGGTCGTTCTAGTAAGGATGGATGTACATCATTGACAATTCTTTGGGTTATCAAAAATTGCCCTGATAAGGATGAGTTTACACTTTGGGAAGATGGTTTAATCATGTGCCAAAGACATGAGCTCGCGAGAAAAGTGAAAAAAAGAAAAAGATGAAAAAAGAAAAAAAAAGATGAAAAAGAAAGATGAAAAAAAAGAAAAAGATGAAAAAGAAAGGTGAAAAAAAAGGAAAAGATAGGAAAAAGAAAAAAAGAAAGTGAAAAAGAAAGATGAAAGAAAGGAAAAAGAGAAAAAGTAGAGCTCAAGATAGTAATCTCTTGATGAGTTTCTGTGGCAATCACTTTAACTTAATTGTTATTCTGAGCTTGATAAGTTAAAGTATTATCAAACCCAAATTCAAGAATACCTTTATAGTACACCATTGAATTGAGCGGCCATTTGTTCTCTAGCAACTTGATCCTCCTTTGATAGCCATCTACCTAAGCCTAACGCTATAACCAAAGTTAGACCTTTTGATTCTTAGTTCAGTCTTATCTAATTAGCGGAGATGACCTTCTAATAAGGTTCGATACGTAGGAAGAGGCATATGGTGTTTCTTGAGCTTCAAGCGGAGAGCCACAAGTGCATTTATGCATTGCAGTTAAATCTTGTCCCCAACATTGTATCTAGAATTTGCTTCAGGAAAAAAACATCTTGGGCAAAAATTAAGAGCAGATAGAAAATTTTCAACCATGAAAACCCGAGAGAGCTGGTTGATAACAGAAGTTTGATGGACCCGTCTCGAGATTAGATAGGGTCTTGTATTTTTGAGATTAATGCCAAATGATGATCATATGTGATGAAATCAGACTGGAACATATGCATTTATACAATAATATTTTAATGTAGGCAAAGCATTTTATCTTGCATACTCAAAATGGTTTAAGTTCCAGTATAAAAAGTAGCGCATTGTTTTTTCTTCGCATATGTACAATTTACTATAAGTGGCCCTCATTGCCATCTTCATCTTGATGCTTCAGCAGAATTGCCATGACATCGGCTTCGAAATATTCATCAGCAAAAAATCCATACGACCATTATTCAAAAAGCGAAAAGGATTTTAGCCTTTTAAAAAAAAATAAAAAAAAAGTCGTTAGAGATGAAACCCGTAACTGGCTCTCTAAGAAAAAGTTAGGCCAAAATGCAAGGTGAAAACCTGGAGATAGTGTGACGCGCGCCGAACCTCGATGCCTCCCAAAAGCCCGCCTTAGGGCGATCGGGAGAGGTTCATAAAAACTTGTAAGGTATTTACAAGCTGCGTCTATTTTGGGCAACAAAGAGGTTTCATGGAGTCGCCACCCAATAGAACATTGGGAAAGTTTCTCTCGCCTCGGAGAGCCTAAAACTGCGCTTAGTATCCATTTTGGGCTAGCCAAAGGGGTCTTGGAAGGTAAACCTCTCGCCCTAAGGAGCCTAGGATTGTAATCGTTGAGCCCAAAGACCAGAGAAAGTTCGGGACTCCCCATTTATTCATACCTTGGCTAAGTTTATAATCAAGTTTTGAATTTAGTATTTCATCCCATTTCTCATTCAATTTTTAATGCAATTTAATTAAACGCATATCAATCATATAATAAAAGCGATAAATAAAGTAAATGAAAGCAAAATAAATTACAATAAAACTAGGGGCGGAATACAACCCCCATTTGTAAATAAAATGCAAATCATACATAAATCGGGCTATTTATTAAAAATGAGAACGTTGGTCCTCTCATGCATAATTTAAGAAAACAATTTTAAAGTGATAATTTATTTTGGATAAAAATCTAGGACATTGGTCCCATTTTTATTAAATAAAATCCAATTTAGTTTAATAGAAATATTTTTGGTGATTTTCTTAATTAACGTGCATGAAAATAAATTTATTATTACAAATTACATAATAATAAATCCAAAGGAAATCAAAATAATAAAAATAATAAAAAACAACATCCAAATGGATCTTCAAATCTTCATGGGCTCCCACTTGGTATGGAAAAGACTCACACATAAAAAAACAAGTATTGAAATAAAAGAAACAAATAAAAGCCATGTTAGTAATAAAAAAGGGTTAAACATACTATAAAAATAAAGAAAATAAAAAAGCATCATGTATGACAAGCCGCTTAAAATGACATAATAAAAATATGCAATTTAACAAATTAACAATTTAACATGCATATAAAATATGATATAATAATAATAAAATCCAATCATGCATAAAAATAAAGCATGTAAAATTCAGCATGCATGAAATTAAAATAATGATGGTAATAATAAAAATAAACAAGAATAATGATAATAATAATACTAATAATAATAATAATAATAATAATAATAATAATAATAATAATAATAATCAAAGAAGATGAACAATTAAATAAAAATAATATGAACAAAAATAATAGTATGAACAATTAAATAAAAAATAAGAATAAAAAAAATAATAGTATGAACAATTAAATAAAAAATAAGAAATATGAACAATTAAATAATAGATCTAAAAGAATTTACATGATAATCAATTGAATAAAAGTAAAATAATAAGAAAATAAGAAGAAAATGATAGAACTAAAAGAATTTACATATTAACTAATTAAATAAAAACAAAAGAATGAAATAAAAATTAATTTAAGAAATTGAGCCAAGAATAATTACCCTCAAATTTATCTTGAAGAGATGAAGGTAGATGATCCAATTCCTTATCTTGATTTGATGAATATGATTAGAAAAATAAAATATTGAAAGATGAATTTTACTCAAGAATAAACAATTAATTTATTTGTCTCAAAGTAGAAAATTGTTTGGTTGAAAATAAGAAAATTTTCAAGAACAAAAATAGTTATTTTTTGCCTTAAGAATTGCTGGAAATTTCTTTAGAAATTGAGAGAATTTGTTCTTGAAAAGAAGAAAGAAGAAGTAAAATATTTTCTAAAGAAAATCCCCCTAATTCTCTCTCCAAAATCCTTTTTATCCCCCCTTAAAATTCAGATTTTTTTAATTAAGAAATTAAATTCATTTAATTCCCATAATTACAAAAAACCACTGAATTTATTGAGTTAGAAGATAGAAGGATTTTTGAATTAAATTTTGCAAAAAAAATGAGTTAAAAAGCATTTAAAATGAAGAAGTTATGGCCAAAATGGCCAAAATAGGCAAAACGGACGAACAGGGGCACGGAGGGGCCACCGACGGCCTGCCCGTCTGAATGAGTGACCGACGGCCTGCCCGTCCCTCGCGCAGAATTTTTATTTTTTATTTTTATAAAATATTATAATTTAAAAACTCACTTTTTTTTTTCACCACAAAATAAATTTTAAAATACTTTAAAAGTATTTTTGAAATACATTTTTATTTAATTTTAAAACAACAAATCGACAAGGAAATCGTCACTTCCAACTTCGTTCTTTTTGCCTGTAGATCGGCACACTTAATTTCATCATTGGGTAATCCTGATCTTGGCTACTCGGGACCCGGTGTCTACAGTTGCCCCCAATTTTGGGGAGGCTAGTGTGTGGGTGCCTAGGTGAGCCAAAATTCAGGAAAAGGAAAGAAACACGTACCTGAAGCGGCAATCTTCCTGCTGGACGGAGTTATGATGACTGTTGTTGCCGTGTTATAGGCAGGCTGTCTTTTGGTTGTAACTGGTGACGTCGTGGTCGTGCTAACCTCTTGTGGGTAATGCTGCCATCGTGCTAACTGCTGTGAATTGGTAGTGCCGTGGTCGTGCCAACCTCTTGTGGGTAGTGCCGCCATCGTGCTAACCGCTGTGTGAATTGGTAGTGCCGTGGTCGTGCTAACCTCTTGTGGGTAGTGCCGCCATCGTGCTAACTGCTGTGAATTGGTAGTGCTGTGGTCGTGCCAACCTCTTGTGGGTAGTGCCGCCATCATGCTAACCGCTGTGAATTGGTAGTGCCGTGGTCGTGCTAACCTCTTGTGGGTAGTGCCGCCATCGTGCTAACTGCTGTGAATTGGTAGTGCCGTGGTCGTGCCAACCTCTTGTGGGTAGTGCCGCCATCGTGCTAACCGCTGTGAATTGGTAGTGCCGTGGTCATGCTAACCTCTTGTGGGTAGTACCGCCATCGCGCTAACCGCTGTGAATCGGTAGTGCCGTGGTCATGCTAACCTCTTGTGGGTAGTGCCGCCATCGTGCTAACCGCTGTGAATTTTTGAGCTGTGCTCCTTTAGATGCTTGGACTGGTGTCGTCATTCGACTTTTGTTGGTGTTCCCCGCCGATTTCTCCTGCAAGATTGTATGCATAGGAATATACAAGAAATCATGTGTGTATGATATGGAATGCAAATGCTTGCAAAAATGTATAGATTGTGCTCTAGGTGGTCCAAGGTTTGCTGAAGTTATAGCTTGTCTGCTCTACCATGCCCCCTGAATTCTGAGGATCGTCGACAAGTTTTCTGAAAGAGATGTCCGGTGTATATCCTTTGCCCCCTGGTCAATGATCATTTACCCGGGATTCATGTTCTGTGTTGTGTGTTAACTGATTGAAATAGGATTATCTGAAAGAATGCCGCCTTATCGCTCCCAGCATCAAACGTCATTGCTTTAAAGGTAGTGCGTCCCTTGTGGATTTTCACACTAGCTTTTCTTCGTGGGAAAATGCGTCCCTTTAGGGATTTTCACATAACCCTTTGCCTAACTTTTTTGCCTGGAATGGACCCAACCCAATCCAGCGGCTTTTATTCATTTCATTTTTTTGTAGGGCAGACTGCCTGTCTCCAGGTTTTCACCCTGCCCTTGGCCTAACTTTTGCTTAGAGAGCCAATTACGGTTTTCATCTCTAACGGCCTTATTTTTATTTTATTTTATTATTTTTTTTTTACAAGAGAAGGCCATTATCAAAACCTTCGCTAAAAATGAGTAGCACATATCCGCTTAGGCACCTCCCGACAAAATCAAAAAGGCGACAGTCATTAGATAAATAGATAATATATTTTTAAGGCAGAACTAAAAGCCAATGAAAATGCAAACTGTAATCTTTATTCATTGCAAAATTGAGTACATTTCTATATGATTTCATCATACATGATCTTCATTTGACAGAAATCAAAAACACAAGACCACACCTAATCTCGGAATAGATCTTGTAAGCATCAAACTCCTGTTATCAATCGGCCCTCGTGGGTTTTCTCGATTGAACATTTTCTCTTGGCCCTTAATTTTTGCCCAGGATGCCTTTTTTCGGTTTTCACCCTGACAGGGCGCCCAATTTTAGCAAGGCCGCCTTTTTTCGGTTTTCGACCTGCGGGGCATTTATTCTCTTCTTTTTATTTTCTAGTCTTTAGCCATGGAACCTCTTTAGTCTATCGATATTGACCGGGTCTTTAAACTCATTCCCACCACTGTCTGCCAAGATTGCTGCTCCCTTTGTTAGCAACTTTTTCACAATGAACGGACCTTCCCAGGTTGGTCTGAATTTTCCTCGTATGTCTGGCACTCCCGGCCTCATCATCTTAAAAACCAGGTCCCCTTCCTTCAACGGGTGCTTTCGTACCTTCTTGCTAAAGGACCGAGCTAGTCTCTTCTGATAAACTTGATTGTGATAATAGGCTCTCAACCTATCTTCATCCAACAGATTCAACTGCAACAATCGCTGTTGTGCCCATTCTGTCTCTGGAATCTCGGCTTCCATGACTACCCTTAAAGATTTCAGCTCAATTTCAACCGGCAGAACTGCTTCGGTTCCGTATACCAGGGAGAACAGTGTTGCTCCCGTAGAGGTTCTGACTGTGGTTCTATAACCCCAGAGTGCAAAAGGCAGCTTTTCCGCCCAATCTTTATAGCTCTGAACCATCTTGGCCAATATTCTTTTAACATTCTTGTTCGCTGCTTCAACCGCACCGTTAGCTTGAGGACGGTAAGGAGAAGACTTGTGATGCTGGATTCCATACTTCTGAAGCATCTGTTTAGTTTCTGCTAAGAATTGCACCCCATTATCAGATACAATATGGTGTGGGAGGCCATATCTGCATATCAAATTCCTCTCGATGAACTTAGCCATGTCTCGGGCATCAATCTTCTTGAAAGATTCAGCTTCGACCCACTTAGTGAAATAATCAATGGCGACTATAATGAACCTATGCCCATTAGAAGCTGTAGGACGTATCTCGCCTATGATATCTATCCCCCAAGCTGCAAATGGCCATGGAGATGTCAAATTATGTAGCTCTGAAACTGGGACATGCCTTAAATTCGCGTATTGTTGGCATAACTGGCATTGCTTCACATATTTTGAACAATCCGTATCCATTGTGAGCCAATAGAATCCTTGGCGCATGATCTTCTTCGCTAAGGCTAAACCATTCATGTGAGCTCCACAGACTCCGGCATGAACCTCTTCCATTACCTTTTCAGCTTCTTTCTCCGCCAAACATCTTAACTGGATGCCATCAACTTGTCTCTTATACAAAGTGCCATTTACACTGATGAACTGAGTGGATAACTTCCTGATCATCCTTTGGTCTTTCTCAGTGGCTTCCTCTGGAAAAATTGACCGTTCTAAATAATTCTGAATGTCATAGTACCAAGGGTTTCCATCAGTGGCCCCAACATCCATCACTTGCTCAACTTCAAAACAAGGCTTTTCCGAGCTAGAGATTAGCACGGGTTTCATAGCAATCCCTGTTGGGTTATCCCACATGGACACCAATGTTGCGAGAGCATCAGCCAATTGATTTTCATCCCTGGGGGTGAAGTGAAAAGTGCAAGTCTCAAACTGGCTACTCAACATTCTCAAGTGCTTCACGTAAGGTAACAACCTCTCTTCCTTAACTGACCATTCCCCTCTGATCTGATGAATTACTAATGAAGAATCTCCGAAGACTTCTGCGGTCTTTGCCCCCAGAGCCAGCAGTGCTTCCAATCCGAAGATGCAAGCTTCATATTCAGCTTCATTATTGGTCGCCTTGTACCTCAACTTTTTGGCTAATGGCAGCTTTTCACCATCTGGGGTCGTAAGAATGATCCCTGCTCCTGCCCCTTTACTGTTAACTGCCCCATCAAAGAACAATTGCCACCCTTGTACTGCTATGGCCATGACATCTTCATCTGGGAAATTGTATTCGAATTGGTCTCCCTCAATAGGATGCTCAGCCAAAAACTCAGCTACAGCTCTTCCTTTAATGGTTTTCCTGGTGATGTATTCGATATCGAACTCCTGCAATAGTAATAACCACCTTCCCATCTTTCCCAGCAGAGAGGGCGCTTCCTGAAGGTACCTAAGCGGGTTATGCTTAGCAACCGCTTGTACACTGAAGGAATGAAAATAGTGCCGCAACTTCTTAGAAGCCCAAACAACTGCTAAGCAAATCTTTTCCACTTCCACATATTTGGCTTCATATGCCAAGAATTTCTTGCTAAGATAGTAGACAGCAAACTCTACCCCAAAATCATCCTCCTGGGCCATCATGGCACCCACTGAATTGTCTTCTATAGCCAGATACAGGATTAGTGGCTTGGCATGCCGTGGTGGTCTTAAAACTGGAGGATTCAGGAGATAATCCTTAATAGTATCAAAAGCCAATTGACAATCATTATTCCACACCACCGGCTGATTCTTCCTAAGAAGCTTGAAGATGGGCTCACATACTAAAGCCAGCTTGGCAATAAACCGGCTGATGTACTGAAGCTTTCCCAAGAAACTTCTAACCTCTTTCTCTTTTTGAGGCACTGGCATCTCTCTGATGGCCCTGACCTTGTCGGGATCTACTTCAATTCCTCTCTGGCTTACCACATGGCCTAACAGCTTACCCGAGGTAACTCCAAAAATGCACTTCTTGGGATTGAGGCGTAGATCATACTTATTAATCCTTTGAAAGAACTTTTCCAAGGCCTCGAAGTGACCTTCTCTGGTAGCTGACTTGATCATCATGTCGTCAACATACACCTCCACTTCTTTGTGGATCAAGTCATTAAGGACTCTGGTGGCCATTCTCTGATAGGTCGCTCCCGCGTTCTTTAGTCCGAAAGGCATAACCCGGTAAGCAAATGTACCCCATTCGGTGATGAAGGCTGTCTTAATCCGATCCACTATCTTGTTAAGGATTTGATTGTACCCTGCGTACCCATCTACGAAGCTGTACATCATACAAGCAGCGGCACTATCTACCAGCACATCAATATGAGGCAGAGGAAAATCATCTTTCGGGCAGGCTTTGTTCAGGTCCCGATAGTCCACACATACTCGAACTTTTCCATCCTTTTTAGCCACAGGAACCACATTAGCCAGCCACGTCGGGTATTTAACCTCCAGTAGAAACTTAGCCTCAATCTGCTTATGGATTTCCTCTTTCACCTTCTGAGCCCATTCTGGCCTAAGTCTTCTGAGCTTTTGCTTGACCGGTTTACTCTCTGGGTACGTTGGAATGGCATGTTCGGCTACATCTCGATCGATTCCCGGCATGTCCTCGTAGGTCCAGGCAAAGACTTTTTTATAATTTTTTAATATTCTCTCAAATTTTAGCCTCTCCTCAGGAGTTATATCTGATGCTATCAAAATTTCCTTTGGATTCTCCAAAGTTCCGAGATTAAATGCAGTCGTGCTAGTTGAGTTAATGTCAAAAATGAATGCATCATGTTTATGATCATGAGGAATGAAATCATCAGAAACATCACACAAGTAAGCAAAGTTGTTCATCTCATTGATGTAATCAGAAACATTAACATTGTCATTAAAAAGTTCTGGCATAAAAATAGTATCTAAATAACTATTGTCTTCATCTTCTGTCGATGATGTCATTGCAGCCGACTGGGCTTTGACTTCTTGGCTTGGTGGAGGCTTTTCAACTACATCCGATAAAATCTTCAAATCTTCAATCTCTAGCTCTACCATCTTTTCCTTTCCCTTAAGTCTGGTGGCTAATAGCTTATCAGTAACAATCTCCTCAGGCTCATCCCTATCCCAGACACTGCACTGAGTCATGATCTCCTCATCCCAGAAGTTCTCTGCAGACTTGATAACTCCAATATCCCAGTCGAAGACATCATTGAAAATTTCAAACCCCGGAACGATCTTTCCATCTACCCATAGAGGCTCCTCCTCTCCCGTGTAAGCACAGACTGAAGATGAGGGAACAAAACTCTCTAAAATGTGGGGAATCTTCTCTGATACTTTCTTCTTACCATGCTCTCCTTTGTAGCCCAAACCCTTCCGATCTTTCTGGCCTTGTGTGGTGATAGCATCCTGCAGCCCTTGCGAGTTTTTACCCAGACCAGCCCCTGGGAGAAAGTGCATCTTCTTCATCATATTCACTACTTGAGGACTATCTGCCAAGCCCTGCTCCTCTCCTATCATCGATATATGAAAACCACTGAATAGCTGATTAGAGATCCCCAAGGCAGACACTTGATTTTCTCTAGCTACTTTAATAGTCACCACCTCTCCTTCATGAGGTATCTTAATCATCTGGTGTAGGGTAGAGGGCACTCCTCCCAATTTATGGAACCATGGCCTTCCAAGCAGAGCTGAGAAATTCGCCGGGATAGGCAAGACCACAAATTCTGTTTCTGTCTCGATAGGCCCAGTCCTGACCAGAGCTCTGAAAGTTCCTGATGCTTGTCTTCGAGAATTGTCATAGGCTGTGATGGTTAAATCAGACTTGCTCAACATGCTTTCATTTAGCCCAAAAGCCTGAAGTGCAACTAGAGGGCAAACATTTATGGATGAGCCATCATCAACCATAACACAAGCGGTATGCTTGTCATTAATTTGAGCCTTGATGTACAGCGGCCGATTGTGATTGCGGCCCTCTACCGGTAAGTCTGCGTCAGAAAACACCAGTTTCTCTCCGGATCCCCCTTTTACAAGGTCTAGCAGCTCAGATGGAGAAATTGTAGTGGCTACAGTGGACTCACTTAATGCCTCAACCAACTTCTGTCTGTGGGAGGGGGACTGTCTCAAAAGGTCCCAAATTGATATCTGAGCCGTGGTCTTTTTCAGCTGCTTCACTATGGCACTTTCTTTCGGCTCCTTTTCTATAGGTGCTTGCACTGTGTCCTGCTGCTTCTCAACTTCGGGGACCACTCTCCCACTTCTTGTTACAGCCTTAACTCTTTCCCCCTCTTCCGAATCCCATGGATCCGCGAATTCTCCATCTTTCTCTTCATCTTCTTCATCTCCACTCTCACTAGTGGACCAACAGTCTATCGTCATCACGGGAATCCCTTCTTCACTTGCCTCAGGGCGAGTGATAGCGACATACTCATTTCCGTATAAATCCTGCATCACATACAATTCTGGTAGGCTAGACCTAACCATAAAGACAGGTGGTGGCACAGCATTAAAATTAGCCTTCTTCTTACTTTCTCTCTTTTCAGGATCAGTGATCTGCTTGTTGTCAATTAGATCTTGGACCCGATGCCTTAGCGTTATACAATCATCTGTCAAATGCCCGGTATGTTGGTGAAATGCACAATATTCATTTTCCTTGTGCCCTGGCTGCCCCTGGGTCTTGGCCGGCCTAGGTGATAGGGGTCGCAGTTTTCCTTCTTTTACTAGCCTCTTCAGCACCCATGATAAAGGCCTACCCAAGTTGGAGAAATACCTCTGACTTACACCTGTTGCAGACACCTCAGCTGTCTTCCCACCTCTGTTACCACTGCTTGAACTTGCTGGCTTGGCTGTCCCCTGATTGCTGTATCCCTTCCTGGCATAGGACTCACTGTTTGCCCTCTTAGCTAAATATTCTCCTTCTGCTTCTATGGCAATGTCCTTCAAGGACTCCCAATCCTTGAGTCCCTTCATTTTCAGTCCATCTCTTAAGTAAGGGCTAGCATTTCGAATGAATAGCCGGATCTGATCAGGAGTATCAGGCTTGCGCTTCATTTCCATAACCCGATTTCTCCACCGAGTAAGATACTCATGGAAAGACTCCCCAGCCTTCTGCTGTAGTAGCTCTAGATCCTTCAAAGTGACCTCCATCCGGGTACTACAATCGTACTGCTTAAGAAACTCTTCGGTTAGCAAGTCCCAATCCTCCTTAGACCTCCTCTCAAGCCCATGGTACCAATCAATAGCAGCTCCTGTGAGACTCAAGCAGAAATACTCTATCTTTTACTTTCTTGTTAAGGTCGTTCCCTTCATGACCAGCGAGTATTGCTTGATGTGTGCGGCAGGGTCAGAGGTGCCATCAAATTTTGGGATATCAGGCATCTTGAAGTTCTGGGGAATCAGATCATCACCATCGAGCTCTCGATCCTTGGGATTCATTCCCCTTTCAATCGTCATCATCCTGGTCATAGCCTCAAATTTCTCCTCCATCTTCCTCCACATTGCTTCCTCCAGCTTGGGTGACTTTCCCTTTGCTACCATCTGTTCTTCTTGCTCATCTTCCCAAAGGTCAACCTCAGATCTCGGGCCTTCTCTACGCTCAACAAGTGTTGGTGCTCTTTGCTCAACCACATATGGGTCAGCTACAGCAGGGGGGCCCTCTCTCACAGCCCCTTGTTCATCTGGCCCCCTAATAGGAGCAGTAGCAACTTGTTGCCCAGCTATGGTAGTGGCAAGATTGCCCATCATGGCCATCATTCTAGCCTCAAACTCTTTCATTTTTCTCCCCACTTCCTCGGCAATCATAGCCCTGGTTGCATCAGACCCACTGGCTGGATTAGACATACTTGATGATTCTGAAGAGAAAGTCTCACTACTATCTGAAAGAGAATCTGAGCTCCGAACTAGCTCTGGTAACCCCAAGAGTGGAATCCTTCTCAACCGACCGTCGGGACCCCTAAACCACTCGGGTGAATCTATGATGGCTGAAACAAATACATCTCGTTAGAATGATGCATGATTGAAATGCAATGCATGGTCGTGCTGATGCAGCATAGACAAACACATGCAAGCAGACAGATCCTTCCAACCTTATCTCTCCCACACACGAGGTAGCATAGTCTCTTTCCTAGGTGGGCTTTATCCAAGGGTTAACAGGGAACCCTTTAGACGCGTATGGTGCACGGTGGAAAACCGGCAGCATAACCTCTCCTATCTAATGTACATACGTATGGTTGTTTTGACCATTATGTATTTAGGCAGTCCGAATAAGTTGACATGGACCTATCTGGGCATGAAAGCCTTTGATTAGGTGACCAATCAGATTATTTGGGTTTGTCCAATACAAAATGATCCATATAGCAAGCAAGGTATTACGGGTCATACCACATAGGGGAAGTATCTATTGCCATTACATGAGCTTTGGTCAAAGGGTGGTGTTACTTTAGGGCTACCCAAGCATGATCCCTGCCGACGGGTCTAGCTCATCACGAGTGTAATGACCGATCGGGTCACCATTTAATATACCATGACGGTACGAGGCTTGGGCTGGTGATTATCCTTAACACTTCCCTAAATTGAGTGAAAATAGGGTCGTGCTTCGGGAACGCCGCTAGAAAAGGGACCAAACTAGCATAAATCTAAGGCTCTAATGATATGCAAATGCAATTTTGAAAAGGGATGAAATTTTAAATTAAAACTCAATTATAAATTTTAGCCAATGTATTTTCGAAGGGAAGTTTCTAAGGTCCCCAGTGGAGTCGCCACTGTGACGCGCGCCGAACCTCGATGCCTCCCAAAAGCCCGCCTTAGGGCGATCGAGAGAGGTTCATAAAAACTTGTAAGGTATTTACAAGCTGCGTCTATTTTGGGCAACAAAGAGATTTCATGGAGTCGCCACCCAATAGAACATTGGGAAAGTTTCTCTCGCCTCGGAGAGCCTAAGACTGCGCTTAGTATCCATTTTGGGCCAGCCAAAGGGGTCTTGGAAGGTAAACCTCTCGCCCTAAGGAGCCTAAGATTATAATCGTTGAGCCCAAAGACCAGAGAAAGTTCGGGACTCCCCATTTATTCATATCTTGGCTAAGTTTATAATCAAGTTTTGAATTTAGTATTTCATCCCATTTCTCATTCAATTTTTAATGCAATTTAATTAAACGCATATCAATCATATAATAAAAGCGATAAATAAAGTAAATGAAAGCAAAATAAATTACAATAAAACTAGGGGCGGAATACAACCCCCATTTGTAAATAAAATGCAAATCATACATAAATCGGGCTATTTATTAAAAATGAGAACGTTGGTCCTCTCATGCATAATTTAAGAAAACAATTTTAAAGTGATAACTTATTTTGGATAAAAATCTAGGACATTGGTCCCATTTTTATTAAATAAAATCCAATTTAGTTTAATAGAAATATTTTTGGTGATTTTCTTAATTAACGTGCATGAAAATAAATTTATTGTTACAAATTACATAATAATAAATCCAAAGGAAATCAAAATAATAAAAATAATAAAAAACAACATCCAAATGGATCTTCAAATCTTCATGGGCTCCCACTTGGTATGGAAAAGACTCACACATAAAAAAACAAGTATTGAAATAAAAGAAACAAATAAAAGCCATGTTAGTAATAAAAAAGGGTTAAACATACTATAAAAATAAAGTAAATAAAAAGGCATCATGTATGACAAGCCGCTTAAAATGACATAATAAAAATATGCAATTTAACAAATTAACAATTTAACGTGCATATAAAATATGATATAATAATAATAAAATCCAATCATGCATAAAAATAAAGCATGTAAAATTCAGCATGCATGAAATTAAAATAATGATGGTAATAATAAAAATAAACAAGAATAATGATAATAATAATAATAATAATAATAATAATAATAATAATAATAATAATAATAATAATAATAATCAAAGAAGATGAACAATCCAATTAAAGATGAACAATTAAATAAAAATAATATGAACAAAAATAATAGTATGAACAATTAAATAAAAAATAAGAACAAAAAAAAATAATAGTATGAACAATTAAATAAAAAATAAGAAATATGAACAATTAAATAATAGATCTAAAAGAATTTACATGATAATCAATTGAATAAAAGTAAAATAAGAAGAAAATAAGAAGAAAATGATAGAACTAAAAGAATTTACATATTAACTAATTAAATAAAAACAAAAGAATGAAATTAAAATTAATTTAAGAAATTGAGCCAAGAATAATTACCCTCAAATTTATCTTGAAGAGATGAAGGTAGATGATCCAATTCCTTATCTTGATTTGATGAATATGATTAGAAAAATAAAATATTGAAAGATGAATTTTACTCAAGAATAAACAATTAATTTGTTTGTCTCAAAGTAGAAAATTGTTTGGTTGAAAATAAGAAAATTCTCAAGAACAAAAATAGTTATTTTTTGCCTTAAGAATTGCTGGAAATTTCTTTAGAAATTAAGAGAATTTGTTCTTGAAAAGAAGAAAGAAGAAGTAAAATATTTTCTAAAGAAAATCCCTCTAATTCTCTCTCCAAAATCCTTTTTATCCCCCCTTAAAATTCAGATTTTTTTAATTAAGAAATTAAATTCATTTAATTCCCATAATTACAAAAAACCTCTGAATTTATTGAGTTAGAAGATAGAAGGATTTTTGAATTAAATTTTGCAAAAAAAATGAGTTAAAAAGCATTTAAAATAAAGAAGTTATGGCCAAAATGGCCAAAATAGGCAAAACGGACGAACAGGGGCACGGAGGGGCCACCGACGGCCTGCCCGTCTGAATGAGTGACCGACGGCCGACGGCCTGCCCGTCCCTCGCGCTGAATTTTTTTTTTTTTATAAAATATTATAATTTAAAAACTCACTTTTTTTTTCACCACAAAATAAATTTTAAAATACTTTAAAAGTATTTTTGAAATACATTTTTATTTAATTTTAAAACAACAAATCGACAAGAAAATCGTCACTTCCAACTTCGTTCTTTTTGCCTGTAGATCGGCACACTTAATTTCATCATTGGGTAATCCTGATCTTGGCTACTCGGGACCCGGTGTCTACAGATAGGCAGTCTGCCCTACATAAAAAAAATGAAATAAATAAAAGCTGCTGGATTAGGTTGGGTCCATTCCAGGCAAAAGTTAGGCAGAGGGTTATGTGAAAATCCCCAAAGGGACGCATTTCCCACAAAGAAAAGCTAGTGTGAAAATCCATAAGGGACGTACTACCGTTAAAGCAATGACGTTTAATGCCTGGAGCGATAAGGCAGCATTACTTCGGATGATCATTCTTCAGTCAAATAATGCATGAGTTAGAATCCTGGGCATACAATCATTGACCGGGGGGTAAAGATGCACACTTGATGTCTATCTCAGAAAATGTTTTGGGGTCAGAATCCCTAAAGCCAAGATGTCACTCTTTTAGATCTCTGGAGGCGCGATGCAGCAGCCAAGCTATATCCTCAGCAGACCCTTAACCACCTGGGATAGGGTCAATCTATTTTTGCAAACATTTACATCTCATATCATACATGCATACAAACATTTACATCTCATATCATATACACTTAAATTTTTGTATATATTTCTGTGCACATGACTTTGCAGGAAATATCTAAATGAAGATCATCGGTTTTCGCACTTTTAGTAGTCTTGTAAGCGACTTGGTGTAGTTCTCCTCTTGCGCTTTTTGTAGTCTTATCAGCGACTCGACGCATCGTCATCTGCGGATGACACCTCTGTACTTTTAGTAGTTTTGTCAGCAACTCGGTGCATTCTTCCTCTTGCGCTTTTTGTAGTCTTGTCAGCGACTCGGCGCATCGTCATCTGCGGATGGCACCTGCACTTTTAGTAGTCTTGTCAGCGACTCGGTGCAGTCCTTCTCTTGAACTTTTTGTAGTCTTGTCAGCGACTCGTCGCATCGTCATCTACGGATGGCGCCTGCACTTTTAGTAGTCTTGACAGCGACTCGGTGCAGTCCTCCTCTTGCGCATTTTGTAGTCTTGTCAGCGACTCGGTGCATCGTCATCTGCGGATGACACCTCTGCACTTTTAGTAGTCTTGGCAGCGACTCGGTGCAGTCCATCTCCTACGTTTTGTAGTCTTGTCAGCGACTCAGCGCATCGCTATCTGCGGATAGCACCTGCACTTTTGGTAGTCTGTAGCAGACTCGGTGCAGTCCTTTGAAGAGGACGTTTCTCACGTTTTGTAAGTCTATAGCAGACCCGATGCATCACCGTCTTAGGATGGTTCTTGGCACTTTGTAATCTTGTCAGCGACTCAGTGCAACTCACAGTTCAAATCACAACACTGTTCCCGAGGGAGCAGCTGGAAGGAGGCAGCCTCAGGTACACGCTTCTTTTCCTTTCCTGAATTTTGGCTCACCTAAGCACCCACACACTAGTCTTCCCAAAATTGGGGGCAACTGTGGACACCGGGTCCCGAGTAGCCTTGATCAGGATTACCCAATGATGAAATTAAGTATGCCGATTTATAGGTAAAAAGAATGAAAGTTGGAAGTGATAATTTCCCTGTCGTTTTGATTTGTTAGGAATGAATAAAAATTTATTTCAAAAATGTTTTAAAAATTATTTTGGGGTAAAAAAAGTGAGTTTTCAATTTTTTGTGTTTTATAGAAAATTTGAAAAAAAAAAACTTTTCGCGCAAATGTCGTGCTGCGGCAGCGCTGGGCTCGCGCCCCAGCGTGCAGGTGGAGCGCACGCGGGGCGCGCAGCGCCCAGCGCAAGCGGTACGCTGGCCGCCGTGCGTGGGAGACGCCTGTCGGGCGCGCCGACGGGCGTCTCTCGCCCCTGTGCGCCCCCAAGGGCCTTTTTGGCCATTTTTTCTTCATTTTTAATGCTTTTTCTTCTTTTTTTTTTTTCATAGAATTCAATGCTAAACCCTTTAAAATTCAAAACCCTTCAAATTCAGTTGTTTTTTTTGTGTTTATTGGAATTAAATCAATTTAATTTTTTAATTAAAAAATTCTGAATTTTGGAAAGGGATAAAAGGAATTTTGGAGAGAGAATTGGGGGGATTTTTTCTTTAGAAAATTATTTTCTTCTTCTTTTTTCTCTCAAAAACAAATTCTCTTAAGTTTTCTAAAGAATTTTTTCCAAAATAATGCTTAAGGCAAAAAGAATAATTTTTGTTCTTAGGAATTTTCTTTTTTTCATTTAACAATTTTTACTTTAACACAAATAAATCAATTATTTGTTCTTGAGTAAAAAATTCATTTTCAATATTTTATTTTTCTAATATATTCTTAAAATCAAGACAAGAAATTGGATCACCTACCTTCATTTCTTCAAAATAAATTTTGAGGGTAAATATTCTTGACTCAATTTCTTAATTTAATTTTTTTAATTTCATTTTTTTTGTTTCCAATTAGTTAGTTAACATGTAAATTCTTTTGGTTCTATCATTTTCTTCTTATTTTCTTATTCTTTTGTTTTTATTTAATTAGTTAACATGTGAATTCTCTTAGATCTATTTTTTTATTTCTTATTTCTTATTTAATTGTTCATATTGAACTGTTCATATATTATTATTATTATTATTATTATTATTATTATTATTATTATTATTATTATTATGTGATTGTCCATATTATTATTATCATGCCTTAAACGTGCCATGTTAATTTTATTTCCTATTGTTTTTGCATGTGTATATGATTATTCATATCGATGGTTGTTATTGTACTTTGTTACTATTATTATCACCATTATTATTTTTATTACTTTTACTATAATTTGTTACTAGTATCATTATTGTTAGCATTATTATTTATATTTTATGCATGCTGAATTTTATGTATATTATACTTTTTATGCATGATTGAATTTTATAATTATTATTTTATGTGTTCTTATTCATGTTAAATTCTATCATCATTATTTTATGCTTGTTTATGCATGTTAAATTTTATTATTATTATGTTATTTTTTATGCATGCTAAATTGTTAATTAGTTAAGTTACATATTTTATTATGTAATTTTAATTGATTTGTCACACATGATGCATTTTTATTTGCTCTATATTTATAGTATATTTTTAATTCATTTTTCTTACTAACATGGCTTTCATTTGTTTTTATTTTCAATACTTATTTTTATATGTGAGTTTTTTCCAAGTGGGCCCATGAAGATTTGAACATCCATTTGGGAGTTGATTTATTAATTTTTTATTATTTTCATTACTTTGCTTTCATTATTTTATTTCTAATATGTAATTTGTAATAAGTTATTTTTTTTATGCACGTTAATTGAAAAATCACAAAAATATTTCTATTAATTAATTTATTTTTTCTAAATAAAAATGGAACCAATGTCCTAGTTTTTTCATCCAAAATAAATTGTTACATTAAAATTATTTTCTTTAATTATGCATGAGAGGACCAATGTCCTCATCTTTAATAAATAGCTCGATTTATGTATGAATTGTATTTCATTTACCAATAGGGGTTGTATTCTGCCCCTAGTTTTGTTGTAATTTATTTTCATGTGCTTTTATTTACTTTATATACCGCTTTCTGTAATGCCCCCACCGTCGCCCCCGTTGGAAGGATGCCGGCGGGCGCGCTACCCGACGCTCACTCACACAGATATGCACATGCACAACGCGGAAGCATGCTGTGACGTGCGCCGAACCTCGCGTCCTCCCGAAAGCCCTCTTCAGGGCGATCAAGAAAGGTTCATAAAACTTGTAAGGTATTTACAAGTGTGTCTATTTTAGGCAACAATGAGGTTTCTTGGAGTCGCCACCCAATAAAACATTGGGAAGGGTCGTCTAGCCTTATCGAGCCTAAGACGGCGCATACATATCCATCTTGAGCAAGCCAGAGGGATCTTGGAGGCCTCATCCTCTACTCCCCTAGAGCCTAGGATTGTGTATTTAAGCCTTTTGGTGGGACTCCAGAGGTGTTTTGGAAGTCCTAGTCCTCTCGTCTCTTTGAGTCCCAAAGACCAGAGTGAGTTCGGGACTTCTCATTTATTTATAACTTGATTAATTTTATAATTAAGTTTTGAGTTTATTGTTTCATCAACTTTCCAAATGATGCACTTTATTAAAGGCGCGATCATTCACATCCAAAGCGGTAGATAGAAGCAAAAATCAAGATAAAGTGTTCAAAATAAATTACAATAACACTAGGAGCAGAATACAACTCCCATTTGTAAAAGTGCGATACATGCATAAAACGGGATATTCATTGGAATGAGGACTTTGGTCCTACCATACATATTTATTACAAAAATGGTTTTTATGAAGTGTCAATTTTATTGGCTGAAATGGGACATTGGTCCACCATTTTCGAGAAAATCTCCAGGTTTAATTGTTAAAAAGCTTTTGGTCCTTTTTACCTTAACGACGTTAAAACCATTTCCATAACGACATAAATGAAAGGTAAAGGTAGAAAAAATGAACCCGAATCGAGATCCTCAGAATGGCGCAACCACCATCTCTCACAATTCCAACTTCCAATGGTCAGAAAAGAACTCACAGGGATAAACATGTTAGCAAAACCGTGAATAAAAATAAATAAAAAAATTAGAAA